>JASCZW010005037.1:0-308132 GCA_034211315.2 Aedes japonicus
ACGTTCTATGATTTTATTCAATGCATCGAGCGGAAGCTTGTGGGCACCTTTTATGACGTCTATGCAGTTTGAAAAATCTTGTGTTGTCTTCATTTTTCAAACATATGCTGGAGCTTTTCTTCGATCGTGGATTGATTAATCATAGCTATTTCTCTGGGTATTCAAACCAGACGACTTGATTTTTTGTACATGATTAATATATGAATAGTACTATAAATGTTTAAAAAGTCAAGCAGTTTGGTATGAATACCGACGAGTGACGGGCATTGATTCGCTGCCAAACTAGTGCTTCACACTACATGAAATAACTGGAGTTTTTCGCAGTTACAAATGCCGCTTTTCTTAAGGTAAATGTTGCTAGAACCCAAGAACAGCCACCATGATTTTCGATGCTGTGAACTCTTTGATTTTCTGAATTTAAGAAATAACAAAGAATGTACATGCCAAACTGTGAACTCATTGTTGCTATCTTGAAGCTAACAACTTAGCTTTCTAAGATTTTTACTCTCAAACATTCCAAGCAGCAATGCTTTAAGTTAAAATAAACGAATTAACAGCTGGTTAAATAAATGCAACAGCTATTTAATAAGTTGAAAAATGTGTAGCACTATTTCGGAAGCAGAATAATTTCCGTCCGACATCGTTATCGAACTAAACGACTTTAATTTTTATATTGGATGGTTAGTATATACTATATTTATGTACCAATTTCTGAACTTTCCACCATGTTCTATCAACAGGAAATTAATTCAACGCATACCGCGTGCCAACCGGTCATTTCCTTGGCAACATGTGCAGCATACAAGTCTGGGGAAGTCATGAATTCCTTGGTAAGGCATCCTTCGGTTCATGCTATCAGCGAGACCGAAACAGACAGTTCAGAACCATTTGTTTTCCTAAAGTTGGAGGAGGATCATCCTATCGATAACGAGGCAAGCGGATCGGTCAAAATTGAAGAACGTCAAGATTCAACTCAAGGCAAGAATTTAATGGTGAGTGATGTTTACCTGAGTACAGGATGTGGGCAAATTTATGCAACGTTATATTTTCAAAAAGCTTCTCGGAATTCTACTACACAGTACACTAATTTTTATTATGTCCTATTCTGTGTGTGGTGTGAGGCGAGACCACTCATTTTCACATATTAGGTGACGCCTTAATTTGTTTGCGTTTTGAGTGGAATGTCACCTCACTTCGAAGGCGATAATGAGTCGTCTCATCTCACACTCCGCGGAGAGTAGGCTTGATTTTATGCTGAATTTAATAAATGTTAAACATTGCATTGTAGTTGCGTCTAAAATAGCAATGATAATTTCCCATAAACCTTGTGATAATCATAGCACTAGGTATCCAGAAAACTGAAATAGCTGGAATAAATTCAAATATATGACAAGTTGCAGAAATGATAGCAACGGGCCAACTCACTAACAAACAAACGCATTTGTGTATTCAACTATCTATTATGATAGGAAACAGGTCCTTTGCCGTTATCAGTCAGATATCACCGCAAAAATCTGCAAATAATAATTAATAATTTGACAATTGATTCTATTATACCGATACATATTACAGGACACCGACCGCAGCTCAGTGGAAGTTTTTAAAAAAATTCCGTTTGCAGACGTTAAGAATTTCGTCGAATCGTTAGAAAGCGGGTTTCGCTATAAAACCCAGAACAGTAGTGTAAAGGGTGTGCTTCGCCGTCGAATTAAGGTACATGTCAAGGTGCAGTGCAGTAGAAAAGTCATGGTATACATTCCAAATACGGAACAAGACGAGTGCAGCGTGAATATAAAAGGAAAACACACTTGTAGTGAAATGACTTCGGATTCGATGGCCAAAATGCCCTTACAGCCGAATGATTACAGTACTATCGACGAAATGCTTCGCACCGGGGTGCCAAAAAATGAAATCAAGAAATGGTTAAAGTCAAGAAATGGTAATATCTCCAACAACAGGTTAAACTACGCGGTAAAGAAGGCTTCCGCTGAGATATACGGCAGTGGAACATTATCGCTAGGTAAGAGTTTTCTCACTATTTTTACAACTAAAAAAAGGTTAACCTAACTGGGTCTTTCATTACTTCTATCAAGATTACATAAAGTTCGTACTATTTGGTATTCATTTACTGGGGGAAACACCAGTTTCAATGTAAGTGATTTTTTACAATTTGAAAGTATACATTAATTTTACAGAATATTCTCGATGTAGAACAGCAGAATATTCTAGATGTGGAAAAGCTTGAACATATTACAAAATATAAATAACTGAAGTTCTGCACATGTTGTTGCATAAGTCCGAGTTTTAGTTAAATTCTAAAGTTTTAACAAATGTTTGAAAAGGTCCTCTCTACCTTAATTGATTCTTTTCATTGACTTTCTTCAAGATCACAGACTATTTTCACAGATATGAACTTTTGAAATGCAATTTGATCTATATAATTGACAGATAAGTAGGTCTTGTTAACGATATACATTATTGTCTGGTCCGATGGTTAAAAATGCTGCAAGGATAGTCAAGCTGTAAGTTCACACAGTGACTCGTCACTCACGAATGCGCCTAAGTCAGTGGTCTAACAACTTTTAGCGCGCTAATGGCATGGTTCCGCTGCCGCATAAAGAGTTGCCACAATGATTTTGGGTTAGCTAAGGTCAGTTACCTGACTGGTGAGGCACGATAGCTTAAGCGATGAATATCATGTCTGCGTTTGATTTAGAATAACTGAATCCCTTGGACCAACATTGTGTTTCAAATGCAAGAACTACTATCTAATTGCAACTAATAGACTTGGACATACGCGTATTTCGTTTACTACTGACTCAAAATTGCTGTCGGTTCCGGTTATTTTGTACTCTAAGCATTGTTAGTCATTAGCTGAAAAAGACACTTTAACTGCAGTCTATGACGAAAGTTAAATGCAGTAAGTTTGTTAGTCACACAATGGCGAAACCAGGAGAAAATCCAAACTATCTTCACGAGTCGCGTCTTGAGTCATTACTAATCATTCGCTATTGAAAGCTTACAAATCAGAGTAATTTAAAATATTTTTTTTCCTTGTTGCAAAATCGTATACGGTAAAGTAGGATTGTCAACCAGTTGCAAATCTGACACAGAAGAGTACTTGAAAAATGAAACTACTACGAGGTTTGTGTTTTTGGTGTAGTTTCGAATTGAAACAGTCCATATAGAACAGTTTCATTCACGATTGTATCATATAACAAGATGAAACCTGCAAAAAATCCTCCCACTAACAATTTTCTTCTATGAGATACTTGTGGGAGTGCAGCAGTATATAGGGCTTTTAGTAGCAACGTGTATCGAAGTAACATTCCTTAACTTCCCGAATTGAACTACGAGGACGTGGCTAGCGCCGTGATTGATTTTATAAATGAGAACACCAGGAGTTGCACATTGAGAATGATTAACTTCTCCCACGTGACAATTCTGTTGGTTCTCTGTGCAACTTCAGCTGATTTCAAACAATTGTGAAGACGCAAACCACGGGAAGTCAATATACTTATGCTTATGCCAGCCTCAAATTGAATCATTCCATACAATATACAGCATAAATTTTCATGTGGACGGCCTTAGGGTGCTAAAAATTTTAAGATTCACGGGTTTTAAGCGATTAGTTAATAAAAACAATAAAAATTAATAAAAATTTAAAATGACATGCAACAGGGCATTTAAAGTTCTCAATGTTGCCCCAAACTACTCGGTAATATGATTGATTGGTCATTGGTGATGATTTCAATGGATTCTGACATGCCTTACCCCAAACAATGTTATTGACTAATTGATCCTTTTGTTTCTAGTAACTAATTGCGTTTTTACATTTAATTCTATTTGATCGAAACACTACGTGTAGGTGAACTAGAAGAGTGGGCCAAATCGTGTTCTTCAGTGCCTTCAAACCAGGAGACGGCTTTTGTAATCGGTTATGACATAGATCATGAGAACGGCCGTTTTCGTATAGTGTATAGCAGTCAAAACTGCTAAGTCTGCTGATGTCATTCGATACAGTGGCTGCTGACTGTACGTTTAAGACCACTCTTCAAGGATATCCGTTAATGGTCATCTGTGTGATTGATAACATGAGACATGCGCATCCGGTTGCTTTTGCCACTGTTACCAGGCAAGAAGAGGTAGATTATTGCTACGTTTTTGCTACAATCGCGAATAGATGCAAAGGCTTCGGAATACCACTAGTAGTCACAGCATTCATCAGTGATGGTGAGATTGCTTTAAAGAAAGCCGCAATATCAATCTTTGGCTCGAACGTCCAGCTAGTAAACTGCTTTTTTTCATGTGATGCAAAATGTGCGCAGGCATCTAAAGAAAAACTCGAAGGATTTTTCAAAGGAGCAGGTGGAGCAGATTCTTAAGGATATCGGACGCATGCAGATTTCTCCAACAAAACAACACTTTGACCTTGCATGTGATCTTTTCAAAGCAAAGTATTTAAAGCGCACTGACTTTTTGAAGTTTTTCGACAAGTACATGTTCGATGATTATTTCCGCAATTGGTTTGAAGCCTTTCAACCGGGCTGTCCAGCGACGAACAATGCTCTCGAAGCTGTCAATAGAGCAATAAAGCAATGTCATCTAATGAAGGAACGTGTTCCGTTTGGCGTTTTTAAAACTCGAATTTTAACCGTATTGGAAACATATGCAGGGCCCACTCGTCAAGTGAAGCATACGAGAGAATATGGCATAGGCATCGAAAGAAAGGCATTTGACTGGCTGCAAAGCGACAAGAAATGCCGCACACTGAATGACCAGGACACTGCAAAAGCTTACGTTTTTCTTCCAGGACAAGATAAGAAGGACGTTTCCGTTCATGATATCGACGTTTTTCGTAATCCACGGTACATAAGCTTTGAGGAGTTCAGTCGAAATATTGGAAACATTCACCGAGTTGATGTCTCGAACGTTGACTGGCGCGTATGGAGTTGCACGTGTTATACATTCTTCAAAGCAAACAGCTGTCACCATGTCGTAGTAGCTGCTGTGTCCCGCGATCGCTATAAACTGCGGTCAGAAGCAAACACTTCTTCACTCACCGTCAAACGTCCACCGGGCAGGCCTAAACAAATTAACCAAGCGTTGATCGTTGATTAAATGTTTAGTTCTAATTTTCAATACCATGAAAGCTGCACTAAAGCTTCTTGTTTTACTTTGAATAGTTGCAATTACTTTAATAAGTTTTACCATTTTACGGACATTGTATTACACTGGATATCCTAGCCTCAGTTAACAACAAAGTTGTTAATGTTGATAATCTAAAAACATACATACCAACGAAATAAAGCAAATATAAACTTGTTCAAACAATTTTTTTAATTTTTTATTTTGATCTAAGGAGAAAACCAACCCAGATTCTTAGTTATTGATGATCTTTGCTTAGTTAGATCTGTCTGACTACTTGTGCATTTTATTCTACTTTTCTATGTTTGTTTAGTTAAGTTCATAGAGACTCCACATAACGCTTCTAATGCCCCGCAAATATTGGAGCATCTATCCAATACATAAGGATACCGCAACGTATCTAAATCCAGACACTTTTCGAAGTTTGTTTTTATCATAGTCTACCGTGCAGCTATTGTCCATTAATGACCACATTTTAAATGTTGGAAAAAATACCTACTAAAACACTAAAATTGAAATGTCCGCATTAACAGACTGTCCGGTATTTGATGCATGAAGTTGTACAAGTAATTCATTTATTTTTATTCGATTTGTTTTTTCATCTGGACGATCTGATCGACTCGAGTTAGTTATTTGTTATTTTTTCCATAAGTTTATTGCTCAGGGCGAATTGGGAAATGCTCCTTTGCTTTGATTGATTGGAAAATTGCTGGATGTTTTATTGTATATTTGTACAGTAAGCTCTTTTTTAAGTGCTGTTTCAACGTAGTTCATTGCTCATTTTGTTTTCCAATTGCTGTTTTCTTTTGAGTGCTTGGACATTTTTCATGGTTTGATGGATATTTGGAAATTATCACGGATTGAGTTTTTTATTCTCCTTGGAGTAAATACAATTTTCTACCGTATTTGTATGTCTTGAGCACATTAAAAAATCTTGTTTATCGACAATGATCGACAATGAACTCTACATATCATTTGATAAAAGAATCAATTCGAAAGGCTCAACTGCTATTATTTGGAATGAACATATGCATAAGTCCTTTTGCAAAACTATCATTGTCCATGGCACATTATTTAATATTCATTGCTCGTTTTTCCCTTTCTACATGAACATTTTTAATTTTTCCAACGACATTTCATATTCCATTCACAATTTCATGCATGCATTTATTTCTTGCTCTTTGGGACTCATTCAGTTTTCAAATGATGTTTCCGATAGTTTCACAGGAATGTTTTCACGATATCACATTATTTGTCAATTTAAAGATGGGCAACTACATCGACTACATGGGACATTTGAGTTTCTTTTATTGTGATTATTCAGTATTTTATTGCTCATTTTACTATTTTTATGGGAAAATTTAATGAAATTCCAAGAAATATGCCAGCATTTAAATGCTCAAATTACGTCACTCGGCGGAAATCAAGCCATTTATAATTGCATGCATACTAATGGCTGTTGCTTTTTTTGACGGATTTACCGGTCACAATTAGCTTACCCAAAGCACCTTTCCTATTTACTATTGCTCATTTCTGAATTTTTAATGCTGATCACACATTGTTTATTGGCACTGCCCTTAATAATTTAGTTGCTCCTTTTACTTTTGTTGGTGCTTGATTCTCTCTTTTAATTGGTGAATAATTATGCTGCCTTTGTATAATAGGTATATACTGTAGGGTGTCGCAAAATGTATGATCACGATTTCTGAACGAAACTGCGCGATAACGGATGACGAAAGGCGACTGATGTTCACTGTTTATCCTTGTTTACATTTTGAAAAACACAGTCGTGTGTCAGAATTGGATTTTTGCAATCGAAGTCATCAAAATGCGAGGTTGTACACAAATGGTGCTCTTTTCCCATTATTTCACGAAAAATTGTACCCTAAAAAAAGCAACACTTTCTTTTGTGCATCTTTTGTTCTTATTTCATGGCTCAAAATTGATGAAATTTCGGGTGAAACTTTCAAGCAAGAAACAGGTGGATCACGAAACAGTTGCGAATCGAAAATTCGTGTCCCGTGTGGTAGAATCGTTCAAGGAAACCCAGGCGACCCAGGCGAGCTGGCAGCGGAAATCGAAGACGACCGCACCCGTGAACGCAAGGAAAGTGAGGACTTTAAACCATTCTACTCGGGACGTGCAGAGCCGGACTTCATGTACATTAAAATGGACGTCAAGCAGATCTCCGGCAGGAGTTTTTCATTGGCAAGTACCACATAACGACCGGCACGATCAACGGAATGCTTGAATTGGTGTTTGCTGCCAATGATCCAAAGCATGATGATCTAGTACTGTTTTGGCCGGATTTGGCTTCTGTGCATTATGCGAAAGACACCATGGTACGATGAAAATAAAGTTCAAAATGTACCGAAAATTATAAATCCTCCCGAACTGTCCTCAAGCCCGACCAATCGAGACATTTCAGGCTCTGAACAATGCATATCTATGGAAACATTTTCAAGCAGCAGCGCATTTGCAAAGGATTCGAAAAAAGTGTCTAAAACAATTGTGAAAGAGTTTGTGCGGAGACTGGTGAGTAGCGTTAGAGCACAAGTGCGTTTCTTGGCTCATGATTAATGATCATAGGTTTTTTTTATATGCTACTGATACATTATAGAGACATGATTCATGAAACCAGAATAAAGTTTGCTCCAAAAAATTGTATTTAACTTGATTTTTAATCGTGTTTATACATTCTTGAACACCACATAATAGTACTTCTAAACGCAATGCAGTTTAACTGGGTTAAGTTTATGGAATCTGGTTCGAGCATCTGCTGTGAACGGTTGGGTCGATGCTTTGCTGTGCACTCTTTTGTTATTGAAGGTAGTGGCGGTAGTGGTATCTATTGGTTAGTGGCGCGAATGATCGAGTGAGCAAAGAATAAAGAACAATAAAACTGCTTCTAGGTGAGATATGGCAGGTATTCGGTTTTAAGTTAGGTTATTATTTATGATACATACTATAACACCACCATAGTTGCCGTTTTTTAAATAAAACAGCATTACTCATAATTTTGTAGTAAATTATGGCAACATACACCAAAGCATATTCAAAATTGAAGAAATTGTCCCGACTGTAGCTTACATGTAAATAATAGTGTTATAAGCATGCGTTAACATCCATGGTTTATAATAAATTCACTTCACATATATCGCACACAACAAAATTTCAAGATAGTATCAAAACTTCACTATGATTCCACGTTTTTTTCAGAATATTTAGACAAAACTATGCAAAACTAAAACTGGGGCAGAACGTACTGTGGCATTATGTATACGTTTACACGCTTAAAAAAAAGTAACCAATGGTGCGGTTAATTGTATGAAGCCAACGTTGGGTATAAATAACTAACTTATGGTAAAATTCGATCCAAAAGTAAATGATTTGAACCCAATGGCAGATAAACACAATAATACCCAAGATACTTCCCACACTTAACTGCTCCTTTTGGGTACTTTTTTCTAAGCGTATATAATGAGGAGTTGGCAACATATCACAACGTTTTGCGCAACGTCGTTATTCTACTAGGTTGCAAGAAAAGTCGCTTTAATATCAAGCACGAAAATATTTTTTTTCTAAATTCGGTTTAATTTCTCAACATACTCTCCTTTTAGGTCGATACAGCGAGCCCAATTTCTAATTTTGTTATCCCATCCGAATAGTACTCCTTCGAAAGTCCTTCAAAATAGCCATTGGTTTTAACTATGAGCTCATCATTTGAGTAAAATCGGTTACCGGTGAGCCAGCTCTTCAGGTTTGGGAACAAATAGAAGTCACTGGGGGGGCAAATCTGGAAAATACGGTGGATGCAAAACCAATAGATACCGAATTTCATTCAATTTTGCTTGAGCAATTGAGAATGAATGAGCAGGCGCATTGTCGTGATGATAGAGCACACTTTTTCTCTGCAAATGTGACCGTTTTGAACTAAGTAGTCCAGAGTATTTTATCAAAACTTGAAACTCGGGTTTTTTCCATTTAAAAAAAAAACTTGGTGATCGGTCTCTTCTCACTGTTGTCACTAATGAATGCGTGGACAGAGATGGCTGAAATTTTGACAGCCGTCATTTAAGGAGTGAAGCCCATAGAAAATTGTTCACATTGACGATTAGTAATGCCATCTGTAAGAAATTAAAGGGACTTTTCAGGCAGCCTAGTATTATCTTCAATGTTAATAATAATGGTTTCATGATCGGTTACTTTGAAGTCAGAGTTTATAACAACACTAACATAATCAACAAAGGAGTACTCATGGTCCATCAAAGTTGTACTGTGTCTTGAAATACGCGTTACATTTAGTTTACTAGAACCTACACAAATCTCATACCAGTTTTTTTTTCTAAATTGTCATTAGAACTGGGAGAAAGGGGCAGTACACCATAATTACCAATCTGCATGCTACAAACAACTGCAATGCTTGAAAACCAATTGCCGTTGCAATGCTTAAAAACCAATCGACCCGTCACGAACTTCGTTCAATTGAAGCTTGAATTGAACTTATTCATTTGCATAAATAGCAACACCGCCAGTTTGTCGAGATAACCTGGCAATATGGAAGAACATAATATCGAATTGAGTAACACTACTACTGGAACTTGGATGCTATTCATTGAAATGCAGTCTACTTTTCAAAACAGTTGATGTGCATTCAGATGTCGTGTGGCTCACTAGACATAGACATAGACATAGACTAGACATAGAGCATCTACACTTATTATATAATCCACGCTCATGAGTCCAAATTCTACTCATTTGAATCGTCTCAAAACTTGAATTGCAATACAACACCAATCAAATTCAATATTGAAATGTGTTACGGTCAATAAACAATTAAACGTTGTTTTTATGAACTTCAATTACCGCAATAAACAAGTTGTATTTCAAGCGTGGATTTTCATAAATTCCTATTATTTTAACTTCATTAATCACGACGTTATCATTTTGATATTTGAAAATCAAAATGAAAGCATCGGTTTAAATTAAAAAACAATCGAAAATAAAAAGCGTCGTAGGAAATAAAATCGATTTTTATTATGTTTTCATCAGACATCTCTTTTAACCAATCTACTATATTCATTTACAATAACTTATTTTTATTATAGTAGCACATTGCTATACATAATTCTGACAAACAATATTTACGCTGCAAACTTGCAAGCATGTATGAGTATTATTTTTTCTGAATCTTCTAATTAATATTAATTCCATTATTTTAGAAACCAAATGCCAAAAACATCTGTATATCTCTGAAACATAAAAATTTATTAAGCGGCTATGTTCAAAATAATCACCAAGTTTGTGTACTTAGTTTCTGCTGAGGCATTTTTTAATAAATGCATTTAAATTAATAGTTTAAATCTGTATGTCATTTTACTACAACAAAAAACAGCCCATTTCCTCCAACACCTTCTAGTGTACACAACCAGCAATCCATTGAAAAAAATATCTGCAATCATTATAACTTATACTTTTAAAACTTTTTCTTCTTCTTTTTTGTCATTAGCGTGACTGTTTGTGAGTGGTGGTCTAAAAAATTGACTTTGTTTGAAAGTACATTGTTTCAGAAACTCATAACTCATGAACTCGTTACCGATTCTTACATATCAACATCCATATGGAAGATAATTCAATACAAATTTTAGAAAACATATGAAAAATAAACATATATTGTGATATACATTATAAAAATAAAAGGCTTAGAGTAATTGAATTAAAAGACAAATGACCATTAACTTTGCAGACCGTCCATTGGCCACAACAGATGTTCTATATAAATTTATAAAAAAGTATGGAAAAGAACCACACAAGGAAGAAGGGGCTGAAAATCCCAAATATGTGAACACGTGGTTTTTGGACCCTTCCTTAATTCTGAAAAAGATAAATGAACTTATAAATATCACTATAGATGCATGTAGACGCATGGTTTGCCAGATACTTTGAACCGCGGGGTAGGATAGCTTAATTGATAAAATGTAAACGAAAATATGTAAGAATATATTTAAAAACAAGGGAGCTCTTTGGTCTAGAGGCCATGAAAACCATACAAAATATATATGATCCATCTTTTCATATTGAATATCTTAATTTAGATGTGTTATCATTTAGTTTTTATATTTGGTCTTGTGCTGAACATCGTGGAGTCAGATCGGAGCTTTATGATTCCCTTCGGGCTCGAGGTAGACAACCCAATGTGCCAATGCGAGATATTTTGGCTCTACGTGATTTGGAGTACATGAAACTCATTTAAGTGTTTTTGACTAACATTAGCCTAAGATTGTAGTTAGTTTAACCTGTATGTTTACTATAAGTTTTTTTTATCTGTGTATGTGTGTGTGTGTTTTTTTTTTCTTTTTTAAAAAACGTCCAAGTCAAAAGAAAACCATAAATTGTATAGTTATAAGTGTTTAGATAATTTAGAATTTAAATTTAATGTGTTATGTAAACCAAACTTTAAATTCCCATCCGTAATTTGTAATTCCTATTAACCTCGAGACGGCCGCGAGTTATCGGCTCTATCCTCCTAACTTTAGTTTTAAGATAAATGATGTATGAAAATATGAAAATTTGGCTCTGTAAAGTTGATTCGATTGAGCCTGTACAAATAAATGATTATTATAAAAAATCATTTAGTTTTCCTAAGAGTTGTAATAAATTATCATCCATTTGCGTATTTATTTGTCGAAATCGACACAGTGGTTTAAAAGTTTTAAATTTCAAAAAAGTTTTATTAAAAAAAGTCAATTTTTCGGATCACCGTAAAGCAGAAAGGATCGCCGTGACGACAAAATAAATAAAATACTGGTCTAATATAGTTCAATAAGGAACAACACTACCAATTATTAGACATTCTGAGAGATACTATATTATTCGTCAACTTCACTATATTTTATGAAAGAAAATTCGCAGCTACAATATCAAATTTCATGAAATTGTAATAAGCGAAAAAGGGATACCTCCAGTCTGAAATACTAATTTAATACCCGCAGGAAAAAAATTAGCTACACACATAGTTTTTTGTTTACCTAGGTAAACAGCTGAAGATTCAATAATTCGTTTCTATTTACTGAATAGCCTATAAATCGATAGAAAAAATCGGTAAAATTGACAAAAAACAACAACCTTAAATTGGAATTGTCATCAGCTGTAGAATTAAACTATTTTTCGGTCATTTTTCCTAAAAAACAATTATGACGTGAAGCGCAGGATTATTTGTCATGCTTTTACTCTTTTTCCTTGAAATTTTATCAAAACATATACATATCACTCAAATCCATTTGAAGTTGAGGGGTTGACGAAATCAATTGATGGACCAACTTAGTTGGAACTTCCATTTATGAAAATATTTAGAAATCATTCCAATCATACTTTCTGAAATACACCATTACTTCGCTATGGTAACAAGCACATCCAGCACTTGTTTCTACACATACGTTTTGTTCACGAAAATAATTTTATGTATTAACTTGTAGGTATGTGTCCCTTAACTCAGCCTATTATGCAATGATCGATTACATTTTTTATTATAACTCATAAAGTTTTTAAGCTGTAAGCGAGATTCAACTAGTTAGACACTTACTAAGATAAGTTTGATAAGACGTTTGGTAGTATGTATCACGAAAAGTTAAATTTTTTTTTTTTAAGTCAGAAACATTCGAAGGATATGGATTTAATGTCGGTCTATAAGCACCACATTGGGTCTATTCATGGATGCAACTTCGTCCCATTCGATGAATTTATTACCAAATGCAGTATTAGTACGGTTTTTTATGAAATTTTATGAAATAAGGCATTGCTAGCTGTATTCGATTTACTTAACACAACATTTCACAAAACAAACTTAAGTAAAACTGCCTCGAAACAATTAAATGATGTTCATTTATGATTCATAAGTCATTCAATAATTAAAACATTATAATTCACTATAAAATGATTTTGTTCCTTCGGTTTGTGTTCAGATGAGCTACTTGAATAAAAACAACCGTAAATTCGTGCATTTACACTTGAAATTTTACCAATAACAACGTTCTTGCTACGTTATTGATACAACAGGACGTAGTTGGGAGCATACAAAAAATATGTTCTCAACAATGGGTCTACGATTTTCTTCTAAAATCATTGTTATTTTAGCTATGTGACTAGTGAGTTTGTAACGTGTAACTATTTTCTGTACAACCAGACTGCATTACTTGCTTTATCGATTTAATTAAGCTGAATTTAGATGAAGACCACCTGAATTTAGACGTGTAGACCATCTGTTCAGTTTAACCAGTTAAATAATGATGCCCCAAAAGCTCAAAAATCGAAAATTACGCGGAAGTGAACAACTATAAGTTGATTAATATTGTCTCAATTGCTTCGGATTACATCGGTCATCCTAATAGCAACATGATTTTGTTGATTATTGTTGATTTAATGACACATCTGTTACATAGGTTGAATTAAGGAGCTAGGCTAACATTACATCCTCTTACCCTATTTTATTTTTATGCATTAATAAACTATGCTTGTTACGTAGTCTAAGTTTGTATTTTCAATGGCCGTAACATGCATAGAATTGCTGAATTTTGATAAGTAATGATAACGTGATTTTTACGTTTTTTTTTCAGTATTCATTATTTTGCTATTAAAAACCGGTAAAACCGGTCATGGGACAATAAATATGGCAGTGACATTTCAAAGTCTATACATTGACTAAAAAAAAACTTTTTTTCAGATATCCATCCAACAAAAATGAATGCTTTCAATATGGGAACAATCATATTTGTTATTTTGAATGCTCATTTCATTCACACAAAACCGGTAAAAATAATAAATATTCAAAATATGTGATTTTTTTTCTAACACTTGGTGCTTTAAACGATTTAGAATATTTTTGGGAAACGAGAAGTTAAGTTCGGCGAAAATGTAGGGCATTATTATTCGAATTTCAATCAACTCGATAATGCAATAACAACTATGGTACCGTCACTGGACTCAGATGGTACTTCAAACGTGGTCAACGATGCATACGATGATGATGCACTGGTTTCGCACTGGATAGATGATGGAATCCATTATTTTCGGTAATTATAGTGTATAATATGCTGAATTGAATTAGTCTCTCGATAATGAATTCTTCGTCCATTCCAACACAGAGACTCAACAGATAACAGTATCAACACGTTAACTGATCCCATATCAGAAGAGAAGCAGGAGATTTCATGGCATAATGATGACGCACCTGATAATTTAATGGTAAGATCGACAGTACATTAAAAATATTTATTCATTATTATTATAATCGTTCGTGCTATGTGACCTTAAAAATCCCACTTACATATGACACGTAAAGAAAAATATTGTGAACATAATGATGTTGGACTCAATACGAATTTAATTTTGTTGAGTGTTTGTTTGTATGTGAGGGGGAGAGAAAGAGCGGTTGGTTGTGTATTTTTATATGAGGGCTTAAAAATCTTCAAAGCTTTGGCCTGAAGTCTAGAGCAAATTTTCAATAGGTCGTAATTAACATATTGCTATCATCACGAAAATCAATGTAGAATTTTTGAAAATTAGTTTCAATTCATATACTTGAACCAAGCTATAATATTTGAAGCAAACATGTGGAACCAACAAAGTTAAGCAAGGTTTAGCTTAACATCAATAGAGATATCCATTCAGCTTGGGACCACATTATAAGTCGTTCAAAAAGTTATCACGTTACATCGTCGTGTCGCTGAATAATATGTCGCATTCGTCAAGTCTGTTTGCTATTGAGATCTGTAACAAAAACTAAGTGTGTAGCTACTGATCTACAAGGTTTATCTTATTGTGGTAACCGTAGTTTAAATAACTTGACAACTAGTTTTTGCTGTTTTGGAAACGTCTGTCCAGTAAAATTTTAATCATGAACCACTATATACTACAAAAACGTTATTTTCGAAACTGGCTCAACGCGCGTTGTTCCTATCTCTAACGACCTTATAAGGCTCGTAAAGCGTCCACCATATAAGGGAAGGTCCCTTAATTATGTAACGCAGGGAGAGGGGGGGGGATCCATAGAAAAATAATAGAAGGTCCATACAAAAATCATGACAAGCGGGGGGGGGGCTAAAAGTCACTTTTTTGCATGAAATAATTAATGGCTGTTCCCTGAAACCTTCCAATTTGCAATCCTTGTAAAGCTGGGTTACAGCTGGATTTCGGTGCGAACACCTGGATCAAGAATGCTTCCCCAAACTCCTGGTGTTCTTGCTGCTCACCTTGGGTTTTGCTACTGCTGGTACTCACTGTGGTCTTCCGGCACTGGTGATCTCGACACTTTACCAATTTTCTCGAACACCTTCGCACCTGCGTCTACTTTGTCAGGCGTTTTGCCATCGTCGTTCATATTGTCCTTTTTTTTCCTCTTTTTTTCGCCGGATCGCAGTAAATGACTGCTCACAAAAATTGGACAGATTAAGAGAACATTGATGAAGATGAGTAAGAGAATGAATCACACAGAGCATAAGTAGCATTTATATAGTGCTTTCCTAGGCATGCTGGTTGTAAGACTCTTTCAGAATCCTCTACCATTAGAGCGAGAGGACTGTGTTGAACGATAACTGCATAATCGCGAATGGAATCGAGGAAATCTCGGTTGTAGACACTCTAAGATTATCATATTAGCCACTCCGTGTAAATCACCTGCCAGATTTGGAATTTCTGAGAATACTTTGACGGTTGCTGCTTTCGAACATCCTCTGCAACATTAAACAGAAACTTGAAATAAATACTCCTGTTCATCACGATGCAATACAGATGGGTGAACAACTACGTGTAGAGAGCTTCTGGGCACGAGTTTAAGCAGCGAAATGTTGCTTCTCATTCCTGTTTGGGGCCGGCTATACTTTGTAGTGAAGAAACGGATCGACAGCATTTCATCGGGGTATCATCCCCCTTGCCTACCCTGCATTGGGTAGCTTGGTAAAAGATGATGTGCCCGATCGGATACTACCGTTCAAATGCCCTCCGTTTTCAAACTTGTATCTTTCAATTTCAAAGCCTGCCGTTACCCTATACGGAACTATCAATACTTTCTCTTCATTTCTATTTGTTCTAGCAGTAAATTACTGTCCATTCCTAGATCCTCACATGGAGATGAGAAATTATCTGCTTCTGACAAATTGCATCAGAGATCGTTACTCTGCGCATGGAAGAATACAAAAAAACAACATTAAAAGTGTAAATATACACAGCTCAGTTTTCGCAAAGTTGGCTTACTCAACCTCCTCTTGCAGGCTAAATAACCACACGTTGAACTTAACGCTAGCCATCAGATCCTGTGCAACACTTGTGCCATCTTTCTTACACACTTTCAACCACTCTTTCTGACCATCTCTGTTTTCCGCAGTTTCAAACCGCTTGAAAATTTTCTATTTGGGCAAAGTTCTGGCGAGTCTGGCGGATTTTGCTCCTACGGCAAAAAAACAACATCGTTGGCTCTGTAACAATCCATCACCAGATTTGCGTAATGGCACGATGCCAGATCCAGCTAAAACAGAGTGTTACCTTCGTGGGCGGCGTCGATGGTTTGACAGCAGCAGGTGGTTTTGGAGGCATTCTTTTTTATATATTTAGCCGTTGATGGTTCGGCTCGCTTCATTGACTGCTGGACGAACCAGATGGAAGAATTGACCTATTTTCTTGGCCAGATCCCGAATCGAATGATTTGGGTTGCGCTAGAAGTAATCCCTCGCCTTCCTTGCGTTTATGGGGTCGGTCGTCTCCGCTTTTCTTCCGCTGCCAGAACGGCTGGGTCTCCTTGAATTACTATACAACACGGGACACGGTTGAGTTGTCGATTCCCAACTGTTCCGCAATCCACCCGTGGGACTGGCCTGGATTTTCCACGACCGTGCCTTTTTTTTTGTTGAAGCACTTCTTTCTTGGAAGCCAGATTGACAGATTGTGACAAATCGTGAACATTGCACCCTAAACTAGGATTACTCAAAATTTGGTCAATTTTCACTCTTGCAAAAAAATGTTATACACGAAAGAAAGTGTTCCAATTTTTTCGAGTATAACAGACATAAACAATACACATCAAACTAGGTGTGCTCAAATTTCCAGAATTTTTAATCACATGCTTAAAAAGACAAAACACAGGTTTGTGAGCGCCATTTTCCGGATAGCGTCATAGCTATCCGTACTAGGTTAGTTAAAAACTTTAAAAAAAATAAGTGGAGTGATATTTAATTTTGAGTAGTTTATGAAACAAGCAAAGGATGTTTGCAAGACCACACAAGGGTTGCACAATTTTTTAATGTTTCCATCAAAAAAAATATACTGGTGCAATATCTAAAAGTTTCAAGAGGGTATATTTAGCAACATTCACTCAATTTTTTTAACCATACTGTAAACAATGCCTCTTGTTGATACAAAACGAAGAACAAAATGGAAAAGAAGTGTGAACTCATTAAAATAAGATTGAAAGCCGTAATATTATTACAAAATTGTAAATAATTCTAATGTATTTTTTCTTACTTTATTTTCTATTACATTTCATGCACAGAATATTCGTGGGAAAAAGTTTTTCTCGTTCTACCCATTGAGATTAAATCCAAAGCGAGCTCCTTCTGGTTTCCTTGGGTTAAGAGGTAAAAAATATTACTTAGATGGTGCAAAACGTGTACCTTCAGGATTCACAGGTAAGCAAAATCAGTATGTAACAGTAAGTTAAGAAAATGTGGGGTATTTTATTCTCATTGTACTACTAGCACAGTTATCAGGGTTATTCTGCGTGGCGTGTGCTATGAGAAGACTCGTTGTTATAAGGGAGTGAAATATTTCACCATGGTTCAGGTTACTTTCCATTCGATTTTCAACGACACATTAGAAACATTTTTTTCAAATTTTGTATAGAGCGTAGACTTTTGTCATAACCCTCTCTGGAAAAGTCTACGTGGTTTATGAATAGCTCCATGTAGCCAATGAGGTTCACTCCACTCATTAGATTCCCAATTCCGTCCTGATTAAAAATTAAACATTGTTCTTGGTTTCAACGTCGCACTTCGCTGGCTAGTTTGAGTTTATAAGGAAATTAGTATAAACATTTCTTTCTCATGCTTCAACTCTTTGGATTAACGACATACGGAAATGTGTGCTATCTATGCTCACGAGAAATTATTCCACGAACTACAACTTTGCGGTAAACTTTGTATTTTATTGTGTAGTAAATGAGTTTTTACTTTTTATCTTAGGCAATCTGTCTCTGAACTAGATATTCCAGAACATTCAATGCAATATCGCTTGTCATCTGCATTTCTAGCACCAGTACCATCTTATTATCATATTCAGAATAACTAATTACTCATTCAGCTGACGTTCAATAGCAAAGTGACAGTAAAATTGATGCTGGAAAATCAAATAATGATTTTTTTCTACTAATTTGGGGTGTTTTTCAGCCACATGGGACTGGATGGTCACCACCGAAAGGTAAAAAATGGTGGTAAATGTACTGTACTTTGATATTATTTCCATAATATTTAACATTTTTCATAATTACCAAACATATTTACTGGCACCACCTCAAGGTATTAAATATGTTGCGACATAGTTGTATGTCGTTCATAATGGCAAATTTTGTTTATGTGTGATGTTTATAATATGGAATCAATTTGTAAGAATGGATACTAATAACTCATGGCCAAAGATTACAACATAAGTTCGTTTTTAACCAAGCTATCAAATACAAACACACAATTTTTTAACTGTCTGAAACTATCGGCAAAAATATGGCGAGCTGTTACTCTTTCTGTTTTTTATCCCTCCCATTAGTATATTTGCCACCACTGGCAAGAGTTAGAAGCACGAGAACAAAAAGTTTAGTTTCCTCATAGTAATGCCCATAAAAACTTCTAAAATGATGAAATAAAATTAATTATAAATTGTATAATGTCCTTTGAATACGTCACTTGATAAATTTATATCTTATGTGTTCCTCAAACATCTCATTGCGAGGCGTATTTGCTCTTACGTTACTGATCAGAACTAGTACCACTAGTGTACCCAGCCGTTTATGCAGGTTTGAATTTTTGAATAAAAATTTGAATTCTGCTGTTAAAACAATATTAGAGGAAAGGTTTGTAAGACGGAACAGCGCCACTTTTGACATTCACATTAGCTCTTCCAGGTTTCATTGTACGAGAGTGTTGGCATAATTAAAATAGCAATTATTTCTTATGCTTACACGGAGAAAAAACAGTTCCATTTGAAACAACAAACTTGTTTGTTGACATCCAAACTAAAAAATTAGTTGTTGTAAATATCCGTTTTGTTGTTTTAAACCAACGATTTTGTTTTAAAACAAACAGACAGGTTGGTTGTTCCTACCTAAAGATATGACCACAATACAACAAAAATTATGGTTGTTATAAACCTTGAAAGGGGTTCATTATTACCAAAACACAGGTTGCGGTGACTCAGGGAATCAAATTAAAATTTTAGATTGATTCGCCTCAACCAAAGCCTTGGTTAAATCAAACTGATGTTTTGTTTGGAGCAAAAACAGCTAAAAATTTAGTTTGAAATAAACTATTTTTTTGGGATATTACATTTCTCGTCATCCGGTCCCGCTGCATGATTAAGGTCTTGTTCTAAGGTAAGATGTAAGTATTACTGTTATACCTTAGAAAATAGTTGGTAATGATAAGGAGACATATTTGCGGAAAAAGTAGTTGAGCAAGGCTACAGTGTTTTTGTGTTTTCGACAATATTAATGTTTGCGGTGAAATTCCTGAATATCCCGCATAAGTAAATACGGTTTCTGGAATGATAGCTGAACTGGAACAAGTATACATTTTGAAAGCTGTATCTTTCATCTCCGAAGTACACATACCTCGATACATGTACTCGGTTCCGTTCAGATTTGTAAAATGGAAGTGGCGACGATTGATTTTATTCCCGTTCTCTACGTCACACACAACTTCCGACATTGTATCTTGACCAACAATTTAATTTGTTATTTACATATATGTAAACAATGCTTGTAGATTGTAAACAAAAAACAAACTTATGGTTTGCAATCATCATTTAGTAAATGATATAATATGTAAATAAATCATCATGAAAAAATATTTATTAAAAATGTTGCAGTAAACAAAATGTTTACTTAAGAAAAAATGAAGATAGTATACTATAGTATTCTATAGAAAGGCTCTCATTAACATTTGTAGATTTCTCTTAGACTGTGAGAAGTTTATAATTGTAAATCTGCACTCTTCTACATGTTTGTTAGCATTTAATCCAAATAAAATTTAATATTTAACATTATTGAAATTACAGAAAAAAATGTGAGCGGAAATGTTTGTTGTTTCAGCCGTTTTCGTTTGTTTGTTTCAAAAAGCATCTCAGTTTGAATCAATCAACAAATCTGGTTGTTTTCGTAGCTGTCATAATGAAACAACCAACATAATGGTTAATTCAAACGGATGTTAGTTGAACTTAACTGCTTAATTCCCGAAACAATTACACAAAATTTTAGTTTGTTTTAACCATCGTGGGTAGTCAAATCAAACTAATATGATGTTTGTGCCCAATTCAACGTGAAATACCGGTTAAATGAAACTAGAAAATGTTTGCGTTTACCAATCTCTTTTCTCAGTGTAATAAGTGGAAATTTCCCATCGATATCAAAAGTTAAACATTTGTGTTGGCTAGCATTTTTGGTGTATATTTATGATCCAAGGGCATTTTAAAACAAATCGTAAGGTGAAACAATTTTTTGATGTTTCGTGTTTATGGCGTCATTTTTGTAAGATGGAACACTGTTAGGCTTGTCAGCTGGAACACTTTTTTTCGTTTTAAAACATATTAATTAATTTTTTTATGTTTAGAAATGCCATGGAGTCAACAATAAAGTGTATGTTGAATAATTTGGTGAATCTTATCTTTTTAGAATTTTATCTTTTAATTTTCATTTGCAAATTCATTTTAATTTTTTTGTTCGAAGCTCTGATGGCAAACTAAATTCAATAAATTTCAATAAATTTTTGAAATCGCGCGGTTTTAATTTATTATTTCAGTGTTTATGTGAATTATTTGGGGTGTTCCATATTACAAGCCATTTTTGAAATTGCAATTTTCGATGGATTTCGAAAATAGGCTATAATGTTTTTTTGTTGACTATAAATAATCAGTTTTTTGGGCAAAGTTAGAACCTTTTAGTTCCTCTTTCAAGAGGTGTCTTTGAATCCGCAAAAAAATAAAAATTAAACATGTTACGGGCAAAAAACGGATCGTGTTCCATCTTACAAGCCTTTCCTCTACTATTGAAAATCTTTTGCTCCAATAATGGGTACATGTTTCCTATAGTAGAGGTATATTTTATAAGTAAACTAGCTAAGAGGCGCAAGCTCTTGAATTCGATGGGATCTACGACTATAGAATAAAAATCACTACTTAGGAGAACAGTTTTTAGGGACATTAATTGTTTTCCTTAGTTTACCGTCGCTATCTCTAAAATTTAGTACCCCATTTCTATATGATCTAGCCTCTATTTATCTGCTGTTAGATGTCAAAAACAACAACTCTTCATTTATTTTCTCTATTTGGGTTCAGTGATCTATTATTAGTTACTTGCAAAAGTGATCCATCAGACTGTAACTATAAAACTTTTAAGAAAAAATATTCACTCTAGGAATGCGAGGTAAAAAATCTGCATACGAGAATGATAACATCATCCATGACAATACAAGAGAGCTGGAATTAACAAATGACCCCCGTATATACGAAATTCTACACAAAGAGAGGAAAAAGCTTGAAAAGTTGAATGAAATCTTTCAAATGGATCATCAAATGAAAACCAATCCTGCGTTTCCCTCAGAAATGGCACTCGAGGATCCCGAAAAAAGGACACCATCAGGCTTCCTTGGAATGCGCGGCAAAAAAGCAACTAACGAGTATTCTGTTGCAAAGCGTGCTCCATCAGGATTTCTCGGTAAGTTACCTGCGATCACACACTGTTCAACCAACTGTTTGCAGAATGCATCGTTATTTCGTGTCCTAACATCCTTCACTCATTTATTTCAATTCAACGCAATTATACATAGATCGAGTTTCAAGAGAAGATAACCCGAGCAGGACCGAACAACTTGATAGCACAGAAAACAGACGTTCATCTTCGATCTACTACTTGTGTAAAACTTTAAACCGACATTTCAAATGTATGTCGTTATGCTCCTGGTAGGCGGCGCTGCAGGTGTGCGATAACTGTCATGTCAATGTTTATCAATACAAAGCATAGCACATAACCTGAAAAGTTTTGATTGTTTTTTGCAGCACTTGCTTTTTATACCGGCTGCCCATATTAACTTTTACACACGTTTTTTAAGAAAAGGTATATGGACATCAATGTCTGTTCTCTGTGTTGATAGCTAGCCTTGGTATTAAGGAGCTCAGATTAGGAGGTAAAATACCTGAGGATAATACCATAAAAATGTTCCCACAATGTTATGCGAATACCTAATTGAGGTAAGACAATACCAAAATAGTACCTCTCAGGTATTCCCAGGGTATCCAAAATAACAAGTTTCGTTATTCGAGAGATATTTTGCTTGCAATTCTTAGGTGTTTTACCTCTTAATCTGAGTTCTTTTATACCAAGGCCGGTTATCAAGATCAAAATTTGGTATTCATAGGTTGTTGTCTCCTGCTCGGGAAGCGTTATCCGAGCTTCAAGAAAAGGCAATAATGACCTACTATCCATACTATTTATAATTGTTATTAACTATAATTTAGAAGAAAAATTAGTAATCTCCATTTAATTCCAACTACCTTTGCTTAACTTCGACAGATACGCGTATTTCGTCTACAATGTGCAGACTTCTTCAGTGTCTCGTACTAATTACTACTAATTGTTATGTTTTTTGGTATTCTCCATACGGAGAGAAACGGTTATTTATTTATTGTACACCATCTTCGACTATGTCGTACAGACTGATTACTTAGAATTACATAATTTAAACCTCAAATTCTAGCACTAAACACATTTTTAGACAAAATAAATCAAATTCGTTAGAAACATCTTTAAAGGATCGCAAACACAAGTTAAAACCATTATTGAATTCGAAGTTCGTTCTGTGAAACGGAATTGCCAGTAATGGGGAGTTTCGGAACCGACAAAGAGGAGTGTTCCACGGAATCAGTTCTAGGAGTTCGGGACAATCCACATGGCCCATTATGAGGTCGAAGATGAACAGCCCTTGCATTTTAATACGCCTGGCTGAGAGGGTTTTCAAATCAATCTACTTGCATCGGTCGGGATAAGCGGGAAGGTTGACTGGATCATTCCATGGGAGCCGACGCAATGCAAACCTAATGAAACTTTTCTGAATCCGCTCAATTGCAAGATTATGCGTGACGTAAGATGGAGACCACACCGGTGAGGCGTATTCTAAGATGCTGCGAACTAGTGATCAAAACAGCATTTTAAGCAATAAACGTCAGTGAAGCCTGAGGTATGACAACGAATAAAACCAAGTACAGTGTATGCTTTAGCAATAAAGATGTTCATGTGCTCATCAAACCTCCGCTTCGAATCAATCGTAACACCCAGATCACAGATAGAACTTACACGTTCCAGAGAATCCGATCCCATATACTACTGGTGCAGAATAACGTTGATGCAGCGGGTGTAAGTTATTACTTTGCGCTTTTCGTTGTTTGCGCGCATGCCGTTGTCATCACACTAGACTTGCAAACAGTTTATATCCTCCTGAACTTCAACACAATCGGCGGGGGAGATAATCACCGGAAAAATTTCAGATCATCGGCGAATGAAAGTTTTGACGATGAAAGCAGTTCACACAAGTCATTCACATAAATAATAAAAATAAGATGGCCGAGAACACTGCCCTGGGGTACTCAAGATTGTATGTTGAATGTCCTGGAACGCACTGAATTCACAGTTATGAAAGCATTGCGATTAGACAGGAACGAGTAGAGCCATTCAGTGATCCATGTTGGAAATCCTAGGTTGCTCATTTTTCCAATGATGAGATTGTGCAGTACTGCATCAAACGCTTTCGCAAAGTCGATATAAACCGAATCCACTTGTCGCTTTGCTTCTAGTTCACGTGATATCGCTGAAACGTAGCACATTAGGTTCGATGTTGTAGAACGGTGCTTCACAATGCCATGTTGAGCAACGGAGATGATCGCTGCAACAGCTCTGTATGGTACTGCGTAAATTAGCTTTTCAAAAACATTACTGAAAGTGCAAAGTATGGATACTCCACGATAATATACGACACAAGTGTAACTTCCGGACTTATGGATCGGTACTATGGACGCCGTTTTTCATGCAATTGGGAATGTTCTGTCCTGGAGTGAGCGGTTGAAAACTGCAGCGATGGGTATGGCAAGAGTATTGGCGTAATTCTTCAAAAATACAGGAGGTAGGCTATCTGTTCCGGGTCTTTTCGTTGTGTCGAGATCTTCAAGAGCTTTCTGAACATCATTCGTAGAAAACTGCATACAAGCCAAACTAATGTCATAGGACGGTATCTGTTCAAAGGAGTTCCGACGTTGAACGGGAGAAGCTTTACTAAACACGCTTTCGAAGAATGCTCTTTGTCACATCGTCTGCTTCTGAGATAGATCGAGAAGTAGTTCCATTGAAGTAGCTTTCATGCGTTGCCGAAAGGAGGGCTTTGTACTCCGATTCAAGCTCGCGAAGTCTTCGTACGCATCTTACGAAGATTGCTGCGACGGTTACGCAGATCGGGAGTTCACCACGGCCGGTTGAAAACTGAGATCGAAGCAGGGTTATTTCGAGGAACATGGCGATTGATAACATCTTAAAGTGATCCATAAAAAACTGATAGCATCTGGTCCGCGGTACCGTCGTTCAATAATCGTTCCCAATAAATGTCCACTTGTTTAGCAAGTCAAAATCGCATGCGGAATAGTCAAACTTAAAACATTGATTTTTTGGTTGTCAAGTAATGTTGGCGCATCGCTATCGTCAAGCAGTAAAGCTACTGGTGCGTGGTGATTACCAATAGGCAACAGAGGAAACGATGGTGCAATTAAGTCAAGATATTCCGGGAAATTGGTAAATACCAGGTCCAAAGGTTTTTCATTTATATTGACAAAACTATTAAACTATCTCAAGTCTTTTGTAAACATTGCTTCTGTGAAGTCTAGCTGAGTATCATTAGAGACGTTAGAAGAAATTTATCCATTGATGTCTTTATCTCTAAGATTAAAGTCGCCGACAGACAAAATTATGTCATTCTCGGTCAAACGGTCTGCAACCAGTTGTACTGCATTTTCGTGAGCAGTATATTACTCGGTACCAGAATTAGGTGGGAGATAGATAGCAACTATATAAAGCGAACGAGAATGCAACTTTATGCAAACTGCGATTTGTTCAAGTTCCTTGCAGTTAAGCATCGAAACAGAATTACATTTCAGCGAGTTTTTAACCGCAATCAGCACTCCACCACCCCGCAAATGCTGACTCGTCAATGCATTGCGATCGCAACGAAAGAAAACGTAATCGGACGAATGTTGGATGTTAGTAAATTGGCTTCAGTGATAGATGGTTCAACAATTTCGATTGCCTCGTTCTCGTAGTGAAGTTCGGTTAGCATGTGGTGGCGACTACAAGCGATGGACATTACTGACATGGAGAAAAACTTCTAACATGTGTTCTCATACACAGGGCCGGGATGGCTGGAGTGGCTCGACTGTGACGAGGAGATTTGGGGCTTCTATTTGACTTGCAGGCGTGCATTCCGGTGTTGTGACGTCTGTTGAAGGCTTGCTCGGAGAAAACCCTCGAAACGTACGACGAGCGTTGACGTGAGTTCGACCCTAGAATTGCTAGCGCTGGGTTGCTGGAAGCGACAAACGTTACCGGGAGGAAACCCGAGCAGGAGAAAATAGCATGTGAATACCTAATTTTGATCTTGATAACTGGCCTTGGTATAAAAGAGCTCAGATTAAGAGGTAAAATACCTATGCAAAATACCTAAGAATTGCAGCAAAATATCTCTCGAATACCAAAACTTGTTATTTTGGATACCTGGGAATACCTTAGAGGTACTATTTTGGTATTGTCTTACCACAATTTGGTATTTGCATAACATTGTGGGAACAATTTTATGGTATTATCCTCAGGTATTTTACCTCTTAATCTGAGCTCCTTAATACCAAGGCCTTTTATCAAGCTATTCGGTCCTGCTCGGGTTCATTTGATCACATCTCTTAATTTTTCGTTCCGATCTATGATAAAACTATTGCATTGTGCGTGCGTGTGCGTGTGTGCGTGCGTACGTGTATGTGTATGTGTATGCGTGTGTGGGGGGGGGGGGGGGGGATGCGTATCATATGTGTTGGTTGTCTTACAAAGTTTCGAATAGTTTTTTTAAAGATTTCAAATTGATCACATTCGAATCTAGAGATCTAGAGGAATTTCATTCCGCAAGCGTTCTTATCCATGCGCCAATATATGCATTGAATACAGAAATCCACTCTGCGCCAATGCTGAATAACTGTTTGTTAAAAAAAAAATTGGAGAAGTTTTTCAGCTTTTTCTTCTTGAAAGTCTGGGTCTGGGCAAAAATGTATGGAGAGTGGGCCTGGAATGTACATCAATGAATGATATCTCATTTGAAAGGTCTCATTGAGACAAGAAAATGTTGGTATGGGCTAAAATAATATAGTGTGGGAGAAAAAAGTTATTCCATGTACAAGATACGGATATAAGGTGTTTTTTGTTGTTTCCTACTATTACATACTTAACGAATCGACATTCAAAAACGGGATGCGTGCGTGTGTGTGTGTGTGTGTGTGTGTGTGTGTGTGTGTGTGTGTGTGTGTGTATGTGTGTGTGTGTGTATGTGTGTGTGTGTCCTGGCACAGCCCAGATTGTATTTGCGTTTGACATTCCTTTCTGGATTCCAAGCTTACGTCCATCCAGTTTAATAAACGTCTATAACATATGTATTCTTCAAACAACTATGTAAAATCACCTAAGAAGTAGAAAGCAAATAAATCTCTGATTTTCTAAAGGTCTTTTTGTGTTATTATTATTACACGGAAAAAAAAGCCGCAGTAGAAACTACCATTTCGAGGGTTAAATTAAGCGCAACCACCAACAATTTTCAGCTGACTATAAATGCGTTTGATTTTACCATGCCTGCGATTAGAGCAACCATTGTACAGTTGATGCCAATATGAGGTCTGTCAAATATACCACAAATGTTGAAGGTTTTACCATAAACGTAGTAAATTTGACTGAAATTTCATAGTAGTTTTAAAGATAGGCATAGTCGGTTAAAATGGTAGTTTATACTACAACATTTTTTCTGTGTATGTATAGGAGCCTTCGAATCTTAGGCTGGTTCGCTACCGAGATTGATGATTTGGATATTTACTGGAAACTCACTCAAACATTGAATGATCATCAGATCTCATCGTTGGTTAATAAATTTAGTTATTTATTCCAAACATTTTCTAAGAGAGCGATTCCACGAACAAGTGGAAAATTTTTCCAGTTTATATTTTTTGTATTTTTTGATTTGCATGAAACCTTGCATACAAGTTTTTGGGGAAGAAAAACGCCTTGCATACTTGGTTCGCCATTTTGAATCTAGCCTTACTTATGAGAAGGGCCTATGAAAAATGTACATGATATCTTCAAAAAATTGTATCTCGGAAACGGTTTGTCCGATTGGTTTGGTGCCTTCGGCGAAGTTTTAGACAATTGTTGGTGCTATATGGAGAAAATATGCACGGTAAAAAAAAAGTTTGTTTTTTGTGTTTTGAACTAAAATATAGATTTTCCCTTAAAAGTGACCTGTCAATAATTTTTTAATTATTCTTATGTTATAGCTGACTTAAAATACTATCTAGTGCACAGTGAGTTGTTCTGGAGAAAAAAAGGTTACAATGAAAAAATAAAATTACAATTTTCAAAAAAGCTATTAAGAAAAGTCAAAAAAGTTTGTCACCCTAATTTTATGAAAGAACATCAAATTTGCAAGCAAAAAGTACTTCGGTAACATTTTTCTAAGATGCACCGTTTAGAAGATATTACTGATTTAATATTGATTTTTTTGATAACTTAATAAGTTTTGGCCCTTTTCGGATGTATTGTAGCTTAAAGATTCGAGTGAAATTCTCTGCCTTAAAAGTATTTTGAAAAACAAGTTACAAAATCCCACTATCAGGAACAATGATTTCTTCAAGTGATTTTTGGTGCGTTGTGCTGAAAACGTGCTAACAAGTATTAGATACAGGTAATTAGATACCAGTTAGCTGTACTACGTACAGTTGGTGATTGTAAACATGGTCTTTGTTGGAACTAGTCCACCATGGCCACGCTGGCCATAACGAGGCTAGCTCCGTCGATGACCGTTTCTTAATAATAAACAAAAAGAACGCAGTCTTAGTCACCTTCCATCAAACTAGACGGCTGCTGACTGATACCTCAATCAACAACCGCCGCACTCTTTATTCATTCCAGGTATATACAATTTACAATCTTCTTCAATAACAATATACCTATGCCAGCAAATCTACCTCGCTCCAACTCTCCAAACTCGTACCTGAAGGTTCGACGATACCTAAGCGTTCAACTCCACCTATCTTCCAACAGTCTTTACCCAGCATTCTGTGATTTCTACCAGTGAGCTGTATAATAATGTCTGACTCGGTTCTGAATTAATCCATTATCTACCAAACAGTAAATGCAGAAAGGTTGCTAGTAGCATAGTGATTATAGTAATTTCAGCTCATAATCCTGTGTTTTTGAACGAGATCTAGTGTTGTTTGATAACATAATAATTGTAAAGGAAAGTGTAACACGTTTTGGCGCAAAGGTAAGTTTTGAATACACATTTTAATTATATGTTTTGTGATATTTTCGTACAAAACTAACAATTGGAAAACATTGTCTATGTTACAGATTACAAAATGAGTAAAATAAAATGTATTCGCCCATTCAAAGACATTCAGTGTTCGAAAGAGCTGCGATATCTCACGGATGGTATCATCCAAAAACTAAAATCAATTGGATTTTCCAAGGTATCCACACTCAACACCAAGGATTTTCGTATTTGTTCGTCTTGCCGTCTACATATTGATTCAAGAGCTCACCTCACCCAAAACGAAGAACAAAGCGTAGCCGGCGGCTCAAGGATGCCAAGACCATTCAGACCATACCTGATGTACCTGATTCGCAAAGCTATGAAAGTTTGGTCACGATACCATCAGCGTCAACGCTAAGCACAATTCAATCAAATGAAGACTTCACGATGCCTGTAGACGTCGAAATATTCAACCGAGGAATAGCAGCTATTCGTGTTTCGCCTATAGATTTAGGTAAGGTTAAAAATGTTCACTATCCTGAAAAAAAGTGCGCTGAAATCGTCGAAGGTGTACGAAGAAATCTTTTAAAATTAGACGCTAAAACAGAAAAAGCAAACGAGTTTGATGAAGTCATAGAAAATATGAAAATTAAATTTTTAAATTCAGCCACAAGGCAAGAAAAACTATCAATTTTATCATTGTTACCAAAATCATGGTCAGTACAAAAAATTGTAGACGAATTTAAAACCAGTAGAAATATGGCGTCAGATGCAAGAAAGGAAAGAGATAATGTATTTGATTCATCTCAAGGTTCAAGCTCTGGGAAAGCTTTGAGTAATGAAACAAAAGAACTGGTTTTGAATTTTTTTGAGGACGATAATATAAGCCGTGCAATGCCAGGCCAAAGAGATTTTATTAGCGTAAAGACAGGAAATAAGAGATTAGCTGTTCAGAAAAGATTGTTAATGATGACATTGAGAGAAGCTTTTCATCGCTTTAATTAAATGTACGTCAATGTAAAAATAGGGTTTTCATCATTTGCAAGCCTCCGGCCAAGGCAATGTAAACTATTGACTATCACAGGAACACATAATGTTTGCGTTTGCACTACGCATGAAAATGTCAATTTAATTCTACATACCTTAAAAAAATACAATGTCTTGAATGATCTAAAAACATTAACGAATAGATTACTTTGCGAAAATAAGACAACTCATTGCCATCTACGAAGATGTAAAAACTGCCCAGATACCTCAGTTTTAGAAGACAGTTTATTGAAACAACTGGAAGAAAACTTTGTTGAAAAGCTTTCATTCGAACAATGGGTTACCACTGACTGATGTGATTTAGAAACTATTGTAAAGCAAACCGATGAGTTTGTTTCATTTTTCAGCTCAAAATTAGAAAGTTTGATTCCACATGATTTTGTAAAAACCGAACAATCCAATTTTTTGAAAACTACAAAACAAAACTTGCAAGATGGTGAATTTTTAGCTATTTGTGACTTTTCTGAAAATTACAGCTTCATTTTGCTGGATGAAGTTCAATCACACCATTGGAACGTGCAACAGGCCACAATCCATCCTTTCGTAATATATTATACTGAAAATATGCAAATTAAACATTTTAGCTTCATTATAATTTCTGAAGAACTAAGACATGATTCAGTCGCTGTTAATTTGTTTATTGATAAAATGATAAACTTTTTACAAATTGATCAAAATAAAAACATAAAAAAAATTTATTTTATGTCAGATGGTGCTGCTTCACAGTATAAAAACCGAAAAAACTTTTCTAGCCTTTGTAAATTTAAGTCAAAGTATGGTATTGACGCTGAATGGCATTTCTTCGCAACATCGCACGGAAAAGGTCCATGCGATGCTATTGGAGGTACGATAAAACGCATGGCTACCAGAGCAAGTTTAGCCAAAGAACGCGAACACCCGATAAAGACTGCAAGAGAGTTGTTTAATTGGGCAAACAAACGAAAAGAAGAAGAACTTACAAAGTTGTCATTTTGTTATTCTACTACAGAAGAATACGAAAATATGTCTTTGCAGCTAAATAATCAATATAATAATGCAAAAACAATTCAAGGAACTCAAAAATTCCACTCATTTCTTCCTCTATCAGAAAATACAATAAAGGCAAAGCTTTATTCAAACTGTCCTGACAATGATGCCAAAATATTCGATATTGTTAAGAAAGTTGTGTAAACAATAATTTTATAAAAATACAGGAATAAAAATAAACTGATGATATCCAACATATAATGTTATGTTTTAGTGCGCACAATCACCATCCCTGAAAAATAAGCTTAATCCGCTCTTTTGAATCTTGCTAATTGAGGAGCTTGCATTTGCAGTTCTCAAAAAGGTGTATCTCGAAATCGAGTTGTCTCATCGGTTTGATGTCTGGGGCAATGTTCGGCAATAGAAAGAAAATATGCACAGTATAAACACATCCAGTTTAAATGGATTAAACTGTTAGGCGATATGCAAGAGTTGAATGCATATTTTCAACACAATACACCAAAAATAACTGGAAGAAATCATTGTTCCTGATAGTGGGATTTTGTAACTTGTTTTTCAAAATACTTTTAAGGCAGAGAATTTCACTCGAATCTTTAAGCTGTCAGTGTCATTTCAACTCAAAATTTTCCAATCTTTTCGAAAAAAATACTTTTGAAACTGTAAAAACACGGAGTACATCCGAAAAGGGCCAAAACTTATTAAGTTATCAAAAAATCAATATTGAATCAGTAATATCTTCTAAACGGTGCATCTTAGAAAAATGTTACCGAAGTACTTTTTGCTTGCAAATTTGATGTACTTTCATAAAATTAGGGTGACAAACTTTTTTGACTTTTCTTAATAGCTTTTTTGAATATTGTAATTTTTTTTTTTTCATTGTAACCTATTTTTCTCCAGAACAACTCACTGTGCACTAGATAGCATTTTAAGTCAGCTATAACATAAGAATAATTAAAAAATTATTGACAGGTCACTTTTAAGGGAAAATCTATATTTTAGTTCAAAACACAAAAACCAAACTTTTTTTTACCGTGCATATTTTCTCCATATAGCACCAACAATTGTCTAAAACTTCGCCGAAGACACCAAACCAAACGGACAAACCGTTTCTGAGATACAATTTTTTGAAGATATCATGTGCATTTTTCATAGGCCCTTCTCATAAGTAAGGCTAGATTCAAAATGGCGAACCAAGTATGCAAAACGACGTTTTTCTTCCCCAAAAACTTGTATGCAAGGTTTCATGCAAATCAAAAAATATGAAAATTACTCGTTGCTGAAATGATATGGAACCGCTCAAGAGTCCCACGTTGCCAGCATGTACATTTTCAGCATACATATTTCGGTTGGCTCTCACCCAGCAAGACATAGATATTCCTCGTTTTAAAAACAATCTATCAATTAAAGGTTCAACAGTGCAACATATGGGGTTATTCTCCGATAGTTGAAGTGTCTTATGTTAGATTGACAAAACAATATATTCCTAGTCATTTCATTTTTACTGTACATAACAAATGCGATCCTTCCATTATATGCTATATGTTGTTCAAAATTCAAGTATTTGACGGTTTCTGTTATGCTCCAGGATGCATAAAAGCATTATATTTTACTTGGCATGGCTCGGAGCGTATGATACCATGTGTCCACTCATTCTTCCTGTCCTGTAGATTCTAGGAATGCGTTGCGGTTCAGGTTTATTTGTTTGAATCCAGCTCGTTTTATAGTTTCTTTTTTGCGGTTGATGTTACGTAGGGGGCCTGGCCGCTTTGACGCTTGTTTTGAGTCATTGACATGCTGCAAGCATCAATATTGAAAGCAAAAATAAGTCGACGTCATATAGCCCAGTTTTTTCCAAGATGCTTTCTCGAACTGGCTGCGTTTCCATTATTAGATTAGATTGCATTGGTGGATGCAAGGAAATGGAACAGTATATCGACATTTTAAATATACTATTTTTTATATATAAGTTCAGGTCATCCATGGAGTTTCCAAGTTTTGAAAAGTAATTTTATAAAAAATTTCTCGTGGCTATCATACATTGTCTAAGCTTTTAGGTTCATAATAGATACGCAAATACTTCTACAATTGCAGCGGTACAACAATCTGGAGACATGTGTAATTGTTGTCATCATTTTCCATAAGAAAATCCCTTCACTATATTTTATATACTATTCTATATTCCATGTTGATTTTACATTTTTATTACTTTTTATTACTATCATTACCATTTTTATCATTACTTGGATTTATTTAAATAACATTTTATTATTTTAACCTCGGAGCGTATGGTACGGTATGTCCACGCATCCTTCCTCCCCTGTAGATTCAAAAAATGCGTTGTGGTTCAAATCTATTCATTTGAATTCAACTCATTTTTTAGAATCATCTTTTGCGGTTAATGCAACGCAGTAGGCCTGGCCGCTTTGATGCTTGTATCATGTCCTTGATATGCTGCAAGCCTCAATATAGACAAAAAGAATAATTGGGCGTCATCTAACTCAATTATTTCCAGGATGCTTTCTCGTACTGGCTGCGTTTGTATTAGATTAGATTAGATTAGATTAGATTAGATTAGATAGTTGAAGTGTCTTATGTTACTTGGTGAAGTGAGAAAAGTCACGTCGTTGTCAAATGGCTCTCTGTTCAAATCAATTTGAGAGTCACTCCCATTAGTGCGAGCAATTTGCAAAATAAAAACGAATCTTCTGCTGATCTTACCTCATTTGGTGTGACTGCATTAGTAATGAAAACGGCAACACGAGGGTGTAATTCGGAGAAATCTCTAGTTATCATACGCCTTTTCCTTCGAAGTACCGAACAGTTACATAATAGGCAGAACATGTTCTCTGTATTGCAAGAGCAACAAATAGACTGACATAAAAAAATATTTCGTAGATACTTTACATAGACAATTTTGACGTACATGAAAAATGGACAAACTACGGCACAAAGTATAGGTATATTTTTTTTTTATATAATCATTTATTTGTACAGGCTCAATCAAATTAACTTTACAGAGCCAAATTTTCATATTTTTTTACATCATTTATCTTAAAACTAAAGTTCGGAGGAAAGAGCCGATTACTCGCGGCCGTCTCGAGGTTAATAGGAATTACAAATAACGGATGGGAAAGAGGGTGGGAATTTAAAGTATGGTTTGCATAACACATTAAATTTAAATTCTAAATTATCTAAACACTTATAACTATACAATTTATGGTTTTCTTTTGACTTGAACATTTCTTGAAAAAGAAACTATAGGTATAATGATGAGACTAACGAATTTCAGCAAACAAAATAAAGTTAACAATCAATCCTATGAAGCTTTGTTTAGTTAGAATACACAACGTGAATTACAACTTATAAGGGACTGTTCATAAACCACGTAGACCGAAATTTAACACTTTCAACCCCCCCCCCCCTCCCCCATCGTTGACTTTCGTAGACTTATTCCAAACCTCATAAAGTCTACGTAGACTTCATTTTTTTAATTTATGGAAACTTTTCTACAATATGTGGCTCTGGTGGTTTGAGGAAAGGTTTATGAAATTAAACTCAAACAATCAGATTATTCAGTTATTTATTTTAATTTTATTTTATTAAAATACTGCATAAATAAAAAAAATAGCAACAATCAATTATACAAATGCTAAAGATGCCCACACCATGGCTGCTTGAACCAATAATCAAAGTTCATCAGCGGAAGCTAACGGAAGAATTCTGGTGGAATTGTTTCTTGGATGTCAAGTCCAATGATTTCGACAAAACGTGATTCTATCCATAGAACTTCCGTAGCTCCATTCTCGTCGACATCACAAAGAATTTCGTCCTGGCGTTGCTTCAGAATCTTGAATGGCCTTATTTTCTTCGACAAAATATCTGCCTTGTGGATTATTTTGCGTTGATCTGCGTTCACGTTTGTCGCAAAATGCAGTTCACAATAAAAGCATATGCGGCTATTTTTGTTTTCACTTTAGATATCAAGTTCAGTTCATCTTCTTTGAAAATTTTCCAAAGCAAGTTGACTTCTTTCTAGACCTCTTAATGTATTTTCTACTTTGTCCCACATGCGCTAAAACCCTCTACTAAATGTGTGTCAAATGGGAGCAAGCTAACTATCAAATATATACAGAAAAAAAAGACACAGAGAACTATCAAGTATCATCTCATTCACGTCTAAATAAAAATACTCAATGCCCTAGTAGCACCATTGTTGCAAATAAGCCAAAGTAACTGCAATGTGACTCAATTAAGTCAAAATCATGTTTCTGCAACCAATTATGACAGAGATGTGTTGCTTTGGTGGTTGACATCATAAACTTTTTATTTAGTTGGTACCATGCGTTCGAGCTATCGATGTTTTAAAAAACGAATAAAAAACACAACCAACACGCTCAAATTACTATTACTGCCTCTTGTTATCCCTTTTTTCCTCTCGAAAAGATAACCAAACTTTCGAAAAGTACCGTTATATGTGTTTGCAAATCATTTGACCAGTACTTGACTGTGGATCCGAAGGTTGGAAGTGGAACAAATCGAAAAGTATGCTTCCGAAGAAGGTGACAGCCATTATGGGAAAAATCCCAATCTTTCTGTGCGGAATGTGGTGGGGAAGTCAAAATCATACGTACAAAAAGTGAAGCAAGGGCAAGGACTGAAGCCGTACAAAGTGAAAAAGGTGCCCAACTTTTATGACATGCAAAATTTCACTGCAAAAAGTCATGTTAAGGTGCTTGACACCAATTTTTGGCATACATTTTCTTGTATCACAATGGACGACGAAACATACGTACTCGAAGACTTTAAATTGCTTCAGGGTCTGGCTTTTTATACCGCAATGCAAAGGAACGCCGCTGCCAAGTATTTTCGGACAAAGAAGGTGTCCAAACTTTCGAAAAAAGTATAAGATTCGGCAGGCCATGTGAAGTTGTGGTGGAAAATCTAAAAGTTTCGTCTCTACCGACACTATCAATTAGGATGTCTACGAGAAAGAATGTCTGCAAAAGTGGTTGCTATTGTTTATCAGTAACCACGGCTCTCAAGTTCTGTTTTGTCACTATGCGAAATCCATCCTGAAATGGTATAAGGTACAAGAGGTCAAGTATGTGCCAAAAACAGCCAATTCACCAAACTGTCCAGAACTTCGGCCAATAGAGAAGTACTGGGCACTAGTTAAGCGGAAACTCTTCGAAACTAAGAAGAAAGCAAATGGTACCGATGATATCAAGAGAAGGTGGAGAATCGTCACGGCGGGCGTTCCCGAAGATACCGTACGGAACCTGATTTCTTATGTACAAACAAACAATCGGTATTTTTGAATAATGTGTAAATTTTGTTTTGCTGCTATTAATTTGGTGTCCGAAATTTAACGTAGACAGTCTTTAGATGCATAGATGCTAATATGAAGATAGTCTATATCCCGTAATATAGGTTGTAGTGTGATCGGGATGTTATGCTCCATTATTAAATTAGCTGCCGTATTATACTGATTTGATGTATTGCTTCAATTTTTACAATGTTCAGGGCTCGAAACTGTGTGCAGTGCATCTATAAGCAAACTTCTTGAAACAGGAACATGTTAGCATTTAAGCTCAATCCAGGACTAAGATAACCTAGACTCATAGAATACATAAATGAAATTTAGAACACAACCAGTAAAATCCAAAATTTATACGTTTATTCGTGTCATTAATTTGTTCAAAATAAACATAATATGATTATAATTTCAAACATCGATGTCACTTCCCATGTAGCACATTACGACCTTTATTAGTTGTAGTGACTTGATTATGACATAGCAAGTCATATTTCTGATATCTCAACCGAATGGCAACAAAAGTGCTGGTAGGGTTGGTTTTAAACATAGAATATTTTTAAAAGAAAGCAAGTTCATGTTTGTGGCCAAAATAAACTAATTTTGTGTTTGGATTTACCTGGAATATGTTTGTTATGACGGTATTTTTCTCTACGTGGAGGGTATGAATATTTGTTTTGTAGAGAGAAAAAAAATGTCTACGTAGACTTTTGGTATATGCCCCCCCTCCCCCACCGTAGACAAACGTAGACTTTTTCGAAAACCCTCCCCCCCCCCCTTAATTGTCTACGTGGTTTATGAACAGCCCCTAAGGAGTATCTGAATTGTTATCGAATCACTAGCAGAGATAATGATAATCTCCAAATGAGAGAGTAGAAAGTTATAGGAACTGCAAAGCACGTGGAATTCACGTGACACAAGCACTCTGTGTGTTTTTTTTTCTGATTCATTCTATAAAATACACAGAGGGTTATATATTAGTTATGTCTGTTGAATAAAGGGCGATACGGTCAAAATATAGTCAATATCAACTTGACGTATTTCTTTCAATTTTGCATTTAAAAAACCTGAACACCCCTCATTTTGAAGGTGTGTGTGTGTAGAATGTTGCTCCTATTTTGATTTTGGAATTCACTCTTCAGTTGTCAAAATGCCGTCCAAACAAGAAGAGCAGCGTATCAAAATTTTGTTCGCGCATCGCGAAAATCCGAGCTACTCGCACGCAAAGTTGGCAAAATCGCTAAAAGTTGCCAAATCAACCGTTACAAATGTAATTAAAGTGTTTGGGGAACGTTTGTCGACAGCCAGGAAGTCTGGATCGGGGGGAAATCGAAAACCGGAAGCCGCTGAGACGACAAAGAGAGTTGCCGGTAGTTTCAAACGAAACCCTAACCTATCTCTCCGAGATGCCGCAAATAAGCTGGGTGTATCGTCTACAACCGTGCATCGAGCCAAAAAACGAGCCGGACTATCGACTTACAAGAAGGTAGTGACTCCAAATCGCGATGATAAACAAAATACGACGGCCAAAGCGCGATCCCGGAGGCTGTACACGACGATGCTGACGAAGTTTGACTGCGTGGTAATGGACGACGAAACCTACATCAAAGCCGACTACAAGCAGCTTCCGGGACAGGAGTTTTATACGGCAAAAGGAAAGGGAAAGGTAGCAGATATTTTCAAGCACACGAAACTGTCAAAGTTCGCAAAGAAATATCTAGTTTGGCAAGCCATCTGTACCTGTGGCTTGAAAAGCAGCATTTTCATTGCTTCCGGGACTGTCAACCAAGAAATTTACGTGAAAGAGTGTTTGAATAAACGTCTGCTGCCTTTCCTGAAGAAACACGGTTGTTCCGTACTGTTTTGGCCGGATTTGGCATCTTGCCATTACGGTAAAAAGGCCATGGAGTGGTACGCCGCCAACAACGTGCAGGTGGTTCCCAAGGACAAGAACCCTCCCAACACGCCAGAGCTCCGCCCAATTGAGAAATACTGGGCTATTGTCAAGCGGAACCTAAAGAAGACCAAAAAACTGCTAAGGACGAGCAGCAGTTCAAGGCAAACTGGCTTTCTGCGGCGAAGAAGGTGGACAAAGTGGCTGTACAAAATCTGATGGCAGGGGTCAAGCGTAAGGCCCGGCAATTCGGATTTGGAAAAGCGGAAGCCTAACTGAATATTTTTCCTGAATTTTAAACTAATTGAACTTGAAAAAGAAATTTAATTAGATTTTTTAAATAAACGATTTCACCGATTTACACGCGTTTTCCCTTGACCAAATTTTGACCATATCACCCTTTACACACGCTTTATTCCTGTCCCATAAAGGATAGACGTGCAAACAGGTTGGTATCTAGTTTAAGTAAAAAACAGTTTTTTGAACGAACGTAACGTAGAAATAAACCAGCAGCACACTCACTCACTCTTACACACACACACACACACACACACACACACACACACACGCACACACACACACACACACACACACACACACGCGCGCGCGCGCGCAGCCCATTTCCGAATGTCGATTCGTTAAGCTCGTAACGACTAAACACAACAAAAAATACCTCAAATTCGTATTTAATATACGCTATAGCTTTTTTTCCCCACGATACATAATTTTGGCCCCATACAATTTTTTTCTTGTCTCAATGAGACCTTTCAAATGAGGTATCATTCATTGCTTTACATTCCAGGCCCACTTTTGGCCAATCTCTTTGTTTGAACAAGCAGTTATTTGAAACTGATGTTTATTGGGCGGAATGCCCTCCGTGTTCAAATTTCTGTAACTGCCATTTTAAAATTCCAGCTCGTTTTCGTTAGTTTTGGTGAAACGTATGGTGATGATGCCACCTGTGCGTTTCGAGATTTGATAGTCGTTGACTGTCTGCCAATTTTAGCGGCGGTGATAAAAATTTACACAGTAAATTGGGAAAACAATGTTCAAAACTGGATATCTGTTCTCTGTGGTATGTGGTTGGTTCATCATAAGAGAACCGCGAGAATAAAAGAATTTACCAGTTTTCTTCCTCTTCGCCTCTAGATTCCGCACATTGGTGATGTTTCTTACCTGTTAATTGGATAAAATAAGTACTGTATCGTTTTATCTTTCTTTTCTGCTTTCTGTTTCACACAGGGTTGCGCGGAAAAAAAGCTAGCGAAGATGTTTATAATGAAGAAACCAAACGTGACCCATTTACTAATTATCTAGGATTGCATGCGAAAACAGAACCTATGGTAAGTGTAGACATATATTTTCAGAGAATGTTTGCAGATTTAAATAATATGTATTTGAAGCGCTTTCTCTCGCGTGCTTCGGGATTCTATGGCAGTCGTGGAAAGAAATACAAATATCTCGGTAGCTTCGTTGGTGTTAGGGGAAAAAGGTAAAATGACACATCCCTGCATGTTTGTTCAACCGATTTAGGTATTAGATCATATAAAGGTATAAGATCATAATAAGCTGATTTTACCCATAGCTACCCATAGCGGAAATAAATTAAATGCATGCCTATGGATAAATAAGACTTCTAGAAGAGAATCTCCTATCGCTCTATTTTCCTAATGCTTTGTGCAGTTGACTTATAACATGATGAAGAACATGAACAGATAGTGTTTTACCTTCCATGCTTATTGCTTTCTTTTTATACCCATTACACATCCTCGCATTGTATCACTATTGTTCAATTTTGCTACACACAGCAATCAATTTTACTCAGTTTTGAGTCGTTCTTGAATCATATTCGACAAAAGTGGAGTCACTCATACATGAGTAAATGTAACTGGGATTGACATGTCTACCCAAATCAGTTGGATGTTTTGGATATGTCGAATTGTCATAACCAGGTACATTTTCTCATATGACTCCACTTATGGCGAATATGAGTCAAAAACGACTCAAAATTGAGATTAAATTCATGGTCGTGCATAACTGCCAACGATCCACCACCCAAAAATAAAACCACAGCCATTCAAGCTTGAATCTCGACTTGTGTAAATTTCCGCAACCGTCAATTTGAAAGGAATCGCCAAATGTCAATAAGCATTTAGCAAAAAGCAAATCTGTCAGTTTTGTAGACGCTATGTGGCATATAATTGCACGTCAAAACATCGTGTCAATATCGGGTGGCATGTGGCGAACGGCGGAGTGATATTTTGACATGCTAGCAGATGCCGCAACTTCACCACATCAGTGGGCACCTCGACCAAGTGAACTACGTAGCGTTAGTGAAGCAACAGTTGCTTGCTAGCGATTCAAAAATTTACACAAAGTTATCGATTAATTTTGCTCTTGCTTAAACGTCTGTCTGTGATAAAACGTTCATATGAGGGGGTCAATCATTAGGCTTAGTGGCGTTTAATGCACACACACTACAGCGCCATTTAGATCAAAGGAGTGCAAATAAGAAGGAAAATCTTTTGGAGGAAAAAAAACCATCATTCTTCTGCATCTGCCAGCAGGGCCGAACAACTTGATAAATGGCTTTAGTATTTAGGAGCTCTGCATCTGCCAGCAGGGCCGAATAACTTGATAAATGGCTTTAGTATTAAGGAGCTCAGATTAAGAGGTAAAATACCTGAGGATAATACCATAAAATTGATCCCACAATGTTATGCGAATACCAAATTGAGGTAAGACAATACCAAAATAGTACCTCTCAGGTATTCCCAGGGTATCCAAAATAACAAATTTTGTTATTTCAGAGATATTTGCATGCAGGTATTTTGGTTAGGTATTTTACCTCTTAATCTGAGCTCTTTAATACCACGGCCAGTTATCAAGATCTAAATTAGATAATCATATGTTGTTGTCTCCTGCTCGGGCTATTATACTTCAAAAAACCTAATTAAAGATTTCGCTGTAGCTCACTTGAATTTCAGTATCAGTGTGATGAACATATTAGGCTTATTACGTCTGGATGTGGTAGTGTGCCTCCTGGTCATGTGGTAGTTTGGCGTTTTGGACGAAAGCATAGCAAACAGCTGACAAAAAGATCTTTTCTACCGCGAACCTCAATGAAAACTTTAAGGTTATCTGTGAGAAAAAAAAACATGTTTACACGACGATAGACACGATAGTGTGCGTGCGTTAAACGTCACTAAGCTTAATGGTAAGGATGAATTCATCAACCTAACATTTTCACGTTAAAAACTTTCATTTGTGCGTATCGTCACGTCAACATAGGATACACTCTCGCGTCACTTTACTCAATTTTTGAGTACAATTGTATGCTATCTCTTTTTCTCTCACGGAAATGTTACTCAATTTTCGTTAAAAAGTGGATCTACTCAAAAATTGAGTTGATCCACTTTTTAACGAAAATTGAGTAACATTTCCGTCAGAGAAAAAAAAATAGCATACAATTGTACTCAAAAATTGAGTAAAGTGACGCGAGAGTGTACGAAGCGAATGTGAAAGAGATAGTTGATTTGTTCTGTCATGCCTGACGTGCCTTAACATTGATCGATTTGTTTTGATCACGGTTACCGGCTAAAACCCATTAATGGGTACTATAGTACTCACTTTCGCTATAATCGCCACTCCTCATTTAATGGGTAAACGCGAATAACCCATTAATGAGTTCGGGCCACTTCCGTCAAAAAATGGGTATTTTTTTACCCATCGGGGTAAAATTTTTTTTTTACAAAATGGGTAAAAAAAACACCCATTTTTGAATCATGAATAGATAAATTTATAATGAAATCGTGTGCTTTCGAAAAATTATCCATTGGAATAAAAATAGTCGTAGATAGTCGATATATTTCTAAATATAATATATTTCTATATTTCTGTATATAATAATTCTAATAATAAATCTTTATTATGTATGCTTCGGTTCACATCTTCAAGGATGTAATCGACCTCCATAGGTTCACTTTGTGGATCGAATTCTGCAGCTTCCTCATCCAGATGGATCCTTGGATGAAAATGAACTGTGTGGCAAGCAAAAGCCCAAAACGTAGATTGCAAGGACCCACAACTTTTACAAAGGAATGGAATGGTATTTTTAACGCTGGTTTTGAAGTTATGGAAGTTTTTTATGTGATTGTTTATATCCTGGAAGTTATCTGCAGTGGAGCTGCAGCCAGCAACAGGACATTCGTAACCATAATTTAAAATTCAATTTAACAAAAAGTTTCCCGAATAAATTTAGATACTCTCTAGTTTTTTTAATGACTTGAAGTCCAGTTTCTTTCGAAGCTCTTCCATTTTTCCAACAATCTGAAAATGGCGGTTTTGTAAATTGATTATTTTAAATTTATTTATTCATATATTTAGGAATCTTTTACATACCAACTGGACCACCTATCCACTTTTGCTCAGCTTATTTGTTGAATTGCCTATGTTGGCAAATTTCGGACCGGATTTATTTGATTCGAGACTCAACTGAATCGCAACGCACAAACGACTTAAGAGAGTTAAATAATTTTCATAACTATTTTTCACCCATTTTTTTCCTGCTAATAAGTTCTCACCGATGGGTAATTTTTTACCCATTTTGGCAAGTCAAATTATACCCATTGTTTGACATTTACGTGTGGTGTTGAAAAATGCGTATTTTTTCACCCATTAATGGGTTTTAGCCAGTAACCGTGATGGGCTATATTTCGACAACGATTTTTCATTAAGGCCTAACTGACAAATCGCTTCTCCTGTAAATTTCCCGAAAAACAAAATCTACCGATGTAAGCCAGCCTTGGTAAAAACACCAAACCATTCTGCACGATATCCGAGCTTGACTGCAAACACTCCACCATGTGGCTATAATTCACAACTTTAGTTTCGTGCTTATAGATGAACCCGAAACGCAATGCACGCGACACGAGTATACAAGCTCGTGTTCTGCTTTTGACACCATGTTTGATTTTTGGGAAACTACACGAGCCGAGTGGTTACGATCACAAGAAAGCTCTCAACATACACCCAGTATGACACTGGTTGCCACGGATAGAGCAATGCTCGTCGGATGATTCTAAAAATTTTATAATTTGACTTATTGGTTTGTTTTCTTAGCAGTTGGGTGACAAGCGCATAAGTTGATTGAGCTTAACAAGCAAGGAACGGTTTGAAATAAAATTAATAAACCACGCGTGTATTCTGCAATCGGACTTAATCGGAAACACTCAGCTGTGGTGTTGTACCCACCGCGTTCAGTGTTAGTCTGGAAGCACGAAGTCAAGGTGGCGAATATAATGCACGCGCTAGCGTGGTAAAAAGTTGTTCGGCGTGCAGTGTAGTATTTGGACATGGCTGATGTAAGCTTTCAATTCTATCGAATAGAAGGACTCGTTATTCGAAATGGCTGTGATTAATAAGGTAAATTTCCAAGGTTGACAAATTCAAGGAAGAAGCAATTGTTTACGTTTGTCAGTTAGGCCCTAATGAAAAATCTTTGTAGATGTTAACTATGGTTCATCTATATGGGGTTGACAGCGACGCAGAGCCCATGGTTTAATTCAGGGATCTGGCGGACAGAGATTTTCTTGTAGTCAACATCTCTAACAACCAAACATCAAAAGATTCATTGTTTGTAAACAATGCTGTGATTACTTCCCGTAGTAACAAACTTCAGACGGGCCTTATTCAAATAAGGCCCGTGATATGTTGGATACTGTCAAACGCTAGTAAATAGGATAGGATTGCTAGGCCCCTGGTTTAATTGGACCAACAGGTCTGTGCCACAAAAGGGGAAAGAGAAAACGTGAAATCATTCCTCGTGTAACCATCAAGAAAATAAACATGTCTTTTCTTGATGTAGAAGGAGATGTTCGCTCATCACCATGTGGCACTACGAGTGGACAGTAATGTTTGCTAGAATGAAAGATATGGAGAGAAAGTGTTGAAAGTTCCGTCAGTGTACAGTAGGTTGAAAATTGAACAGAAGTATTGAAAATTGAGCGAAAGACATGGATATAGTGGTACTCGAACCAATGCCGTTACTTTTGCCTTACATTCCACTGAAGGGTAGGTCAAGGCACGAATGAATCTGCCACCTCAGGCCAAAGTAACGTGTTTGATTCGGTTCATGTTCTACTGATAGCTTGTGATAGTTTCTAGCGGTAGTTTGTGCACACTCCGTTTTGTTGCATACGTGTGAGAGGAACCCTCTTCTTTTGGGTTTAGTTTTGTACACAACTACTGGTTTTACTCAATTTCATTCTCTCGTCATACTCTTAATTAGAGATTATTTTAGAGAAAGGCGTCATTTCTAGATTGTAAAAATAAAATGGTTCCTCGGAGTTTATTTCATTTCAAAGCTTCCCGAAAATATAATCTTGACGACCGATACAATAATTGACGACTGAGGATGGTTGAACCAAAATCGCGACGAGTCGTCGGAGGTGCGAATCAGGAAAATGGTGCTGCTGCTATTGTAAACCCCGCTGCTAATGTTATAAATCCGGTTGCTGCTTTTGTGCCGGTTGCCATGCAGTCATCTTTGTTCATTGACCGGTTCGACAAACGCCGAATTAAATGATCGCGGAGGGTTGAAAGACTGGAAGGTGCTTTCGTCTTGTTTGGACTATGAAATGAGATGAAACTCCACATGCTTCTTCACTTGATGAGAGGTGAAACCTACGACATAGTTTGCGACAAGCTGACGCCTGAGAAAGTACAGACACGTTTGCATGACGACATTGTTTGGGTGTTGGAGGCTTGCTTTAACCCAGAGCCGTTGGAAATCCTCGAAAATTTTCGATTCAAATTCATTCCGATTTGTCCGGACGAATCGATCGACGATTACTTGATACCACTTCGTTAGCTGGCTATCACAAGCAGTTTTAGGGATTTCTCAATACAACCCTGCGTAAGGTAACGTCCATTAATTACGTAACGCAAAATGAGTTTTATTACCCCCTCCCCCCTCCCTCTTTTCATGCTTTTCTATGGACTTTCAATTTTTTTTGTATGGATCGTCACGTTATCTCAAACTCACCCCCCCCCCCTTACTGCGTGACGTGACATAATTAATGGACCTTCCCTAACCAGTTTGTCTTTGGAATGAAAGACCGATACAGTCCCGACAGCTCGAAGTTCAGAACCTTACGTGAGAGAAATAGCAGTAACGATGGAACATTCATTCAAAGGAGTCCAGGATATACAGTCGAAGCAAAGAAAACCAGAGATCGGCCTGATGGAACCATTGAGGAAATCCACTGCAAAAACTAAGGTAACGAACACGTTTGCTAACAAAAATAACAAGAAAAAAAAGGATGCCCATAGAAACACACAGTGGGCAACTATTGTAAGAAAACCGGGCATCTTTAAATAGTTTGCCTGAAAGCAAAAAGTGTCAAATCGGAAGGTCGTCTGCTGGAATGATCTGCCGATTGTTCGCACCAGTGGCGGCGGGGGGAGAGTAATACGACGTTCGACGAAATCTTCAAGTTGTATGAGCTGCACAAGCTGTCCATGTCAAGCTATTAACCTAAGCCACTGTGTGGATTGAAAAATAACAAAATTAGTAAAAATGTAAGAAAAACCTCACAATTAAACGGGAATCTATGTACATCGCCACTTCCGACCAGCCTCTGATGCATGAAGATAATGCACCTATAATATACTCTCTCTTTCATCTGGCAAAACGGGAATCCTAGTAGAATATTGTTTTTACTGCACTTTACGGGTATTGTATGAATACTTGTTTTAGTATCGCAACCCTACTAGCACACTTGTTGCCATTCGGTTGAGATATCATAAATATGACTTGCTAAGTCATAATCAAGTTACTACAACTAATAAAGGTCGTAGTGTGCTACATGGGAACATATAGCCCACAACCGGTTGACTAAAAAGATATTTCTTAACCCTTATTTTTACGTTTTGTAAGAACAAAAGTGTTGTGTCCTGTCTCTCGTCACGTTTTTCGAGATGGAAACTGGAGCTCCGGTAACAATTGTCAGTGCGGAAGATAATGTGAAGTTCATCGAAGCGGAGACATTTCTGCATCCAATACAGAGCTAGTGAGCTACTTCAATAGTTGCATCAACGTCGAAGGAATGCTGGGAGTAACTGCTAAGTACCGTGCGGAATCGTTAGAGCTGCCATTGGACGTATCGAACGTCCGAAAACATCTAATGTAGTGACGTTACTGGACTACGGCAATGCAAATTGATCACAAAGGCGTGGGTTATTGCAATGTCCATACGCTGAACAGTCCTGCTGCTGCTTTGCCCAAGGCTACTCCTGCTGCTACGAGATCCACTGTGGAAAAGTTCGCCAACGTTTACGACAAATCGATCGGAATAATCCGCGGTTTGAAGGTAAAGCTGACTATTAAGCCGAATGCGAAGCCTGGCTTCGTTAGGGCACGTACAGTTCCTTTCTTTTTGCGTGACGCTGTCGAGAAAGAGCTTGATAGTATAATCGACAACGAAGTCCTAGAGAAGGTTAACCACAGTGCGTGGGCGACACTGATTGTTCCAATAATAAAGTCCAACAACAGAGTGAGGCTGTGCGGAGATTTTAGGATTATGGTCAACCCGAATCACGTCAAATGTATGGAAATGTCTTTGCCCCTGCCATCTGGCAGCGATTGATGGAACAAATGCTGAGTAGGATTCCTGGCGTAAACCTTTTTCTGAATAACGTTTGTAACACTGGACCAAATGACTTCATCCATTTGCAGCAAGTAGACGAAATTCTGCGAAGACTAAATTCTAACAACATGTAGATCAACCTAGACAAATACTAGTTCTTCGCCAATGAGATCTCATAGAGCGGATCTGATCATCAGAGTATCCATAAGGTGCCGAAAGAAATCGATGCTTTCAAGGATATGCCAAAGTCCAAGTTTGTACTTCCATGGGACTTGTAAACTACTACAGTCGATTCTTTCCGAATCTTAGTACAACCTTGTATCCTCAACAATCTTCTAAAGAGTGTGGTTCCCATCCCCTGAACGAAGGCATGTTCAACGATGTACAGTCCGAAAACTTTCGGGTCCACTACAATTCCACGATGCCGCTGGTGCTTGCTCCCGAGGCGTTTGCCAGCATCTAGGAAACAGATTTTCTGGAATTAAACATAACTGATACGCTGCCATTAGCCGGTGAGAAGCTCGCTAAAGCTACCACTTTGAACTCGATACGAGTGCTCATACAGGGTTTGAAGAAGGGTTCTAGTGCTCATACAGGGTTTGAAGAATGGAAAGTTCGTGGAACCCAGAGATTGATTTGTGGAGCTATCAAAACTACACACTACGCACTTTGATACCACCAGAATGAAAGCCTTGTCAAGAGGCTATGTTTGGAGCGAAGGAATACATAGAAGCATCGAGGATCTAGTACGCAACTGCAGCTTGTGTCAATCCAACCACGCTAAACCAACAAAGGTACATACACACTGCTGGCAAACTTCGCCGAAGCCATTAGAACGGGTTCATGTGGATTTTGCTGGGCTGTTTCGGAACATCTACTTCATCGTGCTTGTGGCTTCGCCGATCGTCGATAAGTGTGGACGCGTTTTTAATTTGCTGCCGGTTCCGTGCGCGTATTCTATTATATTTATTTTAATTGACTCAATTGATTTTTGTTGACTCAGTAGTTTTACCTTTGCATACGCTATGAACTGCGAAATTTGTACTTTTGACACTTCCATCGATTCGGTAATGTGGACGTGTGCCGGTTGTCCACGTAAATTTCACGCTGCCTGCATTGGAGTGACCGTTCACCGTGGTTCGCTACGAAGGAGAGACAAAAACCTGGTGGATGTGAATTCCTATGTACTACCATGCTGCGACTCGTGCCAGGAGCTGTTACAGGCTAAGCTTGACTTCAATGGGCTGGTTGAGCAACAGAAACGCCTTGAAAAACAGCTTCATGACAATACAGAGGTGATGCACCGGCTCGCATCCCAACACAAGCCTGACGCCGTTCATGAAGCGTTTGAAAGCATGGAAAAAGGACTCGAAACTCTGCTCACTAGTATAAAAAATGAGCTTTCCGCGATCAACAAAAGTAGTAGTTTAGCTGGTAGCGTTGTTGCGATAAAAAATCACGTCACATCTCTATTTGATACAGCGATGTCAGCTACAAAAGATAATATGCATTCTACATTGAAAGTGGTGACGTCAGATTTATCAACTGACCTACGCAACATCAATAATGAAATTAGCCTGCTCAATCAGCAATCCATTGAATTAGCAGCTAATTGTACAATGAACACAAATGCGATGTTGGGTATTGATATTCTTGACGAACTTAAGACTCTATCGGCAAACATTTGTGCAAGTCATAATATAGAATCACCGTTATCGACACCTGACCCATGCTCCAGTTTAGCAGCAGAATTAAATTACAAAAAAGATTCCGTCGACTCAGGGTGGCGTTTTCTGGGCACAAGAAAAGTTTGGATGGCAGACTGGTCGCAATACGATGCTCGTAAATTACATCGCTTGTATCAGCAAAAAATGGCCGATAAAGCTCGGAAGCGGAAGAAGCAGTACAAAAACCAAAATATTCAAAATAACAATGCCACTCATCATGTACAAAATCATCGTAGAAGCACTAGCCATACCAACCCTAATAATAATAATAATAATAATAATAACAACAACAACATCAACAATTACAACCATTTACCATCAGACCGTGTGCTTCTTGCTGCTGCGAAGCACCAATTCTCCAGGCCACCACTCAGCCACCGACCAATTTACTTCCAGAGTGGTGGGATACAAAATCCGTACCCGGCAAGTGATGCATCACCACTCTATTCCACACCTACCGCTCCAACGAGCTCATCACGTATCGTTCCTGCACAATCACCCAACTGGATGGCTCCGGGGCGTTCTTCAGCTGAACCATGTGAGGGATGTTCATGTTCACAAAGGCATTCGAGTTTTCATCGGTATTGACGAAACCCTTAGAGGAGGATAATGATTTTTCAGAGTCTGACGATAACTTGACGGTAATTAGTTTAAATAATTTTAATATAACGAATAACTCGAGTCAGAAACCCCTACTCCCCAAACACATTTAGGCACAGAAATTATAGTTTATTGCCAAAATTTTAACCGTATGAAAAGTGCGGTTAAAATTCAGGAAATTCATACTAAAATTTTGGGTTGCTCATTCCCAATAATTATGGCAACTGAAACCAGTTGGGACCAAAGTGTTAGGAGTGAAGAAGTTTTTGGAAATGCTTATAATGTTTTTAGAAATGATCGCAATTTGGAAATTTCTGAGAAGAAGTCCGGTGGGAGTGTTTTAGTTGCTATTTCTACCCAATTTAATTCAGAAATCATTGATACATCTACAGTTAAGGAATTCGAACATGTATGGGTGAAAGTACACATGGCAGGTGAAATACACGTATTTGCCACAGTGTATTTCCCCCAAATAACGCTCGCAAGGAAGCATATGACCATTTTTTTCAAATTGCTGACGAAATTATGTCTCAACTTTCACCAGAAGTGAAAGTTCACATATACGGTGATTTTAATCAACGTAGTGCTGACTTCATTCTAGACAATGATAACGAGTCCATCTTACTACCAGTCGTTGGGGAGAATGAAACATTGCAGCTTATTTTCGACAAAACTGCAGGCCTGGGGCTCAATCAAATTAACCATGTAAAAACCAACAAAATTGCTATTTAGATTTTTTATTGACAAATATTCAGGAAGACTTCTGTGTAGTAAATCTATTTTTCCATTATGGAAAAATGAAGCTTTTCACACAGCAATTGAGTTTTCCTTATTTGTTCATGAATACGAAAAACCCAACGACTATGAATATGAAGAGGTCTTTCAATATAATTTAGCAAATTATGATATCATAAGACACAAACTTAACGGAATTGATTGGCAAACGATTTTTAAGAATGAAGCAAATGTTGAAACTTCTGTTGAGGTTTTCTATAAATTATTGTTTGAAATAGTAGTTGAACAAGTACCACTCAAAAAATAAGGCGAAGAGGTAATTCGAACCACCCAGTTTGGTATAATAAAGAAATAAAAAATTTAAAAAATCGGAAGCAAAAGGCCCACAAAATGTATAGAAGAGATTGTAACAGTAATAATCTGACATACTATTTGAAGATTTGCGATGAACTAAATCTAGCTATTAGTAATGCATATGATGAGCATAATTCAAAAACCGAACTTGAAATTAAGTCTTGTCCAAAAAAATTCTTCAATTATGTTAAAACTAAGCTGAAATCTGACAATTTCCCATCTAGAATGCATCTACACTCAAATGTTGGTGATAACGCGGAAGAAATTTGCAATCTATTTGCAACATTCTTCCAAGAAATCTATACCACGTTTGATGAAGAAGATCGCGATTATGAATATTTCAATTTCTTCCCAGAATTTTCAAGGGACATTGGAGTTAGTCAAGTCAAATTTCAAGACATTTTGGAAGGTTTGAATAAATTAGACGTTTCCAAAGGTTCTGGCCCTGATGGAATACCACCCGTATTTATGAAGAACTTAGCATTAGAACTCGCAGCACCTTTATTTTGGCTTTTTAATATGTCACTGGAATCTGGGATTTTTCCCAAACTTTGGAAAAGTTCCTATCTAGTACCTATTTTTAAAAGTGGAAAAAAATCGGACATTTGTAACTATCGTGGAATTGCCATTATTTCCTGCGTTCCTAAACTTTTTGAAGCAATTATCAATGAAAAATTGTTTTCTCAAATCAAAAACAGACTGACTAAGAAGCAACATGGATTCTTCAAAGGACGATCAACTAGCACAAATTTATTGGAATTCGTCAACTACTCACTGATAGCAATGGACAATGGCAACCATGTAGAAGCTCTTTATACTGACTTCAGCAAGGCTTTTGATCGCATTGACATACCCATGCTTCTATTCAAATTGCGAAAAATGGGAATTGAGGCAGGAATCCTCAGATGGCTCGAATCCTATCTTACTAACCGTCAACAAATAGTTAGATTCAAAGGGAAGAAATCAAATCCTATTAAGGTCACTTCTGGAGTACCCCAAGGCTCTCACTTAGGTCCCCTTTTATTCATTTTGTTTGTAAATGACATTTCCTTTATTCTCAAAAACATTAAATTTCTTATTTACGCTGATGACATGAAACTATTTTTAGAAATAAGAAACAAAGAAGATATCATGACATTCCAGAAAGAAATAAATGATTTCTATACTTGGTGCAACAAAAGTCTTTTACAGCTGAACGTAAAAAAATGTAATTCGATAGCTTTTAGTAGGAAACGAAACACCCCAGACATAACTATCAATCTAGGGAATCAGCCAGTTGAAAAATGTAAAAGAACAAGGGATTTAGGAGTTATCTTGGACTCGAAACTAACTTTCATTGATCATTACAATTCAATCATCAACAAAGCAAATAATATGTTTGGATTTATAAAACGATTCTGTTACAATTTTCATGATCCGTACACAATAAAAACATTGTATATTGCATATGTAAGGTCAATACTGGAATATTGTAGCGAAGTTTGGTCACCATTTTCAGTCACCCATGAAGAACGACTAGAATCGGTGCAGAAGCAATTTTTACTGTATGCACTTCGTAAATTAGGTTGGACAAGGTTTCCGCTTCCATCTTATGAAGCCCGCTGCATGCTCATCAGCATCCAATCATTAAAAGAGCGCCGTGAATTTGCATTAGTATCATTCGTAAATGATATTGTTTCGCAACGCATTGATTCAGCAGAACTTTTGTCAAAACTTAATTTTTACATACCGTCGCGGCAACTACGAAATAGAAATATATTTATAACAAACCATCATCGTACAAATTACGCCAAATTTGGACCTCTGAATCAGATGATGGCAACTTACAATAAGCATGGAGAAAATGTAGACTTCACTATGACCAAAACAAAACTAAAACAATACTTCAATTCAATTAGATAATAACGAACGATTCAAAACATTAAAAATGTAAATCTGATGTGTTAGTTTTCTAAGGCGTACTGTATATATAAGTGAAACATAAAATGTAAGCACTATTGTAACAAAACGGTCTACTATTGATTGACGACAAAAAAAATAAAATAAAATAAATAAATACACGAAGTAGCCTGAGGTGCGGATTTTGAACAACATAACAACTGCTACTACGATCCAGACAGGTATGCCACTGCTTATGGAATTCCATCAACGCTGGTCACAGACCACGGAGTCTTGTTCACGGCGGAGGAGTTTCAGAGATTCATGAGGATGAACGGCGTATACCATAAGATGGGCGTACACTACCATCCTGTAACGAATAGACTTACCTTATTATATACTTATTCAAAATTTCAAAGCGAAGTTGAAGAGTCTACAGTGTGACAAGTCAACTATGCATGCAAAACTCTGCAACATTCTGCTTACCTAAAGGGTAAATCCTCGATTATGCTGTTCAACCCGGTTGAATTTTATTATGTTTCAACCTGCGGATGGTGCAAAGCCGAATGTAGGAAAAGTACGCGATCTTTCTGAGGGCGTGAGAGTAGCTGCAAAATACTACATCAACCGTACCAAGTGGAAATATGTGGGCTTATTCTACTTCTAGGGTGACTCGAGAAGAGTCGATTTCGACTATTCTCGATGCACGTCTTCCATATGATTAACATTAGTCGATTCGCGTCGCGCGAGTCGGAATCGACTCTTCTCGATTCACGCTTCGCGCAGAATAAGCCTGATGGAGTAATTACGGAGAAGTTGAGGAAACTACACTACTACGCTGTATGCTTCAATGCTCGGCAATGATCTTGTTGGAGATTCCTAAGGCAACTCCACACCAATTGAGGATAATTTAACAGCAATTGCTGGTCCAAGTAGAATCATTAGTGTTGCTCAAAAGCAGGGTGAAGCGGACGGAAACCGAACGAAACCCGTACGAAGCACTAAAAATCTGGCATCGAAATAGATCTTAAAAAGAAGCTAATACAACGAGATCGTGAGATAATGAAAGTACTTCACCGACTTGAAGTTCAGAAACGAAAAATTGATCTCGAATCGGCACATATTACTCTTCAAAGTAATAAAATAAAGCTGCTATCATAGCAACTTCGTTATCAACACATGCATGCAATCTGATTGAAGGCCTGAGGCTGCCAGAGAGAAAAGCCGATCAGCAATTGAAAGTCTGAAAGTGATTAAGTTGTTATAATTTCTCGCTGATGAATTTTGGTAGTTCAGATTACAAATGAATGGCTTTATAAATGAAGTGCTGTTCAAATAAGCGGGGGTCAGTACATTTCAAATATTTATTCGTTACAGAGCTACAACTGGATGAACATATATAAAGTTCTAAAGTGATCTCAATGCACTAGGAAGGTTGAATATCAAAGATGAATGTTTATAACTGCGAGAAAAAAATGTTAAAAAAACTGGTCGGGACAGAACCTGGGGCGGTCCTTTGCATTTTTGGATAATTTGGAACAACAGTTGCAGCTAACATTCCTTCAAATCCCTCGATTTCTTCCGGCGGTTGGCCTTCCTTGGCATAAATGACATTATTATGAAAAATTACACAAGCCACAATAATGAGCTGAACTGTTAATATTTTTTATTTTACCGATCTTGTTGATGCCATCCAGTGAGAACGGACTTAAAAACGGAGTTACGCTAGCTTTCGGAAGAGGTGTCATTCTGGGCACTTCAGGATGTGTTTTGTACACGATACACCGATACACGATACACTGACAATACTTTGCTGTTTTGCGCACTACCGTCCGTAGAGCAGAGATGTGAATAGCTGATGAATTTCATTGACAGTTTCGCCATTGTGATGTACGAACCGCCTGTGGTAATAATCTACTAGAATTTCGGTCAGGAGATGATTTTTTGACAAGATTACAGGAAATTTATCATCGTATGTAGCCAGTGAAGAAGCTTCTGTTCGGCCGTCTATTCGAATCACACCGAACTCATCCAAAAAGGGCGATAACAGTCTAATAAAACCATTATTCTCCAATTTCAACGGTGGTATTGTTTCAGATCGTTTCACTTTCTTCAGTAATGCTGTCACTTCGATGTATTCTTCCGACTGCGTAAGGCGCTACAAAGCCCTCTGAACTCGAAGAAAATCATTCTTCCTTAGTTCGTATTTGACATGCGAAGACGCTTTCTTGCCAAAATACAGGTACGTGTACGCTGTTGTTCGTAGCATACGTGCCCATGCGGAGAACCATTCGCACTCAATGCATCGTTTTATCAAAACTTTCCGATGCAAGTTAACGACACGTAGTTCTTCTTCCTTATTATGAAATGGTACTTGCTGTTTCTGTGGCCATTCATTCTCCGCCTGATATCGAAAATCCAGTCCCGCAAACCAACAACTGACTTGGTGAAATGTGGGCCCCTTTCCCCATTCCGTGGCTTCATCTGCAACGTTAAGTTTGGTACACTGAAACAAATCTCGCAGTAAAAACTACCATTTCACCCGACTATGTGCATTTTCAAAACTACCATGAAATTTCAGTCAAATTTAATACGTTTATGGTACAGCCTTCACCATTTGTGGTATATATGACAAACATCATGTTCATATCAACCCTACCATGTATGACTTTAATCGCAGGTATGGTAAAATAAAACACATTTATAGTCATGTGAAAATTGTTGGTGCATGCCCTGTGGAACCTACCAAAGGGTTAGATTAACCTCGAGGTTTAAAATAACCTCGAAATGCTAGTATCTACAGTGGATTTTTGCGTGGATAGAAATGGATAGAAATAACCATATAATTACATTACATTAATGAAAAATAACCTTAAAATTGTTCGTAAATCAGATTTATGAAAAATACATAGTGTCATTGCAATAGATCTACAATTCACTCCATATGCTAGGATTTTCAACAATAGTGAAACAATACAATTGATAGTAATTGACACAATTTGTTAGGAAATAAATGATTTTTTCTACAGTTAAGATACATAACAACACAAGCAAAAGCTGATTCATTTGCGCCCACAAATATATGAAGTTGCAGCGTTTAAAAACATTCTCGTTCGGAACTGGGAAAATATCAACGATGAATTAGAGTTTGGCTCATTTTGGAAAGTTCTCGATCCACCGTTTCCAGTATATTTTCTGGAATAGCATCATCGCATCCAATTTGAGCTCTCCAGAGGTCCTGAATAATAATTTTGTCATGGATGAGAAGATTTGATATCAATACGAGCGGATCGAAGACGCTCATCCAAATTTTAAAATGTTTCGCTTTGTCGTGACATGTTTTGATAACCGTAAGCGTTCAGCGTCATCCGGCACCTTCATGGAATGAACAAAAACATCTTCGTCCAGTAGCCATGTCATATCAAGCACACGTTCCACCAGGCTATCCTTTTCGATGCTGAAATGTTTCATTGAATCTGCCGCATCTGTTCCTAGGTCGAGTCCTTTTTCGAGTTTGTTTGCCAGTTTCGAAGCTCAAAACCAGCTGTTGCTTGTACATTCTGTACCTTTAAGGCCAACTTAGCCATGTATTCCTCCGTATTTCGACTATACAAGTATCCTAGTATCCAAGTCATTTACGTAATAATTTTGTATTGCGGTCGAAGCTGCCTCCGGAAACTCTTGCATCCACTTCATTGCATTCGTATTCTTCACAGAGTAAAATTCATCCAGAACGGTGACTGCGGACTTAATGGATGGTATCGAATGTAAAGTTAGAGCATACGGATATAACAAGTCCTAATAATAAAATTTTGATAATATCCTATATGATACATAACCATACACAAACTAAACAATAACACCGAAATTAGAAATTCGTCGGTTTGGAAAGTCTTACTAGGCTGCCTGAAAATTCCCATTAATTTCCTACAGATGGCGTTGGTAATCGCCAATGTGAACCATTTTCTATGAGCTTTGCTATTTAAGAAATGACGGCTGTCAAAATTTCTGCCATTTCTATCCACGCATTCATTAGTGACAACAGAGAGAAAAGACCGATCAGGAAGTTTTTTTTTAAATGTAAAAATACGAGTTTCGAGATTAGATAAAATACTATTTTCTTCGCAAGAAAACGGCTGCCGAAACCAAAGCCAAGCTGGATAATTTTTTTCCAGAATCTGCTCCGTCGATTCAAACGATTCATATGTGATTTGCTAATTTTCGTTGTGGCCCTACGAGCACCGTTGACGCACCACGTTCTGGATGCCCAAATGAGGTCAATACAACAGAGAACGTCGATAAAATCCATGATATACCTATCTAGTATTGGAGGATCCAAAAGTGAAATTGAGAAAGCTAGCTAGGCTTTAGGCATTTCAATGGAACGAGTTGGCAACATCATGCATTCCGTTTTGAGTATGAAGAAGCTCTGCACGCGTTTGCTTACAATGGACCAAGAACGTATTCGTGTTACCAAGCATGCGCAAATTCATTCACTCGCATTGGCACCACCGCTATAAAATAGCAACCATCGGTTGCTTATGGAATATCGAAAGAGTGTGATGTTCTACACGAATCCTTCAAAATGAACATTGTAGAAAGAATAAACGAGGAAAACAGAATCACGCGAAACAAATTTTCAGCTATACGTTATATTAAACGAATACGTTGCCACTGAACGCAAGCGATTTGAATACACCGAATGAGATTATTTTGACTCAGTGAATGCAATCAGCTGGAAGGGTCAGAGCAGAGATACTTATTTGAAATGTTAAATGATGTTTAAGGTACGATTTGAAGAAATGAGTGTGATTCAATCAATCTCGCAAAGCTGAATCCAACTGAATGCAATCGTTAATGATTGAGCGGGTAAAAAATAGGCAATGAGAAATCGTCCAAATTGCTACCGTCCGATTCATTGACTGTACCATCAGCTGCCAGTTTTGCTCAATTCTGATATCTACGAAAAGAATAAAATCAGAATAGTAATGAACAGAATCGGAATAATTTAAATGTGGTAACGCTCACTTCTGAATGTTTATGCGTGTGAGTGAAAATTAGCGCTAAGTGAACCGATTTTTCCCATGCTTGCGTGTTACAACCTCTCAGGCTGGTGACGTCTTTCTTCGGAAGGGAAGTAAAGCCGTTGGTCCCGGCTCATAATCATGAGTCGATAGGATCCAGGTGGTGGAGTCGTCTCCCTGGCGTCGGTGATCGTCACTATGTGAGGAAATAGGCCGACGGAAAATTAATAAATAAAAACAAAACAACATCTCAAGAGAGTTTTAGCAAGTTTACACGTAATTCGAATGAGCTTGTGCGCCGATTAATATCCATGGATGCAACTTGGATCCATTACTATAGACCGGAGTCATCGCAGCAGGTAAAACAGTGGGTTTCGCCGGGCGAAAGTGCTCCGAAGCGCCAGAAAACGCAACAATCGGCGGGAAAAGTTATGACCTGCGTGTTTTTGATGCGCAAGGTGTTCATCGACTATCTTGAAAAAGGTAAAGCCATAGCTATGCAACGCTGCATCGTTTGAAGGATGAAATCCAGAAAAAAAACGGCCGCATTTGCAGAAAAAAAAGTGTGCTCTATCATCACGACAATGCGCCTGCTCATTCATCCTCAATTGGTCAAGCTAAATTGAATGAAATTCGGTATCAATCGGTTCCCCATCCACCGTATTCGCCAGACTTGTCCCCCGGTGAATTCTATTTGTTCCCATACCTGAAGAGCTGGCTCACCGGTATGCGATTTTACTCAAATGAAGAGCTCATCGCTGAAACCGATGGCTATTTCGAAGGACTTCCGAAGGAGTACTATTCGGATGGGATGAACAAATTAGAAAATCGCTGGACTCGCTGTATCGACCTAACAGGAGAGTATGTTGAGAAATAAAACCGAATTTGAAAAAAAAATGTTTTCGTGTTTGATATTATTCGGAACTCAATAGCCAATTTATCGTTACAACTTTGTTTTTCATTCAATGGAAGTTCTTCCACCCAGAGTGACAAAAGTTAATCTCCAAATAAGTTATTTCTAATTTGTTCAAAAACCTAGATTTGTGATTTTCAGCATTTATAATACAATAAAATTTATTAAAACTGAAAAACATACGATTGTTCTATTAATAATGTATTGGGGCGTTTAGCATAGATCGGTTGTTCGTGTTGGATATTTTTACTGATACACTGTTGCATAATGGAACAAATTTCAAACTTCTATATTTCCATAGGTACCTGGAAGATCTCAACTATACAGTCAACAAGAAACACTAAACTGGCCCCTCATGAAACTGCGAATGGAAAACAATCGAACACCGCCAAAACGTGTACCCAATGGTTTTGTGGGTGTTCGTGGAAAAAAATGGACAGGTAATTTATTTTTTACTTGCTTGCATGACCCGTATTTGAACTGACGATGAGTGAACTCTGCTCTTATGGAACGTCCATTAATTAATGGTAACGCAGTAAAGGGGAGAGGAGGGTTTGGGAAAGCGTGATATTCCATACAAAAAAAGGTAAAGATCCATACAAAAAAACGTGACTCAGTTCGTAAAAAGTGGAGTTACTCTGTGAGTCCAAGAGTGGTTCCATTTGTTACGAAACTGAGTCACAGTTTCCAGGCGACTAAGTAAAGTCTACTCTCACATTGAGTTCAATACCCGGTCCCGTATACTTTATTGGTTGATAGTAAATAAAGGGGAAGTTTGGCTATGCAAACATAGAATGTTGAAATGGATAATTACGTTCTTCAATTTTTTGTAAACTGTTTAGAAATCAATAGCATCATCCCTCTCTTTTATGTTTTTTTTAATAGCTGTAGCTTTGTCCCAGTTTAACTTACATGGTTGGCACAATTAAGTAATGCAAAAATGTCATTGCTTTGAATAGAAAGGAATTTATTACCCCCATTTTTTATTGTTTAATTACTAACATATAAAGCCTATTGCAGCTGACAAGTAAAAGCCTGAAGTAACTTTTGCCATTTCTACCGAAGCAACTTTGACAACTGCTCCAGTATGGGTAAGATATCAGTTTTCCTTGCGGAATAATCGAATGGAATATTTTTCCGCAAGGAAAAGTTACGGCCTTATTTAGATTACATGGACAGGCGTTACTAACGTTATGAAGTCTGCCCTTATTTACAGCTGCATACAAGGGAAGTAATTAAAAGCATTTCTTGACCATTACTTGTCCTATCCTGATGCACATAATTCTTGAGTTGCCCTCTTGCCTTAAAAATATAACAGGACAGACTTAGACTTTAATTCAGCTTTTGGTTTAATGAATGCCTTGAGCTGTTACGGTTAATCATTACAAGCGGCACACATCTCTTGTTCAAGAATCTCGTTACATATTCCTGCAAAGTTGCTTATAATTTCTCCATTCCCATTGGCTTGGAGCTCAAGAACTTTTCATCAATAATGCCCCAAATGGAAAAGTCCAATGGGTTTGTGTCTGGAGAAGGCATCAAGTCGTCTTGCATAAGGTTTGTGTAACTGTTGCTGAATGAGAAGGGCAAGTATTTTGTTGGACAATCCATTTGCTGCTCCCAAAAAAAGATAAAAATATGTTTCATCAAATGTTTTTTCGAGACATTTTTCGAAATACCTACTGATTGGCATTCATTTTAACACAGTTTTTTGCTGAGTCGCCCACACAAAATAAAAACCAAACAATAATTCGTATATTCAACTAAAACAAACAGTGAAATAATAATATCTCCGCGTGCTTTGTGTAAGACGTAATGAATGTAATCGATTCCCTCCCAAAATATGCGATGGTCGGTTTATTAGTGCTAGTTGCTAGTATTGTGTCAGCCGGACTATAGACACTCAAGTAATAGACCGACCAACGTGCCGCCATGTTGTATCCAAAACGATACAAATTGGATACATCAACTGTGCCAGACTCACGTTGGCCGGTCTATCACTTGAGTGTCTATAACCCGGATGTACATTATTAAGTTAAGGGTCACCCAAAATTGAAACGTTGCGGATGCGTTGACGTAAATTTGACAGAAAACCTATGGGAAAACTGTCAAATTCACGCAAACGCATCCGCAACGTATCAATTGTGGGCCAGCCATTAGAGTGTTTTCCCGCTTTGTCGCCAGTGAATTGATGATTATTAGCAGTTTTGAAGTACGATATAGAATCGCTTCATAGCGGGGGATTTTGATTATGGCAGAGTGTGGAGTAAAAAACAATTAAAGGTGGGTAATAACAAGGATATAGCCGCAAGGTTCACGTAGAACAACGTTGGAGTAAAGCCGGCGTCGGTGGTGTAGTGTTAAGCGTGACTGCTACTGGCACCCCAGTGGGTCTGGGTTCAATCCCAGTCGACGTCGGTGGTTTTTCTGAGGCGAAAAAATCTTGGTCACGTCTTCCTACGGAAGGGAAGTAAAGCCGTTGGTCCCGGTTCATAGTCATGAGTCGTTAGGTAGGGTCCAGGTGGTGGAGTCGTCTCCCTGGCGTCGGTGATTGTCACCATGTGAGGAAATAGGCCGACGGAAAATAAATAAGTAAAAAAAAAAAAAAACGTTGGAGTATCGATATAATGGTATCATCTAATTTTTGAACACAACACATCAAATTGACATGTGTTTGTTTTGACTTGTCCGTTCTTATGAATTTCTCTCAATTGATGGTTCACACGGGACTTTGACGATAAATGAGGAAGACGATAAATGAGGAAGAAGATAAATGAGGAAAGAAAAAAGACTGGACTCGAAAAAAATGAAACACACAAAAATGATCACCAAAAATTCATTTTAAATCGGATAGGGTATGTGTCCCTTAACTCAGCCTATTATGCAACCATCGATTACATTTTTTATCATAACTCATAAAGTTTTTAAGCTGTAAGCGAGATACAACTAGGTAGACACTTGCAAAGATAAGTTTGATAAGACATTTGGTAGTATGTATCACGAAATGTTACACAACTCTTTTTATAAAGTCAGAAACTTTCGAGGGATATAGATTGAATGTTGGTCTATAGGCTCCAAATATGGTCTATTCATGGATGCAACTTCGTCTCATTCGATTGGTTTCTTACTAAATGCAGTCTTTGTACGGTTTTTTTTCTTCTAATTCAATGAATTAAGGCATTGCTAGCTGTATTCGCTTTACTTAATACAACATTTCACAAAACAAACTTAAGTAAAACTGCCTCGAAACACTTAAGTGATGTTCATATATGATTTATCAGTCATTCAATAATGAAAACATTATATTTCACTATAGAATGATTTTGTTCCTTCGGTTTGTATTTTGATGAGTTACTAGAATATAAACAACCGCAAATTCGTGCATTTACACATAAAATTTTACCAATAACAACCTTTTTTCTACGTTATTGATACAACAGGCCATAGTTGGGCACATAGAAAAAAATATGTCCCCAACAATGGGTCTACGATTTTCTTGTAAAATCATTGTTATTTTAGCTATGTGACTAGTAAGTTTGTAACGTGTAACTATTTTCTACACATCCAGACTGCATTACTTGCTTTATCGATTCTATTAAGCCAAATTTAGATCACTTGAAGATCGTGTGGATCATCTTTTCAGGTTAACCAATGAAATCATGATGCCCCAAAAGTTCGAAAAACCGAAAATTACACGGAAAAGAACAACTATAAGTTGATTAATATTGTCTCAATTGCTTCGGATTACATCGGTCATCCTAATAGCAACATGATTTTGTTGATTATCGCTAAATAAATGACACATTTGGTACATAGCCCGAATAAAGGAGCTAGGCTGACATAACATCCCCTTACCCTACTTCTCAAATTTTCAGGGATTAAATAACTATATATTAGTTTGTTTTGGCATAATTTATTTATTGATCTCCCAAGCTGAATGCTCGTACATTTCTCTTAACACTGTTGTAACGAACGGCTTGCTGTACCGTCCGCATTCGCAAATTGCCTGCCACAACAGGTACTTCTTCGCGAATTTGTCCATCTTTCTCTTCCAGAACGTTTCCGGAATTTCCATTCGGGACGTACCGACAAAAAACTCGAGGCCGGGAATTTGTTTGGTGTCCACCTTGATATATGTCTCGTCGTCCATGACGAGACAGCCTGGCTTGACCAGCCACTCACAGTACAGCTTCCGCGCACGCAATTTGGCCACCGTGTTTTGCTTGTCAGTCCGGTTTGGTGCCTTCCTGACCTTAAAAACACGTAGCCCAGCCCGTTTCAAGGTCTGCTGAACGAACAACTCCGACGAATAGATCTTTTTGGCCACGTCTCGGGTGGCAAGGTTCGGGTTATTCTTAAATTACTGCCTTATCTTCCGTGCCTTCTCTGGGTATTCCGTTTTCAGCCGCTTCCAGCGCGCCGCTCGATGGTCTTCGTCTCCTGGAACATCTTCATAACGCAGAACACGGTGGAATGGTGGATTCCAAGCCATTTGTGCGACTGACCAGGATTATCGATCACCGCGCCCAAGATTTGCTGGTGTAGCTCTTCTTGTTTTGAATGCATCTTGAAAACTAATTAACAGATCGCAATAAAATTTTGCACACATTAACATAACACTATAAACTAGAATAACCCAAAATTTCATTAGTTTTTACTTACGTGACAAAAATGTACACCCAAAACAAAGTGTCGCATTTTTTCCGTGTCCAAATTATGGGTTGAGGTTTGGTCCAAAGTACAACTATGTCCATGTCGTACGAAAGAATATGTGAAACTCATTTTATGGTAGCCCTATAAATGTTTGGAAACCAAGGAAAAATTTTTGTTCATTGACTACTATCCTTTCCCATATAAAATGGACAATCAGGCCATCTCTGCATGTCTCAAGAGAACAAAAAAGAACTAAAGGGTGTATTCGATAAAAATGGCACATACATATTTAGTCACCAAAATTGAACCGATTCTTAAAAACTTCTCGGAATGAAAACTATTTTAAAACTACTTATGAGGTATATTTACAAAATTTGTTTTATTCAATTTCATCTCCCATCCCGAACGCCTTGCTTTTCACTGCACCCATCAAATTTTGTATAACCGATTTTCTCAGTGTTTTTGTTATTTTGACCCAAATTTTCGTCAACACCAGCTCTGTTTGAATATTTTTAGGATATTTGTAAATTTGGTGAAGCTCCGCTGAATTTGGTGGGTTCACATCTTTTGGCAAAAAAATGACTCTGAGAACCATTCCAACACGTTTCAAGCGTAGTGGCAGGATGCAAGATCTGGCCAAAACAGAGTTGATCATTTGTGATTCCTTATAAATGGCAAGAGAGGCTTCTTAAGCAAGCTCTTCCATGTTAATCACACCGTTGATTGTTCCGAAAGTAATGAAGGGAGCGCTTATTTTACCACATCCGCAAATCGCCTGCCACATCAGGAACTTTTTTGCAAATTAGAAAAGCACTCGTTGATTTCAAATGAGGTGTATTGTCCATGAATGTTTTGATCTTACTGACTAAGCTACTGTATAGTGTGGCTAAACTTAAAAGTAGTGTTTGAGTGTGTATGATTGGTTGGAATGTATTGTATCCACAATTATGAGCAGTGCTTTGTGTGTCGCTTATGCAGTCGTATCTCGAACCATCGTGTTGTTCGCAACATAGTGGCCACCATGAAATAAGTCATGTCATTAAAGTCACGTATAAATATAAACTCTCTATGAAAAATTTATAATTTTTCATAATTATTCACGCATTTTGTTCGGTAGCTGCATTGTTGTCGGGATAGCCAGGCACTTCGCCAAAAGTGGAAGCAGGATCGTCTTCACAGTCAATGGGCAGGAGATAGATCTTCACGATTGGTCGGTTGTAGACTGCTCCAGATGCCAGCCTGTCTTTTACCATACGAACTAGGTCATCAGCGCCCAGATGAAGCGATTCGATGCGACCAATGCACCATTTGAGCAGGGTGCTTTCTTCAAGAGCGCCAGCTTATTTGGCTGTCGGGAAAATGTGGTCCATTATTGAAGTTGACGAAGATAATCTAATGACCACAGTTTCCAAAATATTTGGATTCTGCGCTGCATCTCCTGCCAAAGTTAAAGCCGGCTACTGGGAACTTGTGCTAGGTCGGGTTTCAGGATTGATTGGAGGGCTGAGCCAACCAGAAAATGTCCCGGGTAAGCACTTCTGTGTCGTTTGGGTTCTTGGATAAAACTGCTAGTGGTCGTGAATTTAGACAGCTCTCTATCTGACAAAAGATGGTGGTAATCGAATCGGATGATATGGATTCCAGGCCAACTATTTGCCGATAATGATGCTTAAATGCCTTGACAGCGACTTCCCAAGGGCCACCGAATGTTGTATGGAATGAAGTTGAATTATATGGATGAATCAGCGCAGAATGATGCAATCTTTATTCAGAAAAGCTGTTCGTTGAATTGCTTGTAGAGGTCTTGGCGTTCCCTGTCTGCTCCCTTGAAGTTGATGGCATTGTCACAAACAAGAGTAATTGGCTTTCCTTGGTGAGCTACGAACCGTTTCAAGGCTGCGATGAATGCTTCGGGGCTAAGATCGCCAACTAGGTCTAGATGCACGGCCTTTGTAGCCATACATATGAAATTGCCAGCTCGAATTGGAGCTGGTTGTTTTGTTCCGCAAAGTGATGCCTACAACCAAATGGGACCACAGAAATCAACACCTGTGTTGAGGAATGCACGATCTGGAGTGAAGCGTACCATGGGTAACTAGCCCATCAACTGGTGTTAAAGTTGTGGTCGAATTCGACGACAGCGTATGCAGAATTTCCCGTTTTGGCGTACGTGGCTTCACATGGAGGATTTCGACAGGAAGGTTTAGGACGTCGGGAAGCATATTCGACCACTCTCATGAATTGGATGATAACCAAGGTGGACTTTGCCATCATATTGCTATATTAGCGAATTCACTGAGATCGACACCCTTTGCTAGGAACATTACCTCGACTAGTGATTCTATAGAATTTCTGTCCGGAAAGTTGCCCATAATCCATCTTAACGTCCGTATAACGTATAAGGACATTATCAAAACACAAGCCAATATCTGATTCTGCCCACTACAGAGCCAATGCAGATCCAACACTAAGGGAGCCACCAGCTTTGTTTTGAGCTGACCAAGGATATCCCCAACCATAGAAATGAATTGACCAGGAATTCTCCGACAATCAGCCAGACAACCCACTACTGTTTCATGGTATCTTCTCAAGCATCAAAGGCCAATTTTTTATTTTCATTTTATTTTATTTTCATGGCACATATTTATTTTCATGAAACATATCCGATATCATCGTTCCTTTGCTGCTGCCATATTATTTAAGATATTTCATTAGGGTGACTCACTTACTCTCCATTAGGGATTAATATATGATATTTCATTTGAATGGCCCATTTATTTTAGATTAAGGTGGTACTTTAAAAAAAAAATACTACCCAATGCAGGGAAGGCAATGGGGGGGGGGGACCTGCACCACTCACCGTCGTTCTCTCCGAGATCTATAAGTAATAGTATGACGAGAAGAACAAATGTTTGAAATAGGCGGTGCATGCTAAAAATAAACCCAACAGCGGGAGATAATTTCTCATCCGTTGGGAGAGGGACAAATTGCTAGAACCAGATAAAAGCAATAGGTAGTATAAGAGCCCGATCGGTTGCATAACCTTTTACCAGTCAAGGGGATTTCCTCCCCCTGCCTACCCTGCATTGGGTAGTATGGTAAAGGATCATGTGCCTGATTTGGATACTACCGTTCAATGCCCTCCGCTTGTTTTCAAACTTCTTTCAATTTCAAAGCCTGCCGTTGCCCTATACGGAACTATCAATACACTTTTTCTTCACTTCTATTCGTTCTAGCAATAAATTATCGTCCACTCCTAGAGCTTTGCATGGAGATGAGAAATTATCTGCTTCTGACAAACTTCACCATTCAATGTGTGATATTTTATAAGAGTGGTTAAATTGCTTTCTATAAAGGTGGTCCTTTTTGTCGAAAAATTCAAAAAATAAAAAATAAAAATTGAATGGGATATTGAGGACAAATTATAACATCTCTTATACCATCGTAGGACATTGTTAACATATAATATGTGAATCATAAGGTCAAATTCCTTGTTTATTTGTATTTTGTACCAGGATTGCTCTGAAAAATTAAAACAAAACAAAATATTTGCAATACATCTAACCAATTTAACAATATTATTTGTTTAGTTTTAAATCAAGGTTCATTTTGAGCATGCAAAACTTCATTAAGGTTTTCTTTTGAATAGTTAAAATAAAACGTTCTAATGACGATAATGCATAAGGAAGCACAACACTAGCCACCATGATCAAAATTCAGTTAATATTAGATTTTTTTTTTTTTGACGAATCGAAATTATGACAATAGATTGATAGTTCAATAGGCGACGATGAAGTGCAACAAATGTTGATTTTATATATTTTCTTAAGATATTCTCAGTCATGGGCTACTCTATGTTCGAGAAATAAAAGTACGTTGCTATCTGCTCGCTGTGGTATACACGGTTATTCTAAGGTAGTCATTTTTTGACTACATTCTATGCATTTTAATGAACATGGAGGCGTATGGAGGCGTCGAAACATAATAATCCCAAAAAATGAATACTTTCAAGTCCTTTTTATTCCAGTGTGATAGAAAAAAAGCATAAAAACAAGGCTATCATTAAAGTGGAAATATTGATTTGACTGGCTTTGCCGGAAAAACAGTGGCTTTGCCGGAAATATTCTTTTCAAAAACTTTTCAACAAAATGACGGCCGTTAGAGTGCGTTTAAAAAGTCGTTATATTTTGCTTATGCCGGCTCTCCTGGTCACAGTTTTGATCTGAAACCTGCCAATTTAAAAACATCATATTAGTTTCATTTATAGTTTGTAGATGAATTGAAAAAAAAAGTTAAAAAAATATAATTGCACTTTTGGCGTAACTTTTTTGAAAAAATCCACATTTTTCGGCCATTTTCTCACATTTTTCCATATTTAATAATATAATATTACAATATTTTTTAATTCATATAGAAAATGCTGTTTTGAGAATAACGCGTTGAAAGTTTTAAGCGTCCCTTAATACTTGCTGCGCGCGAAAAAGGCGAAAAAGCGCGTGAAACACTTGGAGTTCGAATTTCGAAAAAAAAAAAAAAAAGATTTCAGGAGCGTATTGTAGGAGTAATTTACTAACTTTTTATGCAAAAAAAAAAGAATTTTGTGGTCATTCTAACTGTATATCCCCCCTTAATCACATGATACACAGAACTGAGACATTTCCACTAAGTCCAATTGGAATAACTTAAAAAAAAACTAAATTTGAATACATTTTTGACACAGCACACTTGAATGGTTACTCACAAAAAATATTCGGTGTCTATGAAATAACTTGTTACAATTGCGGAAAAATTTCCGTAGGACAAATCAAACGTTCTTTTAAAATTAGTTTCTAAAAGCATATCGCCGAAGCCACTAACGTAAAAATAGACGAAGAACTCATTTGTACAAGGGAGTCAGAATACTAAAAACTTGTTCTATGCGCTAGAGATTCCTTGATCTTTGTATGAAACTGATATTACGCAGTGGAATTGCAAAAAAGAATATGAAAATGCTAGCAGACATTTGGATGTAGTAAATGAGTTAAAACAATTCAAAATAGTCAATCGATGCATACATGGCATTTCACCCAAGTGCGCCTCTCACATGCACATTGCTTGCTTCCTCTGGGGATGAACCAGTTGCCACACTGGCGAGAAAATCACCACGCTTACGATGAGTGCAAAACAAGCCAAGTGTGAGAGGGAGTCTCTTGAGAGCATTCGTAGTGAAAATTTGAGAGCACGCTCTCGAGTGAAATGAACGAATTGTGCTCCCGAGCGCACCCACCTAGTTCTCGCTGGTTTCCTCTTGAGAGACCACTCTGCAGAGCCAAATCTTTAGAAAATCTTCAGTGACCTTTTTTATGCATGTTCCCAAACTTATGAGTCTAAAGTTGTAAGGATTTTTTTAATTCCTTTGTGAATGACTTAGATGTGAAACTACTCCACCTAAGTTATTAACCTATATACAAGGAAAAAACGTGATAGTAAGATAATAATGGAGAAACAAAAGGCTTATTTCTTTAGCAGTTATTCGTTTCGGATGTTGATGGGGCACATTCGAAACTGTTCAATGCCTAACCACATGTTTCGTCTTGGGGTTCTTGGGAATGGAGAATGTTCTTATGATAGTTAAGAGACCCCTCCCTTCTCTGAAAAGGGAGACTCCCATACAAATGAAACACAAATTTTGCATAACTCAAGAACGAATCAAGTTATTCCGGGTGCAGTTGAAAACCGGAATATAGCAGTCGCGCCAATCGATTTTACTCCAGTTCCATAAGTCCAAACAATCGATTGGCGCGACTGCTATATTCCGATTTTCAACTGCACCAGGAATATTAAAACCAAATTTGGCATGTGGGGTTTTCGGGAGGCGATTTTTTTTTCTATGGTGATTTGAGACCCCTCTCTTCTCTAGAAGGGGGAACGAGGCTCTCATACAAATTGAAATAAATTTGGCATGTGGGGGTTTTTGAAGGCAAGATTTTTTTTATGGTGGTTCGAGACCCCTTCTTTGACTGGGGGGAGGTGCTCTCATATAAATGAAACAAAAAATTCAAACCAAACATGAGAATTATCCAGGCAACCGAAACACAAAATGTGTATTTTTCGGATAGTCAGCATGTTCTGATAGAAGATAGAACCCCTTCTTATTCAAGAATGGGGGATGTTTCAGTTATTTTTAGTGCTACATTATGCACAAGAAGTTAATCTCAGATTATGAACGAGAAAAGTACGTTCAACACAGGACACGGTGTAGTTTGAAGATAAATGTTTTGTATTTGAAAAATAGCCATGGTAGACACTAACGATCCGAGGATTAAATTTAAAACCCACACACCTACGTTATACTTTGCAGAAATAACACACATTAGCAAACGAAAATATATCAACAAAACTCATAAAAAAATCATAAAAGCGCTAGTTCTATTAAATTTTTATTCATTTGGTTCAGCTTATATGAAATAAAATGATAAACTCTTGCTTAAAATTATAAATGGGCGTTATTGCAAAATCATCATATCTAGAAACCGCTGAAGAAAGTATCAATAACTACATCTCATTCAGCGGAAGAAAATGTTTACATTTTTAAACACAACCTGTTATAATAAAAGATTTATTAAGATATAGATGAAGAATGGCACTGGCGTTCCCATTGTTTCGATTTGAAATTCTGTCGAGTATAAATCTGTCAAATTCCATAGCTTTTGCTCGCTTTGACAGTTGCATTCCAACAAGATGCCGGAAAAAGATGTCCAGACTCGGTTTCGTTCTTATTGCCCCATTTATTCGTATACTCGCTCAGTTATCTTTGTTCTATGTGTGTGTGCCTTGGTGCATTCTGCCTTACTATTTATAAATAATACGGAAAGATCTAACCTTGTGCTGCTTGGTATTCTGCAGCCATGTAGTACATCTCGATGATGATGATGTTGTCAGTGGTGCATGTTTCGTATATGGCGGTTATTTCCTCGAGACGGTAGCCACCACACGTGTTCGTTCGAATGCTGTCGATGCCGAATTCGGGATGGATCCGGTAATTGGCGAACGGTATGCACACCTTGGAAGAGTGGCGACTTCCGATGGCCCGTGATGCACTGGGGAATATCACTTACCCGCCAACGAGATATAGCTACAAGCTGGCGAGTCTTTGGCGGCGTATGCGATCCACGCGAAGGATATTAGGTCATTCAAGTAAAAAAGAACGCACCATATTACAATCTCGTTTTTTTCACTTTGGTCTTTTTTTTTAATCAGTTAATTTATTTGTTAGGCTCAGGCGTGTGTAACATTTTACGGAGCCGATATTCAATATTGTTGTACAAAAAATTTTACTTTTTGTTATTAGTAAAAGAGGGATTCCAATTACTCGTGGCTAGCTCGAGGTTAATGGGTCACATTATCGTTTGGAAAGGGCTAGGTAGGTAACTTATTTTAGCTATTATTTGCTGCTTTTGGTTGCGGCATCTACCAAATCCTCGATCCCTGTAGTCCCTTTCAGGAACTAAGCCGCAGATGGGTGACCACAGCTTGCTGGGCGGGTACAAGTAGCACGGAAACAATAGGATAGTATAACTGGGACACAATGGTAGGGAGTTCACTAGAGTGGAAGGAAAGATGTTGATGACGTTATACTCTTAGATCAGACAAACAAAGGAATTCGTAAATCGCTTGCATGTAGGGAAGATCACCACTTTGGTCTTTAAATTTCACGATACTGGAATACACATTTAGTCGGTTGGATTAGACTTACTTATAACAATGGTTTTCTTGATAAAAGAGGATTCGCTTAAACTTTTCGATTGGCTAGCAACTGCAAACTAATAACTTTCCACTAGACTTCGGAACTACGTCCAACCACTACATCTTAACATATTACGCATCGGCGGGATCCCTACTTATATTAGGGTAACGGGATGTAATATTAGCCTAGCTCCTTCATTCGGCTTATGTACCAAATGTGTCATTAATGTAGCAATAATCAACAAAATCATGATGCTTTTAGGATGACCGATGTTATCTAAAGCAATTGAGACAATATTAATCAACTCATAGTTGTTCACTTCCGTGTAATTTTCGATTTCTTGAACTTTTGGGGCATCATGAGTTCAGTGGTTAAGCTGAACAGATGATCTACACGATCTACAAGTGATCTAAATTTGGCTTAATTGAATCGATAAAGCAAGTAATGCAGTCTGGATGTGCAGAAAATAGTAACACGAAAATAGTTAGAACTAGTTGAATCTCGCCGTCAGCTTGAAAACTTTAAGAGTTATAATCAAAAATGTAATCGATGGTTGCAAAATAGGCTGCGGTCATATCATAGAAATGTGTCTTGCTTCGCGACCAGATTCAAATGGGTATTTATAATTCTCGCCATCCGTGGCACTGCGATATTATAAGAGGGTAGATTCAACATTGCTCACCCAAACAGTTTCAAAAACAAACTATTTGCGGAGTAAATAGTTCTTCTTTTATGCAATTTTTCTGAACCTCTGATAACGACGTTACAAATGACGCCAAAATGGCTAACCAGTTTATATATTTTGATTAATAATTTTCTAACCGGCAAGCAAATTCATTTGAATCGGGTATTTTTTGCATGGTTATCGTTCCGCTTCGGGTCCTTTGCATTTGGAGCTTAACACTAGTGTTCGCCGTAGAAAAACCCTTACTTTTTTTTTTTTTTTTAATTTAAAATATTGTTTATTTAGTTTTGTACATAAATAACATATCAAATAAATCAAAATTAATTTTCTAGACTTAACACAAAGTCTAATTCCCCTACATCGATTCTATTATTAACATTACAATTAACATAGTTGATGTATTTTATTATCGTTTTTAGAATAACATTTTTATTGGCTGTTGTCATGTTAGCCAGAATTGGCCTTACAACTTCATCGAAAGAAAGTCTCTGCCATCCGCTGAGTGTCGTTGTTAATCTCCGCTGAATGTATGTCCATGCATCAGCTACTCGAGGGCACTCACTGAACCTGTGTTGCAAAGTCTCGATGGTGGGCACCCGACAGTGCTGACAATTGGGGTCATTTGCACGACCAATGATGTGCAACAAGCTACGATGTTCCGTCTTTTCGTTCACAAAAAAGTAGAGATCGCTGCGTTGTTGTGAAGATAGTCGTTTCATCGAAATGTTGATCCAGATTTTTTTCCAGTTTTGGCCCGGATGATTCCTTTCGACTCTTGGCAGGTCCGTTTGATCCAGGTAGAGACGGTGTATTTGATCGCTGGAGGGGTTTTGTTGGATGTGGGGAGGAAATAAGGGAATTTGCTGAAGAAGGAGTTTGAGACAAGGAAGGTTGATGGGGGGAGGATTATTTTGAACGAGAAGGGAATGATAAAAGGGAAGGGAATCGATCTCTTGCAGGTGACGGTTGATGAGAAGCGCTTTACACTTGATCGCCGGCAATTGTAGCTTAAGTCCGCCTTGCTCTCTGCTACGCGCCAACTGCTGCATTGGTATTCGGGCAGGCAGCCCTCGAAACAGGAACGTGCCCATCATCGAAGTTAATTTTGCCGTGTGAGCACATTGCGGTGGGATCACAGACGAAAGGTACCATATTTTCGCTGTGATGAAGGTGTTCAGCAGTACTACCTTCTGCTGCAGGTTGAGTGAACGCATGCTATGCAACCAAATAAGTTGCGAGGTCCTAGATACCAAAGCATCCCAGTTTAACTTCACCATCAGCCGCACTGAGTTGGTGAAAATAACGCCCAACACCTTCACGTTCTCCTTCGTCTGCAGATTCGGTACCGTCAGAGGTTCCCCATTGATGAAACCTACGTCAACTGCCACTGTTTTCTGCCGATTTAGTTTCGCCCCAGCCACGCTTCCGAAATAATCGAACAGCTGGAAGATCCGTTCGATCGTTTGTGTTGATGTTACAATCACAGTAACATCATCAGCATACGCTACGCAGAGCTCTTCCCCACACACACGTTCCATTCGTATAAGCAGGGGATGTAAATAGAGTACGAAGAGCAACATCGACAAAGGGTCTCCCTGACGAACCGACCTCTCTATGCGGAAGCGCTCAGAGAGATGCCCATTCACCATCACACGTGATGATGAGGAATCAGCTATCCGCGCAAGCCAACCGACGAAGTTTGAGTTGATACCCAGTGACAGTAGAGTACGATGCAGGAACTCATGCGAGACCCGATCGAATGCTTGAGCAAGGTCAAAAGAGATTAATTTTGCCTTCTCTTTTTTCGCAATCAGCTGCGCCAAGCGATCCTTGAGCGACAGTGTTGCTTGAAAAATAGATTTATCGGTGTTGCAACATTTTTGCGCGTCGCTCAGAACGCAATGGTTTCGTAGCACGGTTTCTAGACGGGCCTTCATGACACGGGAGAGGATTTTGTAGTCTACGTTGAGCAGGCTGATCGGTCGGTATGCACTTGCTGTTCCATCTCCTCCTCTCTTCTTGACGAGCACGATTGTGCCATCGGAGAATTCCGGAGGGAGCTCATTCGTCATGGCTTCATTCATAACGAAATATAGCTCCCTGTAAATGACGTCGAACGATCGTAGGTAGAACTCCACCGGCAGACCGTCAGTACCCGGTGATTTTCTCTTTGCGACGTTCGGATGGCATTTTTCAAATCGTCGATGGTGATCTCATACATTATAGCTGCGTTGGCTTCGTCGTTCTCGGGAATGGCTCTCTCACAATCAAAGCGCTCTTCCCCAATCTGTCTCGTTTCCTCTGCTGCGTACAGGTCCCTGTAGTAGCGGAACATATGCTGTTCGATAGCAGCAGAACCTTGAATTTGTTCACCTCGCTCATTTTGCAGGCTTGTTATTGGTGTTTTTTCCGCCGCCGGTCTCCCAGCTGGAAAGTTGATAGGCTCTCCCCAGCTACAAACGTCTCATTTATGCGGACGAAGTTTTGCGCAAACTGCCGTTGCAACGTGAGCATTTGTGCTTTCACGCGATTGATGGTCACCAGCATGGCGGGATTGTGGAAGTAGTCATCATACGCGAGACGCAGTTGTTCGTAGAGACGTTGATGATTAGCGTTAAAGAGTCTGAAGGCTTCACTCGACTTCCAACGGAAAAAGACTTTATTTTTGGTTTTGCGCATGAAATCCACCACGCCATCCAGGTGGGAAAATTTCTCCGCTGGCGGGTCCAATACTGCCATCGAAGCTTAAATTCTTCAATGTTGTCGGCAGTTAAGAGATGAGGACGGAGGGACCAGAAACCGCGTCCTTGCTCGCGGCCAAGGTGGGGAAGGCAAATTCGCACTGTTAGGGCCTTGTGGTCTGTAAAAGAGCATACATGCGTGGCAGCACTCCGCAGATGCTCGCAAAGCCCAGCGCTTACATATATGCGGTCGAGTCTCGATGCCGCATTGTGGGTGACGTAAGTAGGTGCGGAGGTTCTGGGGTACAGCTTTACCCAAACGTCGTGAAGTTGCAGCTGCTGTACGGCTGCTTGTAGCGCCGGACTTGTGTTGGCACTCGTGGAGTCGCTCGGACGTAGCACACAGTTGAAATCACCGGCGAGGATGACGTGTTGCGTGTTGTTGCGAAGGTAGTAAGCGATCGTGCCGTTGAAAAATCGCCTCTCTCCACACGAAAGGCTGTCCCCGAAGGAGCGTAGATATTACACAGCGTTGTGTTTTGCACTCTCACAGCGATAAGTCGGCCATCCAGACTCCGCTCCAGGTGCGAGAACTGTATGTGATCTTTAAGTGCGATTGCCGTTCCCCTTCTTGCTTGATCTACATTACAGACGACGTTGTAGCCAGGGAGTGAGAGCTGCTCGTTCTCAACCTCCTGCAGGAATACGATGTCGATATCTAGTGTCCGTAGAAACGTTCGAAGGGCGTCAATTTTCGTTGCGTTCGTGATGTTGTTGATGTTGATGGATGCGAGATTGTAGCTAGCGAACTCATCCATTATGACGATTGCATACCACCATCTCGTTCGTCATAGTCCTCTTCCACGCGAGGCTTCTTGCTTGATGCTCGTGTGCGGTGTTGTCTTCTGTTTGTATTTGAACCGATAGACGAGTCTGTATCGGTACCATCGGATTTGCCACTAGCAGTTTTGCGAACCACTCCGCTGCTAGCAGGGGCTGATGACCTGTAGAGGGGTCAACAACCCGCTGTCCGGTACCGGCGCCGAGGTAGAGGCTAACGTGGGGAAGTTTTGTTCGGTCATGGCTGGCGGTGCCAACAGCTGTTGCCGGTGGGGATTTGTTTCGGTGGTGGCATTTTATCCGATTTAGCCGAGTTCGCAGCGGACAGAGCCGGCGTAGCATTTTTCGGTGTTTGTTTTGTTTGGTTCAGACCTGAAGCGGTTTGGATTGTGTTTATTGCGTTCGGACTTTTTCGATTTCCGTCGTTTTTTGCGACGGCGATTGCTTTGCTGTATCGGCATACGACTTTTGTACGAGCAGCTTTTTGTTTTGAGCGCACGTCGCACCGATGTGAACGTATTCGCGGCAGTGACGGCATGTTTGCAGTTGCCCGTAATACGATACGTTCGTCACTTCGCCGTCGATGGTGACCCACGACTCGATGTTTCGTTTTACCGACATCTTCGCGATACGAACGCCGGTCGAAATGCCGGGGAAATCGATCTCGGCTCCGCATCGTTGTTCTCGCACTGAGAGGACATCGCCATACCGTGCGAGGAAATCGATAATTTTCTGGTCCGACACATCGGAAAGGTCGGTCAGCCTCACTTCCACTGCTCCATCCTCCAGCGTGATCCTGAGTGGGTATTTTTTTCCGTCCACAGAAATCTCGTGCTTGCTGTCGTGATCTTCGCACACTCGTTGCGCCAACGCTTGGTCCACAACTTTCACGAACGAAACACCGAGAGCTCTGCTGTTCTGAATCTGTAGCACTTCACCTTGCTTCAGACCGAGAACGGTCGCACAGAATTTGTGGACTTTGGCAAGGTCCGGTTTTTTTGGCACTTTCGAAAAGTCTATTCTAAAAGTGTTTTCACGACGGCCCATCGCGGAGTCGTTTGGACGCGTAGCGACACGGAAAAACGGCTCGGCGATGAGCAGGATTCGAGAAAGACACAGTAGTCACTGGTAAATAGCGTGATTTCGACTTCCACGGAACGATAGCAAACGCGTCTGTTCAGCTCGGAAGTTGAGCACTCACTGACTGACCGAGTCTCTTAATACTCTGGCTCTCCTGAATTAAATTTGTGAGAGTTAGAGACTTATTTTTGTTTGCTGTTTACACGCTAAATGAACAGTGGATACATATCAAATAAAACGGGCTTGACTAAATAATATCAAATTATTAATCAAAGCTCTAGGGGCGGTTCACTCCGGGCATACCATGCAAAAACCTTCCTGACACCATTGGTTCTATCTGGGTACATTCGTTAACTCGTAAAGCACGCAGTCGGTATACCGTATAGCGCCAAAAAGCAAAGATTTGACATTACAGCCCACCTGGGTCGCACTCGGGCACATTCAGATGCTTACATTTGAAACATAGTCGATACAGTTGATGACTGGTAATCACACAACTGATGAATATATTGGCACAAAATATATTGATTTCCTCCTCGCTTAATCTTATGAAAATATTAAAATTCTCTGTGTTGGCCAGATGTAATTACCCAATGCATCATATAGATGAAACGAGGAATTCCATTTTTTATCATTTTTATTTAAAAAAAAAAAAAAAAAAAAAAAAATGTTACTTTTCGAGTTTAGAGTAGCTTGCCTGTAGCTCCAACTTAATATGATTTCTTCACATTTTAGTTTTCCCCTTCTTTTCAAATGTTAGTCTAGAATTATAAGTTTTGTCATTTGACCTCAGCCTTGGTCTGTAGGTTTGAAATAGGTAAAAAACAAAAATTACATGAATCTCTGTAAGATATTTTCGTTTTCCGAATGTTCCCAATGACTGTCCGAAACTACCCCACGTACGGGACATATCCGGACAATTATGCATTTTTCCGAAAGGCAAATAAACAACTCAAAATTGCATAAACCACATCTTTAACACACTCTTATGATGCATCGATGACCAAATGACAACTAGAATGAATTCAGGATCTCTGGCGACGTTCACAAAATACATGAAAGTGTCCAAAACTCTCCTCTAGAATATGTAAATTTTTAATCAATGTATTAATTTTAAATTCAAATATTGTATGTAGTTAAGGCCACTGCTTTATATGGAGCCGTCATATTGTGCACTTGCTTAGCAACGCGTAGAGAGTTTTATCCGTCGTCGCCAGGAAATACATTATGGTTAGGGTTGTGGCGCGTTAAACCACGCATAAGACAGTTTCAATCTATTTATCCTGTATAGGGCGAATGTTAAGTTCCTATAGTTGCTTATGGAGTCTCCATTCACAACTATAGAAACCTAATGTTTACAAGGTACCTCAACCATTGCAGCCTTACCCTATGCAAGATAATGTTCAAAGGTAATAATATTGCCTATGGTTTCGTACACGCTCCATCACAGGAATCTGCAATCCTTTATTTTCAAGGTCAAATTTATACGTTATAACGTTATAACGTTATACGTTATAACATATCAAAACCGAAATAAATAAAAATAGAAACCGGAACCTGAACGACAAACCATTCGCAAACGCGCGTGCTAATCTACTTATTTAGAGAATCAACATCAGTGCACTATGGTCCAGATCACGAATTTACGAGGAAACATGCTCCCAGCGCCTAAACTTGAAATTTTAGGCCCATTTTTTGATGTTAATTAAAATTAGGGTGGTCCCCATTTTCACGGAAATACAAAAACTAACTTTTTTAGTTGCAGAAATAGACGTTTACATCCTTTGGCAAAATTGTAGCGCAAAAAAATTCATGGAATTTTTATTAAAAAATTTTTTTTGTACCTAAAAAATTGACCGATTTAGAGCAATTTTTTTCTCATCAACTTAGGGTGTACCATAAAAAATTGATTTTTTTGCCCTTACTTTTTTATTTCAATTCCCACCGTAAAGTTGTGTTTAAACGAGTTTTAGAACTTTTTAAGACGCGTACTTTGGTATACAAATTTTGCCGCTAGTTTCATTGAATCAATAGTTATTGAAGTTTTTCTTAAAAAAATACGCCCTTTTTAAATATTGATTTTCATGATTGGGGCAAATACTAAAAAAAATTAAAGACGTCATTTGAAAGGACAATTTATATTGTTCAACATATGTGAAAACTAGAGATACCAAAGTACGCGGCTTAAAAAGTTCTAAAACTCGTTTAAACACAACTTCACGGTGGGAATTGAAATAAAAAAGTAAGGGCAAAAAAATCAATTTTTTATGGTACACCCTAAGTTGATGAGAAAAAATTGCTCTAAATCGGTCAATTTTTAAGGTACAAAAAAAATTTTTTAATAAAAATTCCATGAATTTTTTGCGCTACAATTTTGCCAAAGGATGTAAACGTCTATTTCTGCAACTAAAAAAGTTAGTTTTTGTATTTCCGTGAAAATGGGGACCACCCTAATTTTAATTAACATCAACAAATGGGCCTTGATGATACAAACCATATTGTAGAACATTACTTTGCTGTAAAGTTTCAAGTTTAGGCGCTGGGAGCATGTTTCCTCGTAAATTCGTGATCTGGACCATAGTGCAGTGTATCTGACCAGTTCACGCACTCCAGAGTTCTGTGGGGTGCGGTTGTCTGTGTTCACTGCAGTGCGTTTCAGAGCACTGAGTTTACTCGCCAGTGGCTTTCAGAGGCAAGTGATTTAATTTCACCGCGCAGCTCATTTAAAAAACTACAGATAAAGGAAGAGTGTGGTGAGTATGCTGTTGCGTGCAGCGCTCCTGCATGAACAAAAAGAGAAGAGGAAGTGGTATATTCGCTCTTGTCTCCCACTGAGGAGAGAGACAAGTATAAATGGATAAAAATCAGAAACAGTACATTTTGCAGTTGGTTGAAGAACATCGAACAATGTATAAAAGTCCAAAAAAAATCATGATATCTGATGTAATTTAGGAAATATATGAGATGTAATGTATCAAATGTACGAAAGTATCGAAATTCCATTCCTCTCCTTCTCGTTACTTGCCTTATTGCTACTACGACCATTGCAAAAAAACAGTTTCACATCGCTAGGATCCCGGGGTTACAGTTGGTATGCTTCCCACTTTGAAGCACAAAACTCGGTAAATATCGGACCGATAACCCTGATCTTTATAATCTGAGTTTGATGGTGCAAAACAGAACTGGGAAGCTGATGCTTGATAAACATATTTGGTATGAGACGAGAACACCGAACTGTTTTACCTTAGCGAATTGCCGCATTCTCAAGAAAACCGCAAAACTTTTCAAAGGGTATGAGAGTCAGTAAACAATTCTCTTTCAGAATTAGGTAATATCTTCCCATCATCAAGCGATCCCACTAGTGGACAGCAATTTCCGCTAGTACCAAAGATGTGAAAAGAATGTATCGATAGGTTCGGTAGGCTGTGACATTAGGGTGGGCCTTATTTGAAAAAAATAATCGGGCACATGTTTTCCCATGTGGAAAATGATCTTTAGGGTCCATCAGATGACATACTAAAATTTCAGATTTTTTCGTTAAGGTTTAGAGGTGCCGAAATGGGCCTAAGTGCTAAATGTCGAGCAGTAGCAAATATCGACCAAAACAGGTGCGTCTATAAGTAAACACGTTATTTTGTGACCCTAAAGGGCGAAAATTTTGTTGGTTTTGCGGTATCTCTCAACGCTTTTGAGATATAAGCCTCAACCATGAATGTGTGTTTGTACTTACGCCAACATATTTGAACTATCGCAGCAACATCTTTACTGTACGTTTATAATGACAAAATTATATACTGAAAAAAGGCAGAGAGAAAGAGAGCGAGAGAAGGAGGGAGATTTAGAGAGAGAGAGAGAGAGAGAGAGAGAGAGAAAGAGAGAATGATCTTATAATTGAGAGTACACATGGATCTTGAACATATTTAAACGTATCTCTCTCTCTCTCTCTCTCTCTCTAAATCTCCCTCCTTCTCTCACTCTCTTTCTCTCTGCCTTTTTTCAGTATATATTTTTGTCATTATAAACGTACAGCAAAGATGTTGCTGCGATAGTTCAAATATGTTGGCGTAAGTACAAACACACATTCATTGTTGAGGCTTATATCTCAAAAGCGTTGAGAGATACCGCAAAACCGACAAAATTTTCGCCCTTTAGGGTCACAAAAAAACGTGTTTACTTACCCAAGTAGCACACTACGGTCATAATTAGTTGTAGTAACTTGAATATGACTTAGCAAGTTAGATTTATGTTATTTCAACCGAATGGCAACATGTGTGCTACTAGGGTATAGACGCACCTGTTTTGGTCGATATTTGCTACCGCTCGACATTTAGCACTTAGGCCCATTTCGGCACCTCTAAACCTTAACGAAAAAATCTGAAATTTTAGTATGTCATCTGATGGACCCTAAAGATCATTTTCCACATGGGAAAACATGTGCCCGATTATTTTTTTCAAATAAGCCCCACCCTACTGTGACATTGAAAAGAAGTAGTTTGTTATTGAGCGTAGGGCTTTTGTCAAGTAGTTTTTCGAAGCGTACTTTACGTATCGTACTTTAAACAATAAAAACATAAATAGTAATGAGTTCTCTTTCGTTAATACTTAAGTCCTCAACATGCTCGTCGTCAAACATTATGCAAGGATCATGTCGTTGTCATAGAAATCCGTAGAATCCGTGTTGAATTTCTTTATTTATTGTTCTTCGTCTCGAATTAAAAAAAAAAAAAAAACTTAACTGACTGGTACTTAACCAAGGTTTCTAATTCCAACGATCTAACACAGTTATGGAAAGGGTTGTTTTGTCCATACGTAGCTATATGGTGACTGACTACAAGTAAACTACGGCCACGAAGCTGGCGAGAAGGTGCATAAAAATTGAGGTTCTAAATCGATCAGTCTACAACGACTCGGATAATCAGGTAGATTTGCTGGGTCATTCCACGGAAGTTGACGAAAAGCATACCGTACAAAATTGCGTTGAATCCTTTTCATCCGGAGGATCTGAACAACGATGGTATCTTGTCTGTGCCCGACCCTATCGACACATCCAACATTTCCAGGGCTGACAAAACTTCATGTTGTCTCACAACTAGAGCAGGTATTCCGATTCAAATTGAAAGCACGACAGGATTTAAGACTGTCAGCGGAAAAAGTTGGTGACGTTTGAGTGTGTACATTTTCGAATAAATCGGCAAACAGATTAGCTAGCTCGTGAGGTGAATCAGCCGAAGTTTCTTTGAAAGTCTTGCCGGTAGGGATCCGGTTAGATTGCTTACGCCTTCGAATATACGACCAAAAGGATGACGGGTTCGCAGTCTGCTCCAATCGTCTTATATAGCAACGAAAAACAGCGTCCTGGCAATTGGCGGAAAGGGTTTCGAGTGACTGTAGATTGATCTGGTTTACAGTAGTCCGTGTTCCAAAAAAGCGTTTACGAGCTTTTCGCACAATGTTACGGAGATACTGCAACTTAGTTGTCCACCACGGTTGCTTAAACGAATGAGGCCTTTTTCGACGTGGAACATATTCCTCCATAATGTCGTACAAATGCACGAACCATTTCAATCCAATCGACGTCTATGAGAGCGTTGTTCAGTACCGGAAAGTGGCAACGTCGAAAATCGAAATCATCAATGATGTTCGAGTCGCTAGCTGGTTGCACGTAGGAGGCATTCACCTCAATGCGAAGAACGAATGGCTTGTGATGGTTGTCAATTCGGAGGAGGGATGACGGAGGCTCGATAAGTTTAACATCGTTTGGTTCGTTAACAAATGCCAAGTCAAGTGTACGACCGTTTGAGTTTAGCAGGTTGTTGAGCTGATGTAGTCCGGAGGCAATCATTGATTTAACCAGAGCGATTTCCTGTTCATTCGATGCGTTGGACTTCAGCAAGCTGTTGATCTCTTCATCGTAGGACCATACCAACTGAGGTAGGTTGTAATCTCCAACGATGACAATATTATCAGAATCCGACGCACTTTCACAGATTTGCTGGACTGCTGCTGAATGCCCTGAAGACAATTCCGGAGACGAGTTCGGTCGAAGATAGATTTCGCACACAAAGATAGGTTGCACAAAGATAGGTTGCTAGAAGCTGCATTGCGATCACACCGAAATATCGAGTAGCTGGCAGCAAACTCTGAACTAGCGATATCAGAACGAAGCCACGTCTCAGTGAGTATAATAACTTCGTATTCACAGGCTGAAAGCTTCAGAAAGAGCTCGTTAGTTATAGTACGAAAGCCTCTCTCATTTTGATAGTATACCGTTAAATATTGCAGGTCGGTTTCATTCGAGAATTCAGGACAAGTCGAGGTATTGTATGCAGTTTTGTTCATCGTTATTGATCCATTATGATCTTTTGATGTGCACTGTTACAGTTTATATAAACGATGGATGTGATAGAAGTAAATGCATTTCACTCGACCAGGCTGGGTGTTAAAAGACTGATTTTATTTTACTCTCTTCAACATATTCTACCATGCATGCGGTCGTTGCGTACGTGACTCTTTCTGCCGCGGTCAGCATAAATCGCAATCGCCCGTTCTCGGAACTTTGGACTGTTGCGCTTTCTGCTGATCGCGCGCCTTGAAAGTATCGTTAAGGCGGGTATCCACCACACGCCCTATCTAATAAAATTTGAAAATTATACTATAGTTTAATTTTTAAATCAAATTTAAAGTTGTTATAATATTTGCCATATAAGTAATATCATTAGTAATATACTAAGTAATATGATAGGTAATATAGTAAGCAATATAATAGGTATGGTTGAACATTATTTGTTACGTATTGATATTGTAATTGATTGTATTGATATGGTATGGATATTTAAATGTTAACGCTAAGAATTAATATTGTATAAATATAATCAATTATAGTACAATTGCTGTTTCAAATTCAAATTTATAATGAATTACTATTAATATTGTTGTTATTTTCTTACTATCCACCACACGTCCTATATATGGTTTGACTCTACATTTATGTACCAAATCTTGTTTCCCTTGAATCAAAATTTGTATGTTTGGATCTATATCTTCCAATACTTTGTATGGTCCAGAATACTTTTCATTCAATTTCTTTGCCGTTTCATTCTTCAGTAGGATAAAATCTCCGTGTTTATAATGTCTAACTTTTGCATTTCTGTTTATGTGTTCTGTCCTTATGGTTTTTTCTCGTATCAACCTTTCCTTTACTTCGTTGTGACAAATTTGAAGTCTTAGTTTCATGCATTTACTGTAGTCTTCAAGGTTGTAAATAGGTTCAGGTTTGTTGTCTGTAAGGTTTGATGGCATTTTAGACTGTTTACCAAACACAAGATAGAAAGGTGTAGATTGTGTAACTGAATGAACCGTATTGTTATAGGCGAATTCATAATACGGCACCCAATCTATCCAGGAAAACAACTTGTTGTCACACTGGATTCTTAAGAAATTTCCCAGAGCTTTGTGCGTGTTTTCTAACGCTCCGATTGTTTCATGGTGGTATGCGGTACTATTTAGTTTTTCAATATTGAGAAGTTTTGCGACCGATGTGAACAGTTCCGACATGAACTCTGTTCCCCTATCAGTTGCAATCCTCTTGGGTACGCCATATTTTAATATGACGCTTTTTACGAAAGCTGAGGCTACTGCTTCAGCTGTCTTGTTTTTTATTGGAGTCGCGGTAATACATTTTGTCAACTCGCACTGCGTTGTCAAAATATACTCATGACCTTCTGAAGGAATCAACGGTCCAACAATCTATATAAATAAAAATGAGTTGGGGTTTCCTTTGTCACGATTTAACTCGCGAGCGGGAGGACCGATCGGCGTGAAATTTTGTATGCAGAGATTTTTGGGGCCGGAGAAAAATCTTATGATAGTTTGAGACCCCTCCCTTCACTGGAAAGGGGGGCTCTCATACAAATGAAACACAAATTTCTACACAACTCGAGAACTAATCAAGCAAAAGAAACCAAATTTAGCATGTGTGAGTTTTTGAAGGCAAAACAGGTTTTTATGGTAGCTTGAGAACCCTCCCCGTCATAAAAGGGGGGGCTCCCATACAAATAAAACACAATATTCTGCATAACGCGGGAGCTAATCAAGCAAACGGAACGAAATTTAGCATGTGGTGGTTTTTTAAGACAAAAAATGTTTCTATGTTGGTTTGAGACCCCTTTCCATCCTAAAGGGGGGGGGGGAGGCTCCGATACAAATGAAATACACTATTCTGCATGACTCGAGAACTAATCAAGCAAATGGAACCAAATTTAGTATGTGGTGGTTTTTGAAGACAAAAAATTGTTCTATGTTGATTTGAGACCCCTCCCCTTTCTGAAAGGGGGGGGGAACCTATTCAAATGAAACGCAAATCCTTGCATAACTCGAGAACTAATAAGAAAAATGGAACCAAATTTCGCATGTGGAAGTTTTTCGCATGTGGAAGTTTCTATGGTGATTTGAGACTCTTCCGTCATATAAGGAGGAAGGGAGGAGGGGGTGCTCTCAAACAAATGAACCCAAATTTATGCATAACTCGAGAAATAATCAAGCAAATGGAACCAAATTTGGAATCGACGAGTTTTTTAAGGCATGAAATGTTTTTATGGTGCTTCGAAGCCCCTCCTCCCTTTAAAAAGAGGGGCTCTCATACAAATGAAACAAATTTCAACCAAACATGAGAACAATACCTACTGCTTTGCAGATTTGTATTCAGTGGTTTTTGGGTCCGGGAAAGCATCTTATGATAGTTCGAGAACCCTTCCGCTTCTAGAAATGGTGGGATCCCATGCAAATGAAAAACAAATTCCTGCATATCCTCGAGAACTAATCAAGCAAATGGAACCAAAATTGATATGGGTGAGTTTTTGAAGGTAGTTAGTGCTCAACTTCCGAGTAGAACACACGCGTTTTTCTGCCGTGAAGTCGAATACAAGCTAGTACCAGTGCCAACTGTGTTTTTTCCCTGTTCATCGTTGAGCCGTTCCGTGTCGCAGTGCGTCCAAACGACTCCGCGATGGGCCGTCGGGAAAATACATTCCGAATAGATTTTGCGAACGTGCCGAAGAAGCCGGACAATGCTAAAGTGCACAAGTTCTGTGCGACCATGTTGGGTCTGAAACAAGGTGAAGTGTTACGGATCCAGAACAGCAGAGCCCTCGGTGTTTCTTTCGTGAAAGTCGTTGACCTGGCGTTGGCCCAACGAATTTGCGAAGAACACGACAACCAACACGAGATCTTAGTGGACGGGAAAAAATACCCACTTAGGATCACTCTGGAAGATGGAGCAGTGGAGGTGAAGCTGCACGATTTGTCCGAAGATGTGTCGGACCGAAAAATTGCTGACTTTCTTGGAAAGTACGGCGATGTCAACGCAATTCGTGAACAACGGAGCGGTGCCGATACTGATTTCCCCGGGATTTCAACGGGTGTTCGTGTTGCCAAAATGACGGTCAAACAAAACATTGAGTCGTGGGTCACCATCGACGGTGAAGTGACGAATGTGTCGTATTTCGGGCAGCTGCAGACATGCCGACACTGCCGCGAATACATACACGTAGGCGCTACGTGCGTGCAGAATAAAAAACTGCTCGTGCAAAAATCTTACGCCGATGCCGCAAAGCAGGTGCCGTCAAAAAAAACGAGTCAAATCGACCATACCAACACAAACTCAAACCAAATCGCTCCCAGTGCGAACCAAACGAAACCAACCCAGAATCAAGCCACACGAACGATGCCACCACCGAAACAAATGCCTCAACGCCAACAACAGAAGTTGATGCCACCAATTGTCCTGACCGAACAAAATTTCCCCCCGTTAGCCACCATCTCGGCTTCGACTCAACCATCGGACAGCGGGTTGTTGACCCCCTTTACAGGTCATCTGCCCCCTGCTAGCGGCGGAGTGGATCGCAAAACTGCTAGTGGAAAGTCCGATGGTAACGAAACAGATTCGTCTGTCGGTTCAACCAGCTCAAGAAGGCAACTCCGCACCCGACCACCAGGCAAGAAGGCTCGCGTGGAGAACGATCCCAACGACAAGCTAGACGGGAGTAACGAAATGTCCTAATGGCTGAGTTCTCCAGTTACAATATAGCTTCTATAAACATCAACAATATAACGAACGCAACAAAAATTGACGCTCTCCGGACCTTCGTTAGATCGCTGGAGCTAGATGTTGTTTTCCTCCAGGAGGTGGAGAATGAACAGCTCTCCTTCCCGGGTTTCAACGTTGTCTGCAATGTGGACCAGGCAAGGAGGGGAACGGCGATCGCGCTAAAGGACCACATACAATTCTCGCATGTGGAAAAGAGCTTGGATGGCCGCCTGATAGCCTTAAGGGTGCAAAACACGACTCTGTGTAACGTTTACGCGCCGTCGGGGACAGTTTTACGTGCGGAAAGAGAACGTTTTTTCAACGGCACGATCGCATATTACCTTCGTTTCAACACGCAACACGTCATCCTCGCTGGTGATTTTAACTGCGTGCTTCGTCCGTGCGACTCAACGGGCACAAACAATAGTCCCCCTCTCCAGGCGACCGTTCGTCAGCTTCAGCTTCACGATATCTGGCAAAAACTGTACCCCACTATCCCCGCACCCACGTACGTTACACACAATGCGGCATCTAGGCTCGATCGCATATACGTCAGCTCTGGGCTTTGCGTACAACTGAGAAGTGCGGAAACGCATGTGTGTTCCTTTACAGACCACAAAGCTCTAACAGCGCGAATCTGTCTTCCCCACCTTGGCCGTGAACAAGGACGCGGTTTTTGGTCCCTCCGTCCTCACCTTTTAACTGCCGAAAACATAGAAGAGTTCCGTGTTCGGTGGCAGTTTTGGACCCGCCAGCGGAGAAATTTCCCCAGCTGGATGGCATGGTGGCTCACTTGTGCGAAACGAAAGATAAAATCTTTTTTCCGCTGGAAGTCCCGTGAAACCTTCATCGCATACAATGCGGAATATAATCGCCTGTACACGCAGCTACGGCTAGCGTATGATGGGTATTACCAGAATCCCACCATGTTGGTTACCATAAATCGCGTCAAAGCGCAAATGCTTACGCTACAGCGGCAATTTACGCAAAACTTCATGCGGCTAAATGAGACTTTCTTTGCTGGGGAAAACATGTCAACATTCCAGTTAGGTGATCGGAGGCGGAAAAAAACAAAAATAACAGAACTGCAGAACGAACGAGGAGAACAACTTCAGGACTCCCTATAGATAGAGCAGCACGTGTTTCGTTACTTCAGGGATCTGTATTCAGCGGAAGAGGCGAGACAGGTGGAGGGAGAACGTTTCGAAAACGAGAGAGTCGTGCCTGAGAACGATGAAGCCAACGCTGCCCTTATGGCAGAAATCAGTGTAGACGAGTTACAAAATGCCATCCGAACATCGCAGAAAAGAAAATCGCCGGGCGGCGACGGGCTGCCGGTTGAATTCTATCTACGAACTTTTGACGTCATATATAGGGAACTCTATTTTGTTATCAACGAAGCCATGACGAATGAGTTTTCTTCGGAATTCACCGATGGCGCAATTGTGCTCGTCAAAAAGAGAGGTGGAGATGGGACAGCGAGAGCATATCGCCCGATCAGCCTGCTCAACCTTGACTTCAAAATTCTCAGCCGTGTGATGAAGGCCCGCCTGGAGCGTCTAATGCGGAGCCATCGACTTCTGAGCGACGCACAAAAATGTGGCAACAGCGACCGCTCTATTTTCCAAGCTACACTCTCGCTTAAAGATCGTGTCGCTCAGATAATCGCGAGAAAGCAGAGAGGGAAGATGATATCGTACGATCTCGACCACGCGTTCGATCGAGTCTCTCATGAGTACCTACATCAATCACTTCGTTTGCTGGGTATCAACCAAGATTTCGTCAGCTGGCTTTCCCGTGTGGCTGATTCCTCCTCATCACGCCTGCTTGTGAATGGGCACCTTTCTCAGCCGTTTCGCATCGAACGATCCGTACGTCAGGGCGATCCTATATCGATGCTACTCTTTGTTCTGTATCTCCATCCCCTGCTCATACAAATTGAGCGTGTGTGTGGTGATGAGCTCTGCGTTGCATACGCTGATGACATCACAGTGATTGCTACCTCAACACGAACGATCGATCGGATTTATCAGCTGTTTGATAGCTTCGAGATCGTTGCCGGGGCGAAATTGAAGCGGCAGAAAACAGTGGCTATTAATATAGGTTTCATTAATGGAGACCCACTAACGATACCAGGATTGCAGACCAAGGAGAGTGTTAAGGTGCTGGGCGTCATTTTCACCAACTCAGTGAGAATGATGGTGAAGCTAAACTGGGATGCCTTAGTTTCCAAAATCTCTCAACTTATTTGGTTGCATAACATGCGCTCCCTTACCCTGCAGCAGAAAGTGATCTTATTGAACACGTTCATAACAGCGAAGGTGTGGTACCTCTCGTCTGTAATTCCACCGCTGTGTATGCATACAGCAAAACTCACATCAGCGATGGGGACATTCCTATTTCGTGGACTGCCTGCACGAATACCTATGCAGCAGCTGGCGCGTAGCAGAGAGCAAGGCGGACTAAAGCTCCATCTGCCAGCATTAAAGTGTAAAGCGCTGCTCATCAACCGCCACATGCAGGAAATCGATTCCCTTCCCTATTATCGTTCCCTTCTCTCCCAGAATATTCCTACCCCTACCGATCTTCCTTGTCTCAAACTCCTCTCTCAGCAAATTCCCTTACTCTCACACCACACCCAACAAAACCCCTCCAGCGATCTAATTCATCGTTTCTACCTCGAACAAACTAGCCAACCGAGAGTGGAATTGCGCCATCCCGCAGTGAACTGGAGGCGTGTATGGCTCAACATTGGTAGCAGAGATTTGTCGTCAGCCCAACGAAGCAGCTGGTACATGCTCGTTAACGAGAAAGTTGAACACAGACAACTATGGCACACCATTCGACGAGCGGACAACGATCAATGTTTACACTGCAATGCAACAACGGAATCCCTGAAGCACAAACTTAGTGAGTGTCCTCGAGTGATGGCGGCTTGGTCGCACTTGCAGAGAGTGATAGCGACAATCCTGAATGAACGTATGGATCTCTCGTTTGCGGAACTGATTCATCCAAGTTTAAACACCATAGAAAGACGGCAGAAAACAGAAATCCTCAAACAATTTATTAATTATGTCACCTTTGTCATTGGTTGTGATAATGTTGTAGACGTAGGCGAATTGGATTTCCACTTACAAGTTGAATTGTGATTAATTTGTACAGTATTTACAAAATAAACGAAATTTTACATAAAAAAAAAGGCAAGAAATGTTTTTGTGGTAATTTAAGACCTCTCCTCACTCTGAAAAGGGGGGCTACCATACATACGAAACGCAAATTTAAACCAAACATGAAAACTATCCCTACCGCTATCCAAATTTGTATGCAGGGGTTTTTGGGTCCGGGATAGGATCTTATTATAGTTCGACACGCCTCCCGCCTTTAGAAAGGGGGGCTCCCATGCAAATGAAAAACTATTTTCTGCATAACTCAAGAACTAATCAAACAAATGGAACCAAATATGGCATGTGGAGGTTTTGTAGGCAAGAAATGTTTCTACGGTGGTTTGAGACCCCAAGCAAAAGAAACCACATTTAGCATGTGTGAGGTTTTAAAGGCAGGAAAGGTTTCTATGATGGTTTCAGATTCCTCTTCGCCCTGAAAGGGGGGGGCTCCTATACAAATGAAATACAATATTCTGTATAACTCAAGAAATAATCAAGCAAATTGAACCAAATCTGGCATGTGGAGGTTTTTGTAGATGAATACTGCTTCAATGCTAATTTGAGACCCCTCCCTTTTCTGAAGGGGGGGGGCTCCCAAATTTATGCATAACTCGAGAACTAATCAAGAAAATGGAACCAAATTTGGCATATGGAGGTTTTTGAAGGAGAGCAATGTTTCTATGATAATTTGAGACCCCTCCGCCTTCTAGAAGTGGAAAGAGGGATCTTCCATATAAATGAAACACAAATTTCTGCATAACTCGAGAACTAATCCAGCAAATGGAACCAAATTTGGCATATGGAGGCTTTTGAAGGAGAGAAATGTTTTTATGGTCATTCAGACTCTTCCGCCTTCTGAAGGGAGGGGGAGGGGGGCTCTCAAACAAATGAAACACAAATTCCTGCATAACTCGAGAACTAATAAAGCAAATGGAATCAAATTTGGCATGTGGAATTTTTTGAAGGAGAGGCATATTCCTATGGTGGTTTAAGACCACTCTGCCCTCTTAATGAGGGGGGTCCCGTAGAAATGAAACGCAAATTTCTGCATAACTCGAGAACTAATAAAGCAAATGGAATCATATTTGGCATGTGGATTTTTTTGAAGGTTAGACATATTTCTAAGGTGGTGAGACCTCTTTGCCCTCTGAAAGGGGGGGGGGGCTCTCATACAAATGAAACGCAATTTTCTGCATAACTCGAGAACTATTCAAGTAAATAAAAACACATTTGGCATGTGGGGGTTATTGGAAACAGGATTTTTATTTATATTAAAATGGATTTCTGTCTGACCGATCGGAGTGAAAATATGTATGCAGGTATTTTTGGGGCTGGGGAAGGTTCTAATGATTGTTTGAGACCGCTTTCTCCTTCTGGCTCGCATACAAATTAAACACAAATTTCTGCATCGCTTGAGAACTAACCAAGCAAATGGAATCAAAAATGGTATGCGGGGTTTTTTGAATGCAAGAAATGTTTCTATGGTGAATTCAAAGACAAATTTCAACCAATCCTGAGTATTATCCAGGTAACTAAGCCACAAACTGTGTATTGTCTGGGTAAGAAGAATGTTCTGATAGAAGTTTGAACTCCTTATTACTCAAAAAAAAACCCATCAAAAAAAGCGTCAGTTCTATGTAATGGAAATTCATTTAGTTGCAGGCGTAGCAACGCTCGCACCGGGATCAGCTAGTGTCTAAATAAATCTTTTCAAACGCAGTGTCGGCTGTTGTTGTAACTGTCATAGGTATCTTTTCTTTGTTAATTGACTTATATTTTTGGCATTTGATACAAGATTTTACAAATTTCGCTACATCTTGGGTCATACCTTTCCAGTAATATTTTTGTCTGATCGTGTTTGTTGTTCTCTTAATTCCTGCATGACCTGCAGTTGGTAACTAATGATAATCATTAAGAATCAATTGTTTAGTTTTTTTCATCAGTTATAATTTTCACTTTGTTTGAGATTTTAATTATATTTGGTATCCCTTTAGTTAAATCATGATTTGTTATTGTTTCATAGAATTTGTACGCGCATTCATTGTTGATTTTTATGTATAATTCGTCGACGTTGTAAATGTTGCATATTGCTCCAAGTTTATCCATTGTTCGTCGTACCGATACCAAGGATACCAAGGTTTAATAATTATTTCTTCTTTTTCAGGGATCCACTTTACATTATCATGAAAATCATTGTTTTGTATTTTAATTTGGACTTTCTTTCCATGTGAAGCATCATGGCCAGTGATCACTTCTTTGGAAGAATCCGTTTTTTCTTTTTGAGCTTGCATTCGGGTTGTTATGAATGCATTTTGGCTTAATTTTGTATTCATGTCTTTCAATTCGACTGTTGAAATACGTGATAGCGCGTCCGCCACTACTTTCTCACAACCTTTTTTGTAATAGACATCGAAATTGTTTTCTTCAAGAGCTAGACGAAAGAGGTACACTAAAGGCCTGTGATCTGTATACAATTCGAATTTTCGCCCATTTAAATAGGTACGGAAATGTCGTACTGCCCAAACCACAGCCAAAAGTTCCTTCTCTATAGTTGAATAATTCTTTTCTGCGCAATTCAGCGTCTTACTAGCGAAGGCTATTGGTTTGTCATTATTGTTACTGAGTACTGCGCCTATTCCGTAACCTGAAGCGTCAGTATGTAGTTTAAAAACATTTCGTTCATTGAAATCAGGATAATCTAAAACCGGTGGGCTTATGAATTGCTCCTTTAATTTTTGGAATGCTGTTTCACACTCCGAAGTCCAATTGAAAGGTACGTTTTTTCTCGTAAGGAAATTTAATGGAATACAAGTTTCAGCAAAGTTTCGAATATGTTTCCTATAACAATTAGCAAATGCTACGAATCTTTTAACTTCGTTAGCATCTGCAGCGCTTTTCCAATTTTTAATAGTTTCAATTTTTGAAGGGTCTGGAAGGACACCTTCCTTTGAAATAAAATGTCCTAGATAAAGCAGTTCTCGCTTCAAAAAATTACACTTTGAAGGGTTAAGTTTCAAATTTACTTCTCGAAGCCTTTGAAATATAGACATTAAATTTCTATTGTGTTCGTCGAATGTTTTCCCAAACACAATAATATCGTCAAGGTAAACTAAACATCTTTCCAAATTTAGTTCCGACATCGCTACTGTCATCAATCGTGAAAAAGATGATGGACTGGTTTTCAGCCCCATCGGCAGTCTGGTCATCTGATATTGGCCAGACGGCGTTGAAAAAGCAGTAATATGTCTGTCTTCAGGCTTTAGTTTACATTGATAATAGCCTTGCGACAGATCTAAATGAGTGAAATATTGTGCACCTGCTAGTGAATCTATTATATCTTCGATGTTAGGCAGAGGGAATTTATCATCCTCTAATACGTTATTCAATTTTCGATAATCGATCACAAGTCGCCATTTTTTCTCATCATTGGCAGACTTTTTCGGTACCAAAAGAATTGGGCTATTCCATTCTGACTTTGATTTTTCTATTATTCCGTCTTCCATCATTTTATTAATTTGTTTGTCTACTTCGGTTTTTTGAGAAACTGGCTTACCATAAACTGGCTGCGCGGTTGGCTTCACAGATATCGACGGGCAATATACTTGCGTAGTTTCTAGTTTATCACCCTCTAGGCAAAATATGTCAAAATATTTTAGGCATATTTTACTAATCAACTGTTTCTCATCCTGTGGTAAATGATGCAACTTTAGTTCCTTTAATAATTTTTCTACTCTTGCACTATCCTTGTTGTCTATTTGTTTTAAATCAATTACATTGTTGCTTGCTGCAAGTTGGATATTTGTCTTGAAATTTTCAATTTTTGCCGGTTTATTTTTTAAATTAATGATACGAACAGGAATCGTACCATTCTTGGGTATAGTTATTGAGTTTGTAATGAAAACATGCGGTACTATTTCCTGTTGTAGTACCACACAAGTATCTGTCATGTCTGTTTTAATGTACCTGACCATTTCAGTTCTTGCCGGTATAACACAAGTCAAATGATCATGTATATTAAACGGAATTCTACATGTTTTGTAATCATAATCATTATTGCTTAACGTTAACGTAAGCGTACTAAAATCTAAATTTGCCTTGTAGTTAAATAAAAAATCAGTGCCCAGCAAACCTGCTATATTGCTGGGTAGCCGATCAACTACATTGAACTTAACGTTAAAACTCATATGCTAAAATGTTATTTAGTCCATTGATACCTCTAATGTTTATTTTATCATTAGTCCTTTTATATGTATCAGGAGGTAAGTATTTTTTATGTATTAAACAGCATGATGCGCCACTATCAATTATAAAATTTATAGGGATATTAAATACTGTAAAAACTGTTCTAGGTGATTTCGTGAGTTTTGATTGGTTCAACTCAACGAAATAAATCAATGAGGTTTGCGTCCTCTTGTCTGTTGTTTTGTTGTTGTTGCTGGTTTTGTTGCGGTTGTTGTTGCTGTTGTTGGCGAGGTTGTTGTTCTTCTACAACGTGTGCCGTGTGGAAATTACCACGTCCACGACGGTTTCCTCGGTAATTATTATTATGGTTGTTGTTGTTGTTGTAATGGTTATTGTTGTTATAACCATTGTTGTAATTACCTCTTCCGCGGTAATTACCTCTCGAGTTGCTTCGTCCCCTTGTGGATCCACGGCTCCTCGAGTTTCCTCTGAAATAACCTCTGTGGGGGTTTGTGAACCACAGTGTAGTTTCATTAGTTTTGTGCAATCCCGGCCCACACTCAAGGGCATCGGATACTGCCTTGTTTAAGGTATTCGGATTCCTCGGAAGTTGCTGGCGGCTGACTCGCTGGCAAACGTTCCTTGGGAAACGTAGGCTGCGGCCAATTTTGAAGCAAGTTTTGTGATCTCATCTCCGAAATCGGTTATGTTTCTATTTCCTTGACGTTTGGAAAGCATTTCGCTTTCCACCGCCTTCGGTGTTAGTTTCACTCCAAATTTTAGTTTCAACGCTCGATGGCGGCATCGACGGTTTCAACACCATCAAATGCCCCACGGGCGGTTCCGGTCAATGTGATCTTCAAGAATTTAATTAACTCAGCGGGAGTTACTCCTTCTGCATAGTCCCGTAAAAGTTGTCTACTTTCAATGTAGCTCTGCAGATTAACTGCGGAACCATCAAAAGATTTTACCACCTTCAAAGCTATGTTTAAGTCTAGCTTTGGCGGCATTTTGTCGTTTGGTTCTTCTTCTGAGTCAGACTCTGTCTCGTTTTCTTCTTAGTCTTCTTCTGTGTCGTCTTCTTTGTCGTCGGTTTCCTTTTCTTCTTCGGATTCGTGATCCTCGTTTTTTTCCTCTTCTTGCTGACCCTCTTCTTTATTTTTTCCTAAAGCTGTGTCGTCTAATGGGTTTTCTTTTAGGAGTTGGATACAATCTTTGGCTATCTCTTTAAGATGCCTGTATCTCTTCTCGTATTATGTTACCTCTTCCTTACTTTCGGAATTTGAAATTATTCCCCTAAGGTCTGAAAGAATCAATTTGATTGCTTTCACTTTCTTTGTCCTTGTTGTTTTGCTATAGGTCTGTCTTTTCTTCAAATTTATCTGAAGATTCTTTAATCGATCTCCAGCCTCAAAATTTTTTTCCATTAAACTATTGTGAAGATCAACCACAACACTAATATAAAAAAAAAACTTCTACTTACTGTTTTATTTCTCTTATACTTATTGTTTCTCCTTTACCTAAAAGCTAAAATTTTTTTATTACATTTGCAAATTTTGTTGTTTAAATTAAGATACTTAGCTATTATATTTTTCATCATTCGTGCGCTGCGTGTTGTAGTGGAATGGAGCGCTCACTGTTCCACTCCAGGGTTATGTCCACATCTTCCCGTAGCATATTTGAGATGACTATTTCCTTCCGGGGAACATTGCTTCCAGCGCCTGCTCCGGCGGCCAATATGTCCATATTCAAGCGCCAATATGTATATGCTTTCTGCTAATTGACTGCATGCGTCAATTTCCTTCGACGAAAATAATTTTTCCTTCAGTCGCTGCGTTAAATGTTCACTTGAGCCGATTTAAAATTTTTATTTTTATTTTCGCACAGTTTGAACACTTGATGATAGATCTTGATTGTTCATCGTTATTTTAATGTTACGAGCAAAAGACGGATCGTGTTCCATCTTACAAGCCTTTCCTATACTGATTTAATAGCCTGCGCATCACTTTTTTTTCACTATTTAAAACAGCCGCTTAGATGAGGCCACTCATTGTTCACGGATTGAAAACTGCCATAGCACTCGCTTTTCTGGCTTTCGGCACTCGTCTCACTCTCTGCGCTGATCGCACTGCTGTTTTTTCGATTTTCACGTGAAATTGATTGAACTACTAACACTGATAATTATTCTGTTCTCCATTCTAGAATCTTCAGTCCATGGCAAAGATCGCCATCTTTTGATGTGCACTGTTACAGTTTATATAAACCAGTGGTGCTCATCCTGCGGCCCACGATAGCATTTGAGAAATATGAGAACTTCATTGAATATGTAGCTATTTGCTGTTCGATTTGAGTTGCATTTCTTACTGTGCAATAATTGTGATTCTCATAGTTTTATGTGAACAATTTTTACCGTGCTTGTTACACAGATGATGAATGACCAAAAAGGCGGGATAAAGGGCGATACGGTCAAAATTTGGTCAATAGCAACTTGACGTATTTCTTTCAATTTTGCATTTAAAAAACATGAACACCCCTCATTTTGAAGGTGTGTGTGTGTAGAATGTTGCTCCTATTTTGATTTTGGAATTCACTCTTCAGTTGTCAAAATGCCGTCCAAGCAAGAAGAGCAGCGTATCAAAATTTTGCTCGCGCATCGCGAAAATCCGAGCTACTCGCACGCAAAGTTGGCAAAATCGCTAAAAGTTGCCAAATCAACCGTTACAAATGTAATTAAAGTGTTTGGGGAACGTTTGTCGACAGCCAGGAAGTCTGGATCGGGGGAAATCGAAAACCGGAAGCCGCTGAGACGACAAAGAGAGTTGCCGGTAGTTTCAAGCGAAACCCTAACCTATCTCTCCGAGATGCCGCAAATAAGCTGGGTGTATCGTCTACAACCGTGCATCGAGCCAAAAACGAGCCGGACTATCGACTTACAAGAAGGTAGTGACTCCAAATCGCGATGATAAACAAAATACGACGGCCAAGCGCGATCCCGGAGGCTGTACACGACGATGCTGACGAAGTTTGACTGCGTGGTAATGGACGACGAAACCTACGTCAAAGCCGACTACAAGCAGCTTCCGGGACAGGAGTTTTATACGGCAAAAGGAAGGGGAAAGGTAGCAGATATTTTCAAGCACACGAAACCGTCAAAGTTCGCAAAGAAATATCTGGTTTGGCAAGCCATCTGTACCTGTGGCTTGAAAAGCAGCATTTTCATAGCTTCCGGGACCGTCAACCAAGAAATTTACGTGAAAGAGTGTTTGAATAAACGTCTGCTGCCTTTCCTGAAGAAACACGGTTGTTCCGTACTGTTTTGGCCGGATTTGGCATCTTGCCATTACGGTAAAAAGGCCATGGAGTGGTACGCCGCCAACAACGTGCAGGTGGTTCCCAAGCGACAAGAACCTCCCAACACGCCAGAGCTCCGCCCAATTGAGAAATACTGGGCTATTGTCAAGCGGAACCTAAAGAAGACCAAAAAACTGCTAAGGACGAGCAGCAGTTCAAGGCAAACTGGCTTTCTGCGGCGAAGAAGGTGGACAAGGTGGCTGTACAAAATCTGATGGCAGGGGTCAAGCGTAAGGCCCGGCAATTCGATTTGGAAAAGCGGAAGCCTAACTGAATATTTTTCCTGAATTTTATACTTAATTGAACTTGAAAAAGAAATTTAATTTGATTTTTTAAATAAACGATTTCACCGATTTACACGCGTTTTCCCTTGACCAAATTTTGACCGTATCACCCTTTAGATAGAAAGAGACAATGCAGTCATATTTTCGCTCCCGCAACCACAAGTTCATTCACTTTCACCATTCAGTGTCTGTTGTCAATTGGTTCCGTTCTGTAGTCGCGTGCGTAGTTCTGAGAAGTTTCGAGCAATTATTCAGTGAAAATGGAAGCCAGCACTAGCAAAAAACGGAAAGTGGTTGATGAAGGACGTGTTTTCCAGGAGAAGTGGTCTGAAATGTTTTTCTTTACGTGAATTAATCAAAAACCGGTGTGTATGATTTGTTATGAAGGAATTTAATGTGAAGCGTCACTACGAGTTGAAACATGCGTCAAAAATGGATAAATATGTCGGTGTAGCGCGGGCTGAAAAATGTGCTGAGTTCAGGGGAAATTTGAGTAGCCAGCAAAACTTTTTTGTGAGAAGAAAGCAAGAAAACGAGTTGTGCACAAAGGCAAGTTTCATAATCGCAGAAAAACTCGCTTCCCATTCGAAGCCATTTTCTGATGGCGAGTTTGTTAAGGAATGTATGGAAGCTGTGGTTCAAATGATTTGTCCCGAAAAAAGTCACATCTTTGCGCAAGTGAGTTTGTCGCGGGCGACCATCACCAGGCGGGTTGAAGACATTGCTGAAAATCTAGTGTTGAGTTTGAAGGAAAAAGTTGCCAGCTTTGAATTTTATTCAGTGGCGCTGGATGAGAGCACGGATATATCTGACACAGCTCAATTGGCAGTTTTTATCCGCGGCATATCTAAGAAATTTGAGGTGACTGAGGAATTGGCAAGCCTTTTCCCATGAAAGGAACGACGAAGGGCATTGATATCTTTAATGCTCTGTGCGCTGTTCTAGAAAAGTTCGATCTACCGCTGAAGAAAAATGTCCAGAGTTGTTACCGATGGAGCTCCCGCCATGTGTGGTATGTATTTTGTTTTCCATCTAATTTAAATTATTCAAGCTTATACCGCAGTGTAAAGACGTGCAAGCTCCTTAAAATTCTTGCCTAAAATGTTGTGCTATTTTGAACGTCGCCTTTTGACAGTACTGGCATTATCACATTTATTATGGACATTTGATGTATTTGGCGCTGGCATCAGGCCGTAAGTATATTTACTTCTTACTTGAAGGGTTGCATACAAGTTGATGCAAAATATTCAGCTTTATCAGATATACGGCCTTGGAAAATTTAGTACCAAGGATGGTGTTAAATTTTAGGTATTTTTCTTCATTTAAACATATATGTATGTTTAAATTTATTTATTTATTTATGAATTATGTTTGAGCTTGTTTGTCTGTTCTCTGTGCTTAATCATTTTATCGAAAATTCGAAAATTACCAGAAGTGTCAGAGCAATTCTCCCAGTACCATTGCATCGTGCACCAGGAGAACCTCTGCGCCAAAAGCGTGGGATTCAAAGATGTCATGAAAGATGTCATCAAAATAGTTAATTTCATCCGATCGCACGCATTGAACCATCGAGAATTTCAGGCTCTTCTAGTAGACACGGATGCAGGATATGGTGACGTACCATATTATACTGAGGTACGTTGGCTGAGCAGGGGAAAGGTGCTGCGACGCGTATTTGATCTTCGGAAAGAAATCGTCGAATTCATGGAGAGCAAAGGTAAATCAGTGAAGTTTTTCGATAATGCGGAGTGGGTGACAGATCTGGCTTTCCTGACTGACAGTACAACGAACCTGAACGATTTGAATTTAAGTCTCCAGGGTAAAGGCAAATTGGTGCACAGCATGTTTAATCAAATCAGTACATTTGAAAACAAACTAAATTTTGCCCATTTCCCTACTCTCGGAAAATGCAATGTGACGTTGACTAAAAAATACGTTGACGCACTCCGAACAATGAAAAATGATTTTTCTCGTAGATTTGGAGATTTCAAAGCGCATGACAAAATTCTAAAACTTTTTTCTGCTCCATTCAGTGTTGATGCTGAACAAGCCCCAGATAATATCCAAATGGAACTAATTGAGTTACAGTGCGACACGGAACTGCGAGAAAAATTTGATCGACATGATTTGTTGGAGTTCTATGCCAAATTTGTTCCGGAAGAGCGCTTCCCAGAGCTACGAAATCATGCTCTTTTCGTAGCTTCTTTGTTTGGATCCACATACATTTGTGAACAACTGTTTTCCGTGATGAAGCAAGTAAAGTCAAAAGCAAGAAATAAGATAAGTGATGAACATTTGGACAATTAATTGCGTATTTCGACCTCTAGCATGAAGGCTGATCTCGATAAGCTTGCTCAAGAAAAGTGTAAATGAATTATGTATTAAAATGCGAAAAGTTTTTTTTATTGATTTTCAAATAAATTAAATGTGATATAAATCTACATTTTGTTGATTGTAATTTTTTTTATTTTGGAAGAAAGAGCATTGCTTTACATTTCAGGTACATCTACTAGTAACATGTCCTCAAAATAAGCTGTTTTTTATTAATTATTTTAAGCCATTAAAAATAACTCATTGCGGCCCGTGGCATTGGCGCAAAATTTCATTTTGGCCCGCTGCAAGCATCTACCTGAGCACCACTGATATAAACGATGGATGTGATAGAAGTAAGTGCACTTCACTCGACCAGGCTGGGTGTTAAAAGACTGATTTTATTTTACTCTCTTCAACATATTCTACCATGCATGCGGTCGATGCGTACGTGACTCTTGCTGCCGCGGTCAGCATAAATCGCAATCGCCCGTTCTCGGAACTTTGGACTGTTGCGCTTTCTGCTGATCGCGCGCCTTGAAAGTATCGTTAAGGCGGGTATCCACCACAATGACGTTCGTCTCTGCGTTGGTCGAAATATTCGGGTTGTTGGATCCTGTCTCGGGTATTGATAGAATGGCTGGCTTCCAAAAAACCTTTCTCGGAATGCTCCTTTCCTCAAACTCTCTGAACGAGACCTCACTGGGCCAAGTGGAATCCTGCAAAGCCTTTTCCTTCAGTTGTATAGGCATCCCTACTTTGTTTGACACAAAGTTCAAGGAACGCACATACTTTCCTCTTGGAACCAACTTCACAATTTTGAAATCATTGGAGTCTAACCGTTGTGATACTAACTCTGTTACACTGTCATCAGGAGTTTCAACGGATATGTCGGACAGATACAACCAAAACATGCTGTCTGCTGTGGCGCAAGTAATTGCAGATTGGCCTGAACAGTCAGTTCCACGACGGAGTTGCGATGTCCTTTTCGGAGTCGGTTCAAATTTCCCGTCGTTCTCACGTTTTTTCTTAGAGGGCCCGAAAAATGTTACACTTGCAACAGAAACTGGAGTTTTCGGTACAGCCTCGATCAGTTCCTTGATATTCGTGCGAATTTCAAGCCGTATTTGATCCAACACGCTGCAGCGGATCTCATTCTTCAGTTCCTTAAAGTTTTGAAACACGGCACCATTCGATGAAACCATGACATTCAAGAATCGTGCGCTGTCCATCATTTTACTGCAAGCATTACACATCCAGAACAGATTAGTGTTGCTTGAGACCGTCGCACATATGGTACTATCCATCTTCGAGCACTTCAGGCAAAACTGATCCGAGCAGAATCTACCACACTTTACTACAGCCCGCTCGGTGAGCTCGTTTGCGCAGCTCTCACACACACCAAGCATAATGAGTATCGTAACCTGAGATATGTTTGTTTTGACGATATATATTTTTGTGCCACACGCAGGAAGACGAATACTACAATCACTGACAAACAGATGGCGCCACCAGCGGAATCGATGACGGGAGTTTAACAATTAAAGGCGGTGCTACAATGTGGAGCGCAACGGCGCGGCGCGGCAGTTTTTGACATAAAATGTATGGACTAACTGTCAAAAGCTGCCGCAACGCGCCGTTGCGCTCCCCATTGTAGCTCCGCCTTAAGGATGGAAGTCACTCAAACAATGTCATAGTCTCACACTATTATGTTGCATCGTTGTTTACTTTTGATGCAGTTCAACCAACAATCAATATGCAACTAGCAATTTGAAATTGGATCACTGTTGTAGAACCCCTTGTTCCGAAGTACACCTTGAAGCCAAGGTTCTGCTATACATATTTGCGGCTATGTTTTGATTACCTGTGTTATTTTGACAGAATATTTGAGAGTGTGTTCGTGTGAGTTCATTATTAGAGGCGCATTATTAAACTTGGGACCGAGCTTGGGACCGATGTGCTAGTACTGACTGAGCCAAGAAAAAAAACGTTTTTTTATGGGACCTACGGATCTTAGAGTTCCACTGTCAATGATTGATTCGTTACCAGTTAGTCACGCACACTGACGCACTGCTAATACGGTGATGAAGCTTAACGATGTTGTTGTTTACCTTGCAACTGATCGCTGAAGTTGCTAAGCGATGATAAAGATGAAATGGACTAGACTGTATTCGATGAAATTCGGACACACAAAATATGTCACCAAAAATTTGTCTTGTGCCCGATTCTTTTCAAATTTTCTGGAAATAAAGTACTACTTAATGGTAAAGTTTTGACATCATTGGTTTATTGAACCTCTTCTCCCAACCCAAATGCCCGCACCTTTGCCTTGACCCCTTTCATCAATATTTGGGCAATGATAGGACCGACTTGCTTACTTACTTTTAACCACCCATTCTTTAGTTCAAGCTCATTCTATCAGTTTTGGAGTTTTAACGAGCTTTGCCTTCATGATTGCCCAAAATTTTTCAATAGGGCGAAGTTCAGGAGTGTTTGGAGAGTTGACGTCTTTTGGTACAAAAACTACATTATTATCTTTGTACCAGTCTAAGACGGGCCGGGCATAGTGGCAAGATGCCAAATCCGGCCAAAACATTGTCGGCCATCGTGAGATCTCAAAAAGGGCAGAAGTCGTTTTTGGAGGCATTCGTCCTTGTAGATTTGTCCGTTGACGGTCCTAGAGGTGATGAAGGGCTGACTCATTTTGCTACATCCACAGATCGCTTGCCAGATAAGGAATTTTTTGGCGAATTTCGACAGTTTCTTCTTCCGTACACTCTCCGGAACGGCCAACTTAGAGGTGGCGACGTAGTGTTCCTGTCCTGGCATTTGTTTGGTGTCGGATTTAATGTAGGTCTCATCGTCCATCACAATGCAGAACGGTTTTGTGAGCCACTCCCTGTACAGTTTTCTTGCACGAGTTTTGGCCACCGAGTTCTGTTTATCGCTCCGGTTCGGTGCCTTCTGGACCTTGTATACATGTAATCCAGAACGTTTCATTGTTTTCTGCACAAAGCAAACTGAAGCTTTCGCCTTTTTCGCAACATCCCTGATCGAAATGCTGGGATAACGCTTAAATTGGTTCAATACCATCCTGGCCTTCTCCGGATTTGATGTGCCACGTTTTTTGCCACTACCATTTTTCCGCTTGGTTGTCTTACGGTGCTTGAACGTTTTGATCACATGAGATACGGTGCGATTCCGAGCTGTTTTCCGATCCATCGATGAGAAGCGTTTGGGTTTTCGAAGTGAGTGCCTAAAATTTGTTGGCGCACTATTTCTTCATTCGAAGCCATCACTGAAATCACTCGACCGATTTTCACGAAACTCATTACACTATTGACACAACACAATGAAATACATTCAGTTAAAATTTCAATAACGCTAAAAAGTTACGAACAATTGCGTGTGTCCAAATTTCATCGAATACAGTCTTTTAACGGTGTCCGTCGGTCGTATGCGAGTTTTGCTGGGTTGGATCGGATTCGGAAATGAAAACAACGGCAAGAAGATAGCGGTTATTTGCTTGATTCGTTGGTACGGGTACAGATTCGGTTTGTTATGATTAATTCGACGATCAATGGAATGCTCAGAAGCGGCGGCTGGCTCGTTGTAAATAAAACAGCAGAAGCTGTGGCATGGTGGGTGTAAGCGTATTACGCCTGCAACAGATCAGGAGGAAAGCGGCGAGGTGGGATTTATTTTGTGTGCAATGGCAGCGGGCTTTTCTCGGACCACTCTCAAGCCGGCTCACAATTTTCGCAAAAATAATCCTACCTGACTGATTTGGTCGTAATATTTTGAATGGTGGCGATGCGGGTGGTGGAATTGATGACGAAGGTGGGATATTATCCAGGCGGTTTATACGGGTAAATTGAAAAAAAAAAACGTTGACGAATCAAAACAGAACACTAACAAAACACAGCTGTAGTGCCAGATGCTTCAAGCTTTAATAATGCATAATTGCTTGCAAAAAATATCGATATGGCCAGAGACGGATGATTTACTTATAATTGAAAACCTCTTTAATTTAATGAAATAATAATAATAACAAGTATCGATAGAGGTCCAAAATCAACATCGATATTTGTTGCGCAAGCAATCAGACAGACAGAAGAAAAGTTATTTCCGATTTCGTAACTATATTTGCCGGGTGATGTTATAAAATCCCTTTGGAAGAATGATACAATATAACTAAGGTTGGATTCTTCGTGTAGGGTTGTGGGTTTTTGCTTAGTATTGTTAAATGACGATTTCAATGTTTTGGGTTTCAATTGTACCTAGCCTCATTGCAAGTACTTACGTTTAGTGTTCTTCTTTTGTTTTAACTTAATCTGTCCGTACTTGCACGACCATCCGTACCATATGTTTAATTACTGTAAGGAATTGTTTTAGAAATAGGTTATATCTGCATGTTTTCTTTTACGTTCGTGTTTACCTGTATATATCGTTAACTAATATGTTCTGTGTATATCGTAAACTAATGTGTCCTGTGATTACCAAAAACTGGCACTAATCGCGATATTTTCAATTAGAATAGATAGAAAAAAAAGAACTAAATAATTGCACTTCTATTTACGATTTCCCTAACTCACCTATGCACATACACTTTAGGATGACTGGCGAATAATTCTCGTATCCACGGAAACGTCACCCAGCGCTCGGTGGGTGGTTGACAGCTCGGTTGCCAGTTTGAGAACCAGGGTCAATGTTTCTGAGTTGCGAGAGGTGTTACACATCCCGTAGGGTTGTGACAATCCCCCCCCCCGGTACGCCACTGCTATTGTAGTGGCTTACCACCGTTGGCACCGACGTCTAACACAGCAACCTTGGTCGCTGGTCTCTCCAAAATACCATTCGCTGTCTGCACGGTTACCCGTCGCACCTGGCCGTCACTGGATCGAACGACCTTCACGATGCGGCCCTTCGGCCAGCAGTTCCTTGGGAGATTGTTGTCCACGATCAAGGCCAGTTCACCTTCTCCGATGGGCTATGTCTGCTGGAACCATTTTGTCCTTCGGGTTAGCGTCGGCAGGTATTCTGTCACCCATTTCTTCCAAAACTCGTCAGCGTACAACTGGGCCATTTTCCAAGACTGCTTGAGTACTAAGGGACGGTCGTCCAAGGCGATCGGGGGCTTGTTTTCATTCGAACACCCTAACAAGAAGTGGTTAGGTGTTAAGGGGGGTTCAGTGTCGGTATCTAGCGGTATGTGAGTGAGCGGTCTTGACTTGATGATCATCTCGATCTCCATGAGCAATGTTCGGAGGACTTCATCAGTTGGTAGCCGTGGGGGGGTTGAACTCGTACATGATCTTCTTGACTGCCTGCACTAATCGCTCCCAACAGCCTCCAAAGTGTGGGGCGGCTGGTGGGTTAAACGTCCACTTGGTGTTTGGTCCGACGAATGTGGCTATTAGTTTATCCTCGTCAACGGTCTTCAAAGCTTCTCGCAACTCGCGTGAAGCTCCAACGAAATTTGTGCCTCGGTCGCTAATGATCTCAAGCGGTAATCCTCTTCTAGCGATGAAGTTACGCAGAGCAAGAATACAGGAAGCCGTCGTAAGTGAATGCGCGAGCTCGATGTGTATACCTCTCGTCGTCAGGCAAGTGAGCAGGACGCCCCACCGTTTCTCAACGCGTCGTCCGACTGCTACTGATATCGGGCCGAAATAGTCTATACCGGTGTACGAGAAAGGTCGCTGAAACGCCGCCAAGCGTGCTGGAGGAAGATTTCCCATTGCAGGGGGCTGCGGATTCGCACGACTTATCTTGCAATGATGGCAATTTCTGCGGACTCGGTTGTACTCAGCTCGAAGACGTGGAATGTAATATTTCAGCCTTACTTCGTTCATCACCGTTTGGTGGTTCTGGTGACGATACTTATTGTGGTAGTCGGCGATCACTAGATTGACCACGTAGTGTCGCATTGGAAGCAGGATCGGATGTTTGACGGATTCATCCACCCACTCACAAGCTTGAATTCGACCTCGCATCCGTAGTACGCCGTGTTCGTCGATTGTCGGACTAAGCTTATATAGCGGGCTAGTTTTCGGTAGCGTGCGTTCCCAGGGCTGGCTGTCTGGATCCACGTTGCTCAGCAGCTGCACTTCATCCGGGTACACCTGTAGTTGAACTTGACGGTAGACGGTTTGCTCCGCACGGTTCAGCTCCGCTTGTGCAAGTGGTCCTCGCTCGATGGGCAGCTGGTGGATTCGATTCCGAAGGTTCCTGATGAATCGATGGACGTACGCGATCGCTCTCAACAGTTGCTTCCAATTCGAGAATCGCTCGAAGCACACGAATGGTTCCATGACCGTATGATGAAGGACGCTTGGACGAATCTCTTCTTCTGTTATTCCGGGATTGCCACCTTCTCCTGGCCACACGCGTTCTGGTTTTGATAGGAAACCTGGTCCACGGTACCAGCGGCTTAAGGGCTGTAGATCCGGTAGTCTCTGCCACTTCGTTCCGTCATCGGCTACATTCGATCTTGTCGGCACCCATCTCCACTGATCTCCACCTATGGTTTCCAGCAGCTCACTGACTCTAAACGCAACAAATTGGCTATAGCGTCGGTGGTCCGATCTTATCCAGCATACCACGTCCCGGGAATCCGTCCAGAATACTCGGCGCGAAATCTTCATCCTGTGGGAGCTTGCAATGTTGTCTGCCAAGCGGGCTCCGACTACAGCCGCTTGTAACTCTAGGCGTGGGATCGACAGGAATTTTAGCGGTGCTACCTTTGTCTTGGATCCGATCATCGCACATTTGATCACTCCATCTTCCTCGAATCTGAAGTAGGCGACGGCAGCGATTCCATTTTGCAGAAGACATGCAATTGAACATCGTTCGTAGCTCTGGCGGACGTTATGTGGTGATAACACCGTGGAACGCTCACCTTACTCACGTCGGGTAGCACCGCGATCCAGGTCATCCACTTCTCGGCCAACTTTCCTGTGATTTCATCGTCCCAAGCACATCCGGAGCGCCAAATCTCTTGCAGCAGTATTTTCAGATACATCAGGAAGTTGCCGATGAGCCCCATCGGATCGTATATTGCCATCAGCGTTCTTAGCACCTCCTGCTTCGATGGCAGTCTCACCCCGGACAGCAGCTCCGCGTCATGTTTCGGTGATAGCCTGAACGTAAATGTGTCGGTGGCTGTGTCCCACCACATTCCAAGCACTTTCTCTGTTCCTGTCTCCGTATGTAGGGTCATGTTCTTCTCCGTAGTGGTATCTTCCCGCAGGGACGCCGTGACTTTGCTGGAATTTGAAAGCCAGTTTCGAATCTCGAAGCCTGCTTGCGAATGCCCGAAGTGTACATCCTTGGCTAGTTGTACAGCTTCCTCCTCGGTCTCTACGCTGGAAAGCATGTCATCAACGTAATGCTCATACTTGATGCATTCGACCGCTCGAGGAAACTGCTCCAGGAATCTGTCCGCGTTCAAGTTCTTCACGTAGTGTGCGCAACTGGGGGAACATGCTGCGCCGAACGTCATAACGTTCACTACGTACACTTTCAGATCTTCATTGGGTTTCCCAGTACTCCACAGGATCATCTGACTGCGCTGGTCTTGCAGCCTCATAAGTACTTGAAAGAACATTTCACGGATGTCTCCAACTACAGCAATACGGAATTCACGGAACTTGAACAGAACTGCGAGTAGCGACACCAGTTGATCCGGTCTCGTAAGAAGGAACGAGTTGAGGGACACGCCTTGCACCTTTGCAGCTGCATCGAATACTATCCGTATCTTCCCTGGTTTGTTTGGGTTGATGACCGGGAAAATCGGCAGGTACCAATCGTTCGGACGCCTTTCCGCCTTTTCATCTGCTGAAAGTCTTCGAATGTACCCCTTGTCTTCGTACTCCGACATTTTTGCACGCATCGCTATTGCTAGTTCGGGATCCCGCTTCATCCTTTTCTCCAAGCTAGACGCTTCATCGCCATTCCTCGGTTATCGGGTAGCTGTACCTTGTCGTACCGCCACAACAGGGCAGTCTCGTAGCGGTTCTCCTTCATACGTGTTTCGGTGGATAGAATCTTCAGCGCTCGCTCTTCGTCCTTTGAAAGTAGTTGATTCGATGATCCGGAGATTCCCAGTGATTCAATCGAGAAATACTCCTTCAACGCCCCGTTCAAGTCGTTATCCGATTCCGAGCTACATGGACAAATGTGGAAGCTGTGGTAACCGCTATAGCCGATGTTTGCTGCTCCGGACACTAGCCATCCGAGACGGGTCTTCGACGCAACTGGTTCGTTCTCGTTTCCTTCGGTGCTCCTCAACGCGTGACCAAGACGACAGTTGTCCATTCCTATCAGGATTCTAGGAGACACACTGTTGTATGACTCCAATGGTAATCCTTGCAAGTAGTTGTATTTGCATGCCAGTTGTTGTATTGATACCGACTGCATCGGTAGAGAAAGATTTCGTACCGTGTGAACCTTCGAAAGCTCGTAGACCTTACTTGCGTCATGTGTACCAGAGATTTTCAGCGCTAGCTTGACCGATTCATTTTCCTCCCTTTGCTGACCTCCCGTCCAGTTTAGGCATAATGGATGCGACGTTCCTTCGAGATCCAGTTCCTTCACCAGACTATGTTCCATAAAGGTTGCCGACGATCCATCATCGAGAAAGGCGAAAGTTTGTACCGTCTTCCCTTTACCGTAGATAGTCACCGGCACGTAGCGAAAAAGAACCTTCCCCGTCGTACTTGAATGGATATTACAACTCTGCGCTGTTGAATTCCCGTTCGTAGATGTCGTTGGTTCGAAACCTACAGGCTTGTTGTACTGTTTGTCGTCATGCAACAATTTGTTATGCATGAACGAACAACCGTTCTTTCCACATGGTGTTTTGACACCACAGGCGCCAAAATGTTTCCGTAGACACTTTCTACATAGCTTCTGCTCCTTGACAACGGTCCACCGGGCGCCGACATCCATGTTGAGAAACCTACGACACGTTTCTGGACCACTGCATTCTTCCACACATACGATGCAACCTTTCAAAGCTGGTGCAGTACGAGTCTTATTCCTAGCGGGTTCTTCGGAGGGACTACGATCCAAATGGACGTTGAGGTAGTTATCATCCTTTCGTCCCCGTCGCTCTGGCTTTGTGACACCGATGGATGGAATCGTGACGACGCTAGCTGCTTCCACCAATTTTCCCAGCCAATCTCCAAAGTCCGACAGAGTAACTCTGTTAAGCGTCTGGCGGTGATATGCCCAGTTGAGCCTTATAGCAGGTGGCAATCTCTCCGTCAATTCCTGTAGTAAAGCAACGTTGCAAAGATACTCGTCGAGACCCGATGCCGTGATGGTGGCACAGACGTTTTGAACAGCAACTCCAAAATCGATCAGTGTATTCAGCCTTTCCGCTTTTGGTGCTGGCATTTCCCGAATTTTGTTGACCAACGAATGGACGATGATCTCCGACCTTCCAAACAGCGTCTTCAGAGTAGAAATAACGCCTGGTAAGTTTAAAGGATGCAGAAGTCGACAACGCACTGCCTCCAAGGCTCTCCCTTTCAGACTGCGTTGTAAACGTAGAAGATTTTCCTCGTCACTGTAACCGCAGATTCGAGTTGAGTTCTCGTAGCTTGCGATAAAGAGTGGCCACTCTTCGGGATTTCCGGAAAAGATCGGAAGTTCCTTACTCACAACCTGGCGCGCTGAAAGCTGACTTTGGTTTAGCGGAGATACACCAAACAGATTGCTGCGATTCGTTGGTTGGAAAACGTTTGCCTGAGGGTTGAGTCCGGAAGCACCCCCGTCGAACACTCCAAATCGTTGTAGCAGTTGACTTTTCTCCTCCAAATGCCGCCTTTCTAACGCTTGTTTCTCTTCTAGTAGCTGCAGCTCATGTGCAATAAAATCTCCTAATTGATTGCTCGACTGATTGGTACTGCCGATCGAGCCGCCGACATGAATTTGCGGAAGAGGATTTCCCGTAGAACTAGCGGTTGGCACACCCCCAAGTGTTGCTTCTATACGCTGGTGAGCCTCCATCCGTTCTCGAACTCTTCGCTCTGAAACCTCTATCTCCTTCTCGTATTTGTCTCGTTGCTCTCTGAGAGCCTTCCGACGTTGTTCATCCTTCTCCTTCGTGACCCGCTCCAGCTCCTTCTGCTGTTTATTCAGTTTCCGCTGCATCTCTGCTAGCTGCTGTTGAAGACTATCTTCGGAACCGAGCTCGTTGATCATGTTATTTCCAGACTTTGGTATAGCTCCGCCGGTGGTGGATGTTGTTGTAGTTCCGGCTGCGACCTGAGCTGTCGCTCCAATTTCGGCGCAATTACCGCAGCTCCAATCATGGTCCTGGACACTTGAATCCACATTCACACACGCGAAGTGGTACCACTTTCCGCACATATCACACGCTACCATCCGACTGTCATCCGGCTGCAAGCAGATTTCGCAGCTTATCCCCACGGGTGGATTTATAGCAGGAGAAGTTCCCCGCCTTTGACCGTCACTCTTTTTCGACATACCGACTTAGCCTCCCGATCGCGTAAACAGAATCCGTAGAATAAACGGATTTTATAAAATGTTGCGCAAGCAATCAGACAGACAGAAGAAAAGTTATTTCCGATTTCGTAACTATATTTGCCGGGTGATGTTATAAAATCCCTTTGGAAGAATGATACAATATAACTAAGGTTAGATTCTTCGTGTAGGGTTGTGGGTTTTTGCTTAGTATTGTTAAATGACGATTTCAATGTTTTGGGTTTCAATCGTACCTAGTCTCATTGCATGTACTTACGTTTAGTGTTCTTCTTTTGTTTTAACTTAATCTGTCCGTACTTGCACGACCATCCGTACCATATGTTTAATTACTGCAAGGAATTGTTTTAGAAATAGGTTATATCTGCATGCTTTCTTTTACGTTCGTGTTTACCTGTATATATCGTTAACTAATATGTTCTGTGTATATCGTAAACTAATGTGTCCTGTGATTATCAAAAACTGGCACTAATCGCGATATTTTCAATTAGAATAGATAGAAAAAAAGAACTAAATAATTGCACTTCTATTTACGATTTCCCTAACTCACCTATGCACACACACTTTAGGATGACTGGCAAATAATTCTCGTACTCACGGAAACGTCACCCAGCGCTCGGTGGGTGGTTGACAGCTCGGTTGCCAGTTTGAGAACCAGGGTCAATGTTGCTGAGTTGCGAGAGGTGTGACACATCCCGTAGGGTTGTGACAATATTTTTAATTGACGTGTTAAATTCAGAACTTGTATTAGTGAATGGTCTATAACAGTGGTGCTCAGGTAGATGCTTGCAGCGAGCCAAAATGAAATTTTGCGCCAATGCCACGGGCCGCAATGAGTTATTTTTAATGGCTTAAAATAATTAATAAAAAACAGCTTATTTTGAGGACACGTTACTAGTAGATGTACCTGAAATGTAAAGCAATGCTCTTTCTTCCAAAATAAAAAAAAATTACAATCAACAAAATGTAGATTTATATCACATTTAATTTATTCGAAAATCAATAAAAAAAACTTTTCGCATTTTAATACATAATTCATTTACACTTTTCTTGAGCAAGCTTATCGAGATCAGCCTTCATGCTAGAGGTCGAAATACGCAATTAATTGTCCAAATGTTCATCACTTATCTTATTTCTTGCTTTTGACTTTACTTGCTTCATCACGGAAAACAGTTGTTCACAAATGTATGTGGATCCAAACAAAGAAGCTACGAAAAGAGCATGATTTCGTAGCTCTGGGAAGCGCTCCCGCTCCGGAACAAATTTGGCATAGAACTCCAACAAATCAAGTCGATCAAATTTTTCTCGCAGTTCCGTGTCGCACTGTAACTCAATTAGTTCCATTTGGATATTATCTGGGGCTTGTTCAGCATCAACACTGAATGGAGCAGAAAAAAGTTTTAGAATTTTGTCATGCGCTTTGAAATCTCCAAATCTACGAGAAAAATCATTTTTCATTGTTCGGAGTGCGTCAACGTATTTTTTAGTCAACGTCACATTGCATTTTCCGAGAGTAGGTAAATGGGCAAAATTTAGTTTGTTTTCAAATGTACTGATTTGATTAAACATGCTGTGCACCAATTTGCCTTTACCCTGGAGACTTAAATTCAAATCGTTCAGGTGCGTTGTAATGTCAGTCAGGAAAGCCAGATCTGTCACCCACTCTGCATTATCGAAAAACTTCACTGATTTACCTTTGCTCTCCATGAATTCGACGATTTCTTTCCGAAGATCAAATACGCGTCGCAGCACCTTTCCCCTGCTCAGCCAACGTACCTCAGTATAATATGGTACGTCACCATATCCTGCATCCGTGTCTACTAGAAGAGCCTGAAATTCTCGATGGTTCAATGCGTGCGATCGGATGAAATTAACTATTTTGATGACATCTTTCATGACATCTTTGAATCCCACGCTTTTGGTGCAGAGGTTCTTCTGGTGCACGATGCAATGGTACTGGGAGAATTGCTCTGACACTTCTGGTAATTTTCGAATTTTCGATCAAATGATTAAGCACAGAGAACAGACAAACAAGCTCAAACATAATTCATAAATAAATAAATAAATTTAAACATACATATATGTTTAAATGAAGAAAAATACCTAAAATTTAACACCATCCTTGGTACTAAATTTTCCAAGGCCGTATATCTGATAAAGCTGAATATTTTGCATCAACTTGTATGCAACCCTTCAAGTAAGAAGTAAATATACTTACGGCCTGATGCCAGCGCCAAATACATCAAATGTCCATAATAAATGTGATAATGCCAGTACTGTCAAAAGGCGACGTTCAAAATAGCACAACATTTTAGGCAAGAATTTTAAGGAGCTTGCACGTCTTTACACTGCGGTATAAGCTTGAATAATTTAAATAAGATGGAAAACAAAATACATACCACACATAGCGGGAGCTCCATCGGTAACAACTCTGGACATTTTCTTCAGCGGTAGATCAAACTTTTCTAGAACAGCGCACAGAGCATTAAAGATATCAATGCCCTTCGTCGTTCCTTTCATGGGGAAAAGGCTTGCCAATTCCTCAGTCACCTCAAATTTCTTAGATATGCCGCGGATAAAAACTGCCAATTGAGCTGTGTCAGATATATCCGTGCTCTCATCCAGCGCCACTGAATAAAATTCAAAGCTGGCAACTTTTTCCTTCAAACTCAACACTTGATTTTCAGCAATGTCTTCAACCCGCCTGGTGATGGTCGCCCGCGACAAACTCACTTGCGCAAAGATGTGACTTTTTTCGGGACAAATCATTTGAACCACAGCTTCCATACATTCCTTAACAAACTCGCCATCAGAAAATGGCTTCGAATGGGAAGCGAGTTTTTCTGCGATAATGAAACTTGCCTTTGTGCACAACTCGTTTTCTTGCTTTCTTCTCACAAAAAAGTTTTGCTGGCTACTCAAATTTCCCCTGAACTCAGCACATTTTTCAGCCCGCGCTACACCGACATATTTATCCATTTTTGACGCATGTTTCAACTCGTAGTGACGCTTCACATTAAATTCCTTCATAACAAATCATACACACCGGTTTTTGATTAATTCACGTAAAGAAAAACATTTCAGACCACTTCTCCTGGAAAACACGTCCCTCATCAGCCACTTTCCGTTTTTTGCTAGTGCTGGCTTCCATTTTCACTGAATAATTGCTCGAAACTTCTCAGAACTACGCACGCGAATACAGAACGGAACCAATTGACAACAGACACTGAATGGTGAAAGTGAATGAACTTGTGGTTGCGGGAGCGAAAATATGACTGCATTGTCTCTTTCTATCTATCCCGCCTTTTTGGTCATTCATCATCTGTGTAACAAGCACGGTAAAAATTGTTCACATAAAACTATGAGAATCACAATTATTGCACAGTAAGAAATGCAACTCAAATCGAACAGCAAATAGCTACATATTCAATGAAGTTCTCATATTTCTCAAATGCTATCGCGGGCCGCATTTGACGCCTCTGCGGTCACCTCACCACCGCGGGCCGCAGGATGAGCACCACTGGTCTATAATTATATAAAAGATTTTAAAATACGTTGGACGTTGGAGTTCTCAACCGTCATTTTTTTTAATGTTTCGCAATAGAGGACCACCCTAATGGGAAAAAATTGAGCCGCCCTAATTAAACATCGCGAATAAAATGTAAACAATGGCCTATGGTAATGAAAAGAGGTATTAAAATACTATTGTTTTCAATATGCTATTCCAATTCTGATATTTTTGGATTGATTTATTAAATTTTCATCAAAAAGGATCATTCTTATGAAAAATAAGTGAGTGGGCGGCTCATGATATCTTACTTATCAAATGTAGACCATTTGTACATAACACAGGATGTCAGCCCTTCGCTGAATATTCCCAATCATGTTTGCTTCTTCGACTTCGGTAATTCGGTTCATTTTGATTTATCCATGAAACAGGAGCTTTGTGGAGTCCCAGAGCATCATCGTCCTATGATTGCTCCGGTGATATTTGTTGCAAAGTTTGGCCAAGTTGATTCCACCAAAACGTTTTTCACAGACGGGTCTTTGATAGAGGACTCCGCTGGCTTTGGTGTATACAATGAAAATTATAGCGTCGCTCGCAAACTTCAAGCACCTTGTTCTGTTTTTGTCGCGGAATGGGCAGCAATTTATTTTTCCTTTGAAACTGTTGCCTCACTTACACCGGATCAATACTTCATTTTCACGGATAGTCTTAGTTCTATAGAGGCTATTCGTTCCTTGAAGCCGGTAAAGCACACCTCCTATTTTCTTATGAAAATACGAGATCTTCTAAGTGCTTTATCTTCACGTTCTTTTAATATCTTCTTGTGTGGGTCCCTTCTCATTGTTCGATTCCTGACAATGAGAAAGCGGACTCGCTTGCAAGGGTGGGCGCTATGGAAGGCGATATTTATGACCGACAAATCGCCTTCAACGAATTTTTCTATATTTTTCGTCAGATTTCACTCGATAGCTGGCAGTATAAATGGAATAAAGGAGATTTGGGGCGATGGCTACATTCTATCACTCCTGAGGTTTCTAAGAAATGTTGGTTCAGGGGATTGGATGTGGGTCGAGACTTCATTCGTGTGATGTCTCGCCTTATGTCCAATCATTATTCTTAAAACGCTCATTTGTTCCGTGTTGGGCTGGGAGACAGCAATCTCTGTGAATGCGGACAAGGTTACCAGGACACAGATCACGTTATTTGATTTTGTCCTGAGTATCGTGGAGTCAGATCTGAGCTTCTTGATTCCCTTCGGGCTCGAGGTAGACAACCCAATGTACCGATTCGAGATATTTTGGCTGCACGCGATCTGGAGTTTATTAAGCTCATTTATGTGTTTTTGACTAACATTAGTCTAAGATTGTAGTTTGATTAACTTACTTGTTTAGGTTATATTTTTGAGGGTCAGTGCGTCAGTGTGTGATTGTGGTTGTGTGTGTAAGTGTGGTTGTGTGTGTGAGTGTGAGTTCAATTAAAAAAATGTAATTTGAAGTTCTAGATATAAGAAAACCATTGTTCCTTTGCTTTGTTCAAAATTTCCTCCCCAATTTTCCCATCCTTAAAATTGTTATTCCTATTAACCTCGAGACGACCGCGAGTAATCGGTTATATCCCCTTAACCTTAGTTCTAAGATAACTGATGTATATAAACATGAAAACTTGGCTCTATAAAGTTGATTCGATTAAGCCTGTACAAATAAATGAATTAACAAAAAAAAAAAAACTCGAAAATTGGAAACTCTCACTCAACTCAAAATTTCCCAGAAAGTCGATTTGAAAAAAAATCGCGGTAACACCAAACCTCGACGTTTCAGGCATTTCTAAGACATTTGGGGTAAAAAAAAACGATTTCGAAAATTTACAACATTGGGGATTTCTCATGGGTCAAAAAAGTCAAACTTCGACCCCTCTGTAGGTCCACTTAACGAAGTCCGATTGAGCTCAAATTCGGCATTTGTAAGCTTTTTTCGAGGAGACAAAACTTTTGAGCACTACTCTTTTTTGATATTCGAAAAGTCGCTATTGATTGGCACCCTCATATATACTGTAATGTTTTCTTCTGTTCAACATGATAATTCTCTATTTTTATGTTTACGGTTTCAGATTATGATGAATGAAACATTTGAAGCATCCACCCCAAGGCAAAGCAAGTATTATAAGTGAACTATAGATAAACGCAAAGAATACCATACATACACAAGCATGGGAAAAATCGATTCACTCTGCGGTTATTTCTCACTCATACGCATACACTGGCAAAAGCGAGCATTATCCTGCACGCTCGTTTGTAATTACTCTAAACTGAGTAGAAAACGACTCAGTTTCGTTAAAAGTGGAACTACCCTAATTAGAGTAATTGAAGTTTACTCATTTTTGATTAACCAGATCACCTGTCAAAGTTAGAGTAAACATTACTCAGTCACGTATGTTTGTATTTTTACAAAACTGAGTAGAAAATGACTCAGTTTTGTTAAAACTGGAACTAACCTAATTAGAGTAGCTAAGGAGTTACTCAATTCTGATTAACTAGGTCACTTGTCAAAATTTGAGTAAACGTTAATCAGTATCTAATTTTATTTTTTATTTTATTTTAATGAAATTGTTGATTGTTTCCGACAACTGTCCAGTCGAAACGGAAGAGTCGAAATACTTTGAATTTGTAAATTTATGGATTGATTGTATTCCCCAACAAACATCAGTGTCGAATAACCGCTTCTTCAAGCAAATTTGGAGAAATTATTTAGCTTTCTAGAAGAAAAAGCTGAACAATTTCTCCAAATTTGTTTGAACATACAGTTATTTAGCATTGATGTTTGTTGGGTCATGGAATGAATTCGGCACTTTGACGTGAAAATGATTGTTGATTACAACATGCCGCCATCCCATCTTGATAACTTTTGATCGACTGAACCACGTTTTTTCGCTTTTGGCAGCTTCATTGTAATTACTCTATTTATATAATTATAGCGCTTTTACAATCAGAGTAGCATTTACTCAGTTTCCTTATATCAAGTTACTCAGTTTTTGACATTTAGCATGGTAATACGAAAGTGAGTGAAAGTTACTCTATTTAGAGTAGATCTGAACGAGCGGTGTGCAAACTGTTCTGAATCTGTTCCTTCCATTCTACTTTCGTCACATTCGTTGAAAACAGAATTGAGCAAAACCGCTGAATAAATTGGATTGAAGCAGTGAAGATTTTTTTCTTATTTTTTACATGCTTAACTGTTTACGAGTGCATTCGGTTTGATTCAGCTGAGTGACTTTAATTAAATCAGACTCATTTTTTTATAATTCCCCCATAAAACATTATTTAACGTTTCAAATGACGAACTAACATCTACGGTTTTTTTTTCATTAGGGCGAATCTAACATTGAGAGACTCTTTTTGACTACTTTCTCTTTCATTCATATTTCAATCACCTTTACGTTTTCCATTCTACTTTTTGTAGAGTATGCTAGCCAGCACTGTTGTGTTTCGATCTGTACTAAAGAATGCCTCGAAAATGTTATAATGGCGCTGTAATGAATGAAAGAGAGTGAGCCCCGAGAGAATCTCTCAATGTTTGATTCATCCTAATGAAGAAAAAAACCCTACACATGATGTTAAGAAATCTATTGTAAGCCGTATTTCAGCTGTTTGTAGTTTAACTCATTGCAATCACAGTAACCACGTAGACTTTCCGCCCTCCATACAAAAATTCAAGAAATGTATGGGGAAAAGTCTACGGAGGCGGAGGGCGAGTCTGAGATTTTCAAAAATGAGTCTACGTGGTTTCTGAACAGACCCCAATGCATACGTTCGGATATTGAAGAATCCAAGTAAAGCTAAAGTGAGGTTAAACATCCTACTATCTAAAACTGAAATTGATAATAACTTTCTGGCTATTTTTCAAACTGTATGGAATTGGTAAGTAAAGTAATTATCGTCGATTTTCCTATCTTTTTATCACTAATTACTTAGCCTAGACAGCTCGAAAAACCATTTTAAACAAGCGACATCTACGACGTTTAACCTCACTTTTGCGTCACCTGGATTCCTCCATAACCAAGGGGGCAATTATTAAGGATTTCACTATCAATGTGATGAATATATGGTTAGGATGAATGCATCAACCTGTTTATCCTATCATTCGAAACTTCATGCCTGTCTTGTCATGCCTTGGCATTGATTGATTTGTTTTGATGGGCCATATTTGGACAAAAATGGCTCATAAGGGGCTAACTGACAAAGGTAAACAATGGCTTTTTCCGTAAATTTCTCGTATTACAAAATCTACCCATGTATCGAAGAGAAGGACTCTTGTTCTTCGAAAAGACAGTGGTAGATTAATGCAGCAAGTTTTAAGGTTGACAAATTCAAGTAAAGAAGTCATTGTTTACATTTATCAGTTAGGCCCTAATGAAAATATTTGTCCATTTCAGTTGCTAGATGTCCAAAATTGTCAGATGTCCAAAATTATCAAAATCATGTCGCTATTCTGTTGTCAGCGGAGGATTGATTTTGCGAGTGAATTATTTTTCCCATGCTCGGCCATACATAGTGTACTGTAGATGTTTGTTGTATAATTTATAGCTTTGTTGTATGATTTATACCCCTTTCACTCTACAACTTATATGAAGTGATATAGACTATCTTGATATCAGCATCTTTACTTTAGTTTTCACTGGGAAAAAGTGCAAAGTATATGATATCAAGATACTTTGAAACACGATATATAAGTTGAAGTGTGAACGAGGTATCAAATACAATTCTAAACCATTTGTTTATTTTTTTTAATGTTATGTGCATGTTGTGGTTATAATAAAGAATGTGTTATGCTGTACCAAATAAAAGCAGTATGTTGATTCAAAAGTGTAAGTAAAGTTTAGTTCAGGATGCATTGGGTTTGAGTTCATGAGATTCGAGTTTCTTTACTGAAACATGAGCAAATTTACATGCATTTTTGCATAGATTAATTTATATATATGATGGCTTGTCATTAGTAGTTTACGTTATGCTGTATCTCCATTTAGTTTAATTTTAAAAGTTGCGGACTAATCTAAATTGATTTAGAATCTTTGAACATCTTTGAATGTTTACAAATAAAAGAAGGAAATATAAAAAAATATTGTTGTTTACATGTAAACTTTAATACTAATTAAACTATATCACATCAACAGAACTTGAATGATGTTGAGTCTGTAGTAACTCTGTTTACAACACACGCAGTAACAGCTTTTTGTACTTGATTCGATTGAAAGGTTTGCCTTTTCATTTATACCCTTAGTGCAGGTTCTCCCCGATGATGCTCCTAGCCTTAAATCAATGTCAAGCTGGCGATCCCGTCTTCTTTTTGAATTCATACTACAAATATACTACAAATATATATACTACTAGCTCGTGATGTACTGGTCGTGAATTAGATGACAACTTGTTCTAATAAATGAGCTACGGAAAAAGTAGTAATTGCTCACTAGGTACACAACCGAGGTCAATAATGTCGGTATACAGCCTGCTCATATTCTGGCTGTTGATGAAAATCATAAAAATGTTTATCCCTTAGTGCATCGTGTACTACCGTAATCTTTGACGAAGAATGCTGCTCAACAAGAATGGCTCATGTAGTCTGCGCATATCCAGTACGCAGTTCTTGTTGCCATTATGCAGATAGTTGATAGCACTTTATGCCTTACGCTCCACAAATGTGCGATCGTAATTGACAGCAATGGAAATTAAAACAGATCATTGAGTTTGAGTTGATGAACTACACGTTAGATCCGCTTACGAGATAATAGCCTTTAAGAAGGCATTAACGCAACTTCTACCCATATACCATATACCAAAACCATATACCCAAAAATGGTTCTTAAAGTCTGCATGCAGTTTGACTCGCTGATGCTGTTTGACAAAAATGGCTCTTGAAGTCTGTTCATATCTAAGTAGTACGCCATTCTACAGTCCGACGATAGAACTTTATGGCTTTCGCTCTAAAGCTTACGACAAACAATTCAAAGGCAATAGATCATTGCACGGAAACTTCACTGTTAACTTCACTTTTTTACAGTTCAGGGAGCTTGTTTACAAGGTTTTAGGATTCGAACCACTCGAACTAAATTTGTCATTGTCTTAATCTGGGTTCTGTTCAATTTGATTCAGAAAATGTAAAAATGTAAAAATAATCACTGCTGTCTGCTTTCCGGCTATTTCACTTTAATCGTAAAAAAAATAGAGCACATAATCTTAAACCGATCTTACCGGAAATATTCTAAGTCAGCGTAAGCAAGCTCCCTGAACAGTCAAAACTGCATTGATGACGACATCGTGCAATGATCCATTGTGGTTAGGAGGCCCTATGCTTATCCGATGACTTCTATATAAACATTGTTACGTTAGTTTGTTTGAACAGTTTGTAGCTTTACGGTACCAAATTTTGTACAACTATAACACGTAAGCAGAAAAATACGATATCCCCAACGTCGCCAACGGGCGATTCAAAACACCTCCTTTCAACCGGCACAATGAATGCTTGCTCGAAAAAAAGGCCTCTCGGAAAGCGACGATGTAAAAGCGTTGGAGCAAAATCGCTGCGCAGCAGCGTGTGAAAATCGAAAGCACGCATACAATCACCTCTGGTTCGGAAGCGACGAAAGGCAGACTCACTCCACGTAAAACCGCCATTGTGGCAACAGCCGCCAATAAAAGTTCCGCGAGTGAAGTTTAAGCCCGTTCGCCTTTTGTAAGCAGCCTTAGGAAAACCGAATCCGGAATTTAACGAAAAGAAGGTAAGAAAATATGCAGCATCAGTCAGACGTCGTATCTCATGCCGCTAATCCGATATTCGGCAGGCATCCGAGCCAGAAAACTCCGAACATCCCGGAGCAACGGAAGAAAACCGATCTCGTGGAGCGAGAAAACCACCCGCACCAAGAAGGAACACCAGCACCAGGAGCAGCAAACGACCCCAAAACGGGTTAGTATCATTTCACCACACTTTGCTTCGCAATTGGTGACGGTGGGTGCCCTTCAGGGCCGTTTTTTCCTATTTTTCTTTTTGAGTGGTGCCACGTGGCGAGGAACGAACGACGGACGGCATTGGATCTGTTCGTTCGGAGATTGCGGCCAGCGAGACGGAAGCGGTGGAGGTCACATCGATCGGAGGCAGCGGGAACCACCGGCGAATATCTCGACGGCAACGATGGCGGCGTGCTGCAATTAACAGAAACCGGAGTGAGTACGTTATGAGGCGAGGAATTTCACCGCCGGAGAAGAAGGACAAGATGAAGGGTAAAGAAGAAAGATGTTAGAGAAGAATCTGAAGAGAGAAGAAAGAGGTGTAGAGTAGAGGAAAGAGTTTAGAAGAAGCTGGCCATAGAAGGAGAGAGTGAAGAAAGGAAAGGAGTTAGGAAAGTGGGAAGTTTATAGGGGATGTGGGAGCAAATAAAACCACATTTGGATAAATGAGAGATTTGTGTTGGTGCGTTATTATTTTAGTGTCTGCTTTGAGATTCCTCTGTAGTGATCGCTCTACCAGCTATCCGGAATTGCAACACTGGCGCCCAACTTAAAAATCCACACATTGTAGCACTACCGTTTAGCGAATTATTTGATGGTTTGTCGAAATTTTGGTTTTGTGCTCTTGACTACCAGGCCGTTGGTAATTTAATTTCAACCCTTACGCATATAAGTTTAATATGGATTACACACACCTGACCGACGCAGAAATCGATTACGAGTTGGCTCTACGACATGTAGTAAACTTAGGACCAACCACACATAGAGGGAAGGTCCTACGCCTAAAGGCACTCACTCAAGAGGAAGCCTTGAGTGATAGCAAGCCCACTAGTTCAGATCATGTTTCGAGTTCACAGTCCAATATTGAACAATGTGAATTTCAGATTCATCAACTGCACATTAGTACTGAATCGGCAATTCGCACAGCCGACGCTGCGGCTTTAAATACTATCCGAACGCGTCTTATCCACTATCGCGACCGGTTAAAGTTGATCCGTTCTCCGGTCGAATTGAGAGAGACCCACGCGATGCTCACCATGCATGTGGGAGTGTTACTGAACAAAGTGAATGACGAAAGTGTAGTGAACGAGGAAAGATGTGAAAGTGTTTTGAACCAATCACGGTCATCTTGTGCGGTAAGGAGAAGCTGCGGAGCAGAAGAAGGCGCAACTGGAGGGGCAGTTGATGAGACGATTCCGGTCGGCAACACGAATTAACAAACACCACCATCGGTAACGAATCCACCAATGATGACATCATTCTCTGCGGGACGAGGACGGGGATTGCTTTTGTCAAGCTCCTTCGCAGCACGGGATGTTGAAGACAGGAGGCAATATAGTCCAGGGCGGCGAAACAGTTCACCATCACCTCCCAACATCTTACAGCAACGCGAAGATGGGGACCTACCAGCAAGAGAGCGAGAAGATCACGTGTGGGAGGCGAGAATAAGGGAAATGCAAGAGAGGGAGAATCGTATGCGAGAAGAATGCGACAGACTGCGAGAGGATCTGCAACGTATGATGCGTCAGGAAAGGCCTGCACCGGAACGAGCGGAAGAGAGAAGAATGCAAAAGGCGGTGCACAACTGGCCGTTTAAATTTCGAGGCGACAAGGACACCACGTCACTCAACGTTTTCCTGGATCGTGTAGAGACTTTCGCCAGACCGGAAGGAATGAATGACGCTACTCTGTTGAGTTCGATTAAGCATCTACTTCAGGAGGATGCCATTGACTGGTACGCACGAGCCACCTCGAAGCGACTGCTTCGGACATGGAACGACTTCAAGCGGGAGATCAGGAAAGAGTTCCTGCCAAGTGGTTACTCACAAATCTTACGTCTGGAGGCTAGCTTCCGATTCCAAGGAAGAGACGAATCGTTTGCGAAATATTATCGCGACATTTCAGCGCTATTTCGCTTTGTGGAACCACCCATTCCGGACGAGGAGAAGTTCTTTCTGGTGAAGAAGAACATGAACGAGAACTATGCGGCCATCGTGACGGCGGCAAGGCCACTATCTCTAGAAGAAATGGTCGAGGTGTGCACTGGATTCGACGAAACGAGAATACTCTTGAACAGGCAGCGTAGGATCCCGATTCCACACAGCGCGCTACTGGAACCGAACTTCGCCACGCCGGTAGCAGCTAACAGACCAGCACCATTTGTTCCACAGCAACAACCACATCGCTTCAACAGAGTACATGCAATGGAAGCTCTAGAGAGTATTCCGGAATTCGAGACAGAGGAAGACCGAACCAACGACACTTGGCAGCACAGCGTCAATGAACTTGTCGAACAAGTCAACGCGCTGAAGATGAGCATGGAGAGAAAATCGTTTAGGCCAAATATCCCGGCAAGGAATGATCAGCAGTCTCGGCCAACCGAAAGTTTTAACCGATCCGAACATCCGCTGCTGTTTCACCAGCAAGACAGATACGCACAACAAGTTCCACAGCAGCAACGAACACAGGCCGCGCCAGGCCAAACACGTCAATCGCAACAGTCGGATCAGTCGCAGAGGGCACAAGGTTGGCAATCGCGGCAATGAAGTTCAAATGCAATGGGAGTGGCAAACGATATCAACCAGCGGAGGATACAACTGCAACAACAGCCAGTAAGACAGGTAGATTCTGTTTTGCTACTTTCTGTTTTGCTAATTCTGTTTTGCTACCGATGTGGACGCAAAGGCTACTCATTACGTAGTTGTTTCACGTGCCGCTCAGATGCGGTAAACTGTGGAGCGGAGAACCAGCAATAGAGAGGAGCAGCTCTCCGCGCATTCTCGAAGACCCCTCCGAGATTCCAGAATTCGAGAACCTGAACTCCATCATCATTAATCCAGGAAAAGACAATCGACCACACGCCGTCATATCGGTGCTAGGAAAGGAGTTGACTGCGTTGCTAGATAGCGGAGCAAACTGCTCTCTGCTAGGAGGAAGAAGAGTTGAACTAGTGGAGGAATTCTACCTTCAAAAAAGAACCATCTGCGGCGGAATAAAGACAGTGGATGGCACAAAACATAGAATAATAAACTTCGTCTATCTTCCCATCGTATACAACAACCGCAACGAAGTTCTGCCTGTGCTTCTAGTGCCGTCCATCCCGGACTGTATCATTCTTGGAATGAACTTTTGGGCCAAGTTCGGAGTGAAGGCAATATGTTGCGCAATCGAAACAGAGCAGGAGGTACAAGTTGCAGAAGATCAGGAGACAAAACAACTGACACCAGAGCAAAAAGAACGGCTGGAACAGGCGATTCGGAAGTTTCCGAAAGCGCAAGATGATAAACTAGGACGGACAACGCTGTACGAGCACCGTATCGACGTGGGGAACGCACCACCTCGCAAGCAACGACATTATCCCATGTCACCGTATGTACTGCAGGAGGTTAACAGACAGATCGATCGGATGATCGTTCTCGATGTCATCGAGGAGGCACAGTTTTCTCCATGGAACAACCCTCTGGTGGCCGTTAAGAAAAAGACTGGGCAGTATCGCGTCTGCTTGGACGCCCGACACCTAAATTCCATCATGGTCAACGAAGGTTACCCTATCCCGCAAATCGCATCCATCACCAACAACCTCCGAAGTAGCAGATTCATTTCGTCGATCGATCTCAAGGATGCTTTCTGGCAATTACCACTCCACCCGCGTTCGAGACCGATGACGGCATTCACCATTCCGTCCAGAGGCCACTTCCAGTTTAAGGTAGTACCTTTTGGACTGTGTACAGCCAGTCAAGCTTTAGCGTGTCTCATGACACACCTATTCGCCGATCTAGAACCACTGGTGTTCCATTATCTCGATGACATAATCATATGCTCAGAGACTTTCGAGGAGCACATTGCCATACTCGAAGAAGTAGCTCGCCGTCTACATCAAGCAAATCTCACGATTTCTTCGGAGAAGTCGATGTTCTGCCGCAAGTCCATGAAATATCTCGGCTACGTAATTGACAAGCAAGGCTGGAGAGTAGATGACGAGAAGATCCAGGCTATTGTACAGTTTCCAACTCCGACAACACGAAAAGAAGTACAACGATTCTTAGGTGTCTGTAACTGGTAACGTTTCATCGCCGGATTCTCACAGCTAGCGGCACCATTAACAAACATGACATCAGGCAAGACAAAATTTCGCTGGAATCCCATCGCAGAAGAAGTATTTCTGAAACTGAAGGCGGCTTTAGTCTCCGCACCGGTGCTAGTAATGCCGGACTACCAGAAACCGTTTGCAATAGCATGCGATGCCAGCGATGCAGCAATCGGAGCAGTACTAACGCAAGACACTAACGGAGAAGAACATCCGATCAGTTATTTCTCGCAGAAGCTTTCAGCATCGGAAAAGAAGTATTCGGTTACGGAACGGGAATGTCTCGTCATCAGAGCGATCGAGAAGTTCAGAGGATATATTGAGGGAATCAAGTTCGTTGTGTACTGTGATCATGCGGCGCTCAGTTACTTAAAGTCAATGAAAAACCCGACGGCGTTGATGAGTCGATGGCTATTGCGGCTCAATGCCTTCGATTTCGAGATTCGCTACAGAAAGGGGTCGATCAATATCGTTCCGGACGCTCTCTCGAGAACGGTGGCGGAAGCAGTGTTTGTAGTGCACCGGGTGCAGGATCCGTGGTACAGAAAAATTGTGGAGAAAGTAAAGAACGAAGGCGATCTGTTCCCAGACTTCCGACTGGCAAATGAAACCCTTTTCAAAAATTGCCGCTGCAAAGACGAGTGTGGTGCGGTGCATCACAAGTGGAAACAAGTCGTTCTGAAAGAGGAAAGGTTGGATTTGATCCGGAGATTCCATGACGAACCAGCAGCAGCGCATCTTGGCTTCTACAAGACGTGGCACAAGCTGCAAGCCCACTACTACTGGCCGAAAATGCAGCAGGAAATCGGCGAGTACGTGAGAAGCTGTGCAACGTGCAAGGCGTGTAAAGCTCCAGGAACGAAGATGATGCCACAGATGGGGAACCCCAAACCAGCGAAGATTCCGTGGGAGATGGTATCGGTGGATTTTGTTGGCCCTCTCACACGTTCTAAGCGGGGGAATACGGTGTTATTGGTGGTAGTAGATTGGGTCAGCAAGTATGTACTTGTGAAGCCAATGCGCACAGCAGACTCTCATAAGATGGTTGAATTTCTTGAAGGAGAAGTGTGCCTGAAGTTCTCGCGGCCACGGCTAATATTGTCAGATAACGGGAAGCAGTTTGAGTCAATGGTCTTCAAATCCTGGATAGCGAAGCACAAAATAGCCCATATGAAGACAGCTTTCTACTGTCCGCAGGTAAACAATGCGGAACGCGTAAATCGCGTGGTAGTTACCAGTATTCGAGCATTGCTGGACGGTGATCATCGTGAATGGGACGAGAAGTTACCGGCTATAACCGTGGCGATAAATGGAGCCAGGCACGAAGCAACGGGTGTGAGCCCACATGAAGCAAATTTCGGACGAAATCTGTTACTGCACACGGATCTCTACACGCAACAGGAACTGAACATGCCAGAAGACCCTAAGGTAGCGCAGGATATTAGGCTATCAACGATTCAACGGATTCAGAAACTAATCATCGAACGTATTAAGAACAGTCACCAGCGAGCGAAGCAGCGGTACGACTTTCGCAAAAGGATAGTCGCATTCAAGGTAGGCAATTTAGTTTGGCGACGATCGTTCATTCTCTCATCAAAAGCGGACCGGATCAACAGCAAGCTGGAGCCAAAGTTCATACCGGCAATCGTGAAGGAGATTATCGGGACGAATCTATACTTGTTGGAAGATGTGCTGAGTGGCAAGAAAGGAAGATTCCACACGAAGGACATCAAAGCCGACTAAAGGAAAAGGTTCAAGCTATGTACACCGGCGGTGCCCGTCAACCATGAAGCAGCAACTATCGAAAACACCATTAACTGGGAGTATTGACAACGAGCTAGGGGTGAGAAGCTGCAATGACTTTGCTCCACCTAAGCAACACCGATTGAAGTCGACATGAAGGATTTCCGTTCACCCGAGTGAGGTTCCAACTGTTCCAGCTATGTCCACAGGCAATGCCTGTCAACGAAGAGCGAAAGCCTCGAAAAAACCGTACGCCACAACGGGTTTAGAGACAACTTCCGTCAGGTGTGATGAGCAACAACTATAATATACTACCTCTCCACCTTGACTAGTGAAGCCTTGATAGATGTCAGCGCAACCGCGCGTGCCGTTAGTCAGGGCGAGAAAAACTGACCAGGTTATGCTTAGCGCTGACATGCCGTTACCAGACGTGACAAACTATACCACACTCACCACAAGCACATAACAGGTGCCGTCAAGCCAACTCAACTACTGATAGAGGCAAATCTAGCCCATCATCCAAAACACGACCACACACTACACGAGCTATGAGTGGCACCAACTACGATTTCACGAAACACGATCTCGGTATTCCTAACACAGCCAGGCTGGATTGGTGTACACTGTCCCCTCTAGTGTTTCCAGTAAACTTGAATGCGTGGCCAAGGGTCGAAGATCTGAGGGTTGTTATGAAATCTTCATCCCAAAGAAACGCGATTCAGGGCGTGGTAAATCCCTATTTTCGGGCTCATAACAATTAGGTGGCGGAAATGCCACCTTTCTCAGTACTCCGTACAACCCAAAACAAACCAAATTTTGCTTGTATATACTCTGTAAATATAGCTTCTCAATGTTTCGTGTGCGATTAAGCCCATTTTAGTGAATACAATAGGCTAAACAATCCGATTTGTATGTATTGCCGTAGATAGATTAGAGAAAACTGGAAAAGGACTTGGGTCAGAGACGAGATCGAAGATTTTGCCATATGCAGTTGGCGTAGTTGTAAGATTAAGATTAAGATTATGCAGTTCAGTTCATTGTGGAGATTTGAGTTGGCCAGCAGACGAGGCTTGCGTAATTATGTTCAGTTATGCAGTGAACCAGCTTGAGGTCTGCTCAAGATTTAGTTGACCGACTCGTCTCTGTCTATCATCCAAAAAGATGTTTTTTTTGATTTTTTTGTGAATCGGCTGATCATCGATTCACAAAAAAATCTTCCGCTACGGTAAAGTTGTGTTACGTTAGTTTGTTTGAATAGTTTGTAGCTTTACGGTACCAAATTTTGTACAACTATAACACGTAAGCAGAAAAATACGATATCCCCAACGTCGCCAACGGGCGATTCAAAACACCTCCTTTCAACCGGCACAATGAATGCTTGCTCGAAAAAAAGGCCTCTCGGAAAGCGACGATGTAAAAGCGTTGGAGCAAAATCGCTGCGCAGCAGCGCGTGAAAATCGAAAGCACGCATACAATCACCTCTGGTTCGGAAGCGACGAAAGGCAGACTCACTCCACGTAAAACCGCCATTGTGGCAACAGCCGCCAATAAAAGTTCCGCGAGTGAAGTTTAAGCCCGTTCGCCTTTTGTAAGCAGCCTTAGGAAAACCGAATCCGGAATTTAACGAAAAGAAGGTAAGAAAATATGCAGCATCAGTCAGACATCGTATCTCATGCCGCTAATCCGATATTCGGCAGGCATCCGAGACAGAAAACTCCGAACTTCCCGGAGCAACGGAAGAAAACCGATCTCGTGGAGCGAGAAAACCACCCGCACCAAGAAGGAACACCAGCACCAGGAGCAGCAAACGACCCCAAAACGGGTTAGTATCATTTCACCACACTTTGCTTCGCAATTGGTGACGGTGGTTGCCTTTCAGGGCCTTTTTGCCTATTTTTCTTTTTGAGTGGTGCCACGTGGCGAGGAACGAACGACGGACGGCATTGGATCTGTTCGTTCGGAGATTGCGGCCAGCAAGACGGAAGCGGTGGAGGTCACATCGATCGGAGGCAGCGGGAACCATAGGCGAATATCTCGACGGCAACGATGGCGGCGTGCTGCAATTAACAGAAACCGGAGTGAGTACGTTATGAGGCGAGGAATTTCACCGCCGGAGAAGAAGAACAAGATGAAGGGTAAAGAAGAAAGATGTTAGAGAAGAATGTGAAGAGGGAAGAAAGAGGTGTAGAGTAGAGGAAAGAGTTTAGAAGAAGCTGGCCATAGAAGGAGAGAGTGAAGAAAGGAAAGGAGTTAGGAAAGTGGGAAGTTTATAGGGGATGTGGGAGCAAATAAAACCACATTTGGATAAATGAGAGATTTGTGTTGGTGCGTTATTATTTTAGTGTCTGCTTTGAGATTCCTCTGTAGTGATCGCTCTACCAGCTATCCGGAACTGCAACAACATTTCTGAGCTGACAAGTGATGACTTAACACTATTCAACATTATATGGGCGTGCATAGATTCAGATACAAAAAAAAACCGCTTTAAACGTCCATTATAAATGCAGAACTGTGAAAATAATCGTGATACAAATGCCATTTATTCAGCAGAAGCATTTCCTCCTGATTTCTGCCACATAAACCTTCAAACGCTGGGACGCGATAATCGAGAAGCTATATAGAGCCAATTTTTCCTCATGGATAGACAGTAATTGGTTGAAAAATGAAGTTTTATAGCGCACCCAATAAGTGCGAACGAATGAGAAAAAAATTATGTAGTAGCATTTTCCGAGTGCTTGTGTAAGGAGCGCGCTGTTATAAGGGTCATGGGCGAATTTTGATACTTTAATTCTATTGGTCTCAATGATAAGATAACAATTGAACTTATTTTTTTCCACCATGTAATCATTTTTGGATGGATACTCACAATAGAAATGGACAGTTGTTATGTATCTTAACATAAAACAATTCATTTTTTCTCGAAGAATTTCAAACTAAAACCTTTTTTTTCATTGTTTTTTTATTATCAACATGTTGTTCACAATTGACTTTATTGTCTATGTATTAGGTTGATATTAGATTCTTTTATTTTCTAATGACTTCGTTTATTTGTAAGGCTCACACGTATGTTACACTTTGCGGGGCCGATAATCAGTATTGTTATTTACTGAGATTGCATTGCTTTTTGATGTAAGTAGATGGGGTGCCAATTACTCGTGGCTGGCTCGAGGTTAACAGGTCACATTATCGTTTGGAAAGGGCTAGGCAGGTAAGGTTATTTAAGTTAATAAATGTGGCTAATGGCTGCGGCTACCATCAATTCCTCGGTTCCTATAACCCCTTTCAGGAGTTAGGCACATATCTTTGACCAATAGCTTACTGGGCAGGTACAAGTACATCATTATCCGGGCAATGCCAGACTGCGTGAACATTGTCATCATAACCGGTTCCGCGTCTACATCTACTGCTATCGATGAGGTTAATTCTGTAGAGATGTGCATCTAGCGAGTATTAGTTGGACTGTTGGAATGAAACCCCGACATCCAGACCATTGAACCACGATGAAACATTTGGAATAATGGAATGTAACCACCGCCCAAGAGAATTACTTGTCCAATCGTTTTGCCAACTTTGAAGAGAACTCAGACGTACTAATGGGAAAAATTCATCATCTCAAATATTCTCCTTTCAAAAATCTCGCCTACTTGTGCACCGCCAGCTAACTAACGGCATGCAAAGTATTTAAAAAAAAACATGGTTTGCAGGCAGTCAACAAGAGCGGCCCAACTTTGAAAGATACTTTGTGTTTCCTCAAAGACAAAGTTCCAATGGATGAGAAGTCAGGGATTTATGAAATCCCTTGCAAGAGTTGCCCAGCGGTTTATACAAGCCAAACCCGCCAAAAAATGAAAGTTCGTCTGAGGGAACACAACAACGCCGTGGACAATAGGCCGTATGAATAAAAACAAAACTCAACTTTACTTTAGCTGATTCGAGTAGTCGAGCAGATTAAGCATTTACTTTGATCGGTATGAATAAAAGTGACGGCCGAGTTTTAACTTTTCGAAAATGAATGGTTACTTGATTTCGTATGAATAAAGCAGCAATGATCAAGTTTTTACTTCGATATGACCAAGTATGCTCATAAGCATACTTCGTTTTGAAAAATAACTTTTTGCATCCGATATTCGATAAACCATTTTCGTTGCGCATAATATAAAATGTATTACGACGCAAACATCCCGTTTCCACTGGTTCCTGGCATTGGTCGTGAATTCGCGGAAAACCGGATTATTAAAATATATAAGCCCCGTAGAGAAGGTGATGACGATAACTTTAAAATGTTGTACAGATTCAACCGGGAGAATGTTGAATTCTTATCCAGGTCGTTTCAACCCAATTATGGAGAAACCAGAGGTGGAGCTCTGCAAAACATTCAAAAAATAAAATGTTTTCTTCGTTACGTTGGAGATCCCGGATTCCAGGTATGTTTTTTATAATTGAATTCTTCATAAGGAAAAATAACAATACTCTGTGCGTTTTAGGTTGGAGTTGGTGAGGATCTAGGACTTCATCAATCAACCGTTTGTAAAACTATCTGGCAAACGTGTCAAGCGATTGTTGGAAAATCCCACGAGTGGATAAAATTCCCATCAACTAAAGAAGAATTTGAACGCGAAAAGAATGTATGGAGTAAAAAGTATAAGTTTCCTTGTTGCATAGGGGCTCTAGACTGCACACATGTCCTCATCAAACGGCCACACAATTTCGCCGATGAATTTGTGAATCGTAAAGGTTTAACTTCGTTCAACATCCAGGCAACGTGCAATGCAAACGAGATGTTTACAAGTATCGAATGTCGGTGGCCTGGTTCTGTGCACGACGCTAGAATATGGAGAAACTCTGATATAAAAGGAATTCTCTCCGGCAACCCAAATGGTTCAATTATACTAGCAGACGAGGCATACCCCATAGCTCCATGGTTGATGACACCATTCAAAAACCCATCAAATGCAGAACAGAGGTCTTATAACATCTTACACACCAAGTAAAGGGTAATTATCGAACGTGTGTTCGGACAAGCAAAGCAGCGATTTCCGATATTGCAATCAAAAATGCGCATGTCAACGGATAGAGTACCACAAATGATCGTTGCTTGCTTCGTCCTTCATAACGTGGCCAAGGTTTTAAATGATGATGATTTTGAGTTCTTGGAACGAGCACAGCAGCAAAACGATATTCAACCTAACCGAGAAGCCGAAGATGGTAACACCATTCGCCAACGAGGACAACGTCGCCGGGACGCAATTGCATCTCACATTAAAAATGTTTTGTTAATCTAAAACATATTTCTGATTTGGCAATTTTTTTAAAAATACATAAAAGATGGATAAGCAAAATGAGTCAGCTACTTGATTTATCTTTTAGATTTTCCATACCAAAATCTTAAAATGCCCTAGGGTAGATGTCCCAGTAATAGTGGTACATTTGTGGCGTTATGTTCCTATAGGAACGCCTCTAACGTAGCACTATTACTGTAACATCTACCCTACCTAGTTTGACCACATTACCGTAAGTGAAATGTAATCTTATTTTATGGCTAATATTTTAACCACATGCCTGTCTGTATTCTAGCCTTTTTAGTTCTTTTCATTTCAAATGAATTCATGTAGTGAACAAAATTAAATCAAGGTTTTAGTCTTTATTTGATAATATAGTAAATAGTTGTCTACTTGTTAAAAAGAGTAAGCGTAACTTGCTCATTTATAGGATTATTGTAATATAATCGCAGTATTTCAAAATTCATCAAAAAGCATTCGTAAACACACAGATTTGAGAGCATTCACCTTAGACGAGTATGTTATCTTTGAGCATTTTGATTTTCAAAACTGCGATTTCCTTTTTTAACGCCAGCAGTTCCATTTCCTTTTGATGACGTTCTTCTTGATGCGCTTGTAATAGTGCAGTGTAATCCTGATCAATTGACCTGTTCTTCATAGACCGTTTGCTGCGTCATGCTCCGAGTAGCCTACAATAACACAAAGAAATTAGTGAAGAAAACTTAGTGCATAAAATGTTGATACGAAAAGGTGTTTAGGCATTGGGAAAGTGTACTATATTTCAGCCCATGCACTAGTACGAAATCTTCCAGAGGGTTTTGTCAGGGCGGTCAACATTTTGTCTGGGACTAGTAAGGAGGTCGAAATATAGTATCCTTGCACTAAGCATAATTGTCCCAGGTTATGTCGACCTCTCACCACTATTTCTCGGCTATGTGATTAAAATGTATCACCCACCCGCAAACCCGAAATTTTAATAAAATTTACTTACAGATTTGCCTCTTGCGAGCCTTTTTGGTGTTTGCTGTTCGGGTTGACACGACGGAAATTCGGCTTGAAAACTTGCATTGCATCGTCGTTGAAGTCATCGCAAGAATCGTCCTTTTCTCTTGGCAGATCCTTTTCGTGCAGGTGTTTATTACTTCCCACTGCGAGGCCGTCTGTTATGATGTTAAATAATTTTATTTTATATGATTATTTTGAAAACATCTCTTTTACTTACACGAAACTTTGTTAACGCTGGGATTTTCCAAGCCCCCAAGTAGCTCGTAAAATTTATGTTGTGGTTTCGTGAGAACAATCTTCACATTACCGGTTTTTTTTTTTGTGTCTGTTTTGTCCTTCACCGTTGACTTCATGTTGTTTATTTTCTTCAGGATTTGGTCGCTTGAATATTCGAGGCCATACTGAATTAACAACTGATGTTGCATGGCCACCAACGCTTTCTTCTTTTTTTTCACGAACAGGTGGGGTTTGCGATTTCAACAGCAGTACTTTCCCTAGCTGCTCCAGCACATCAACAAAACTGACATCCATTTCCTCTTGCTTGCCTATTTTCGTCCTCGTCCGTTTGGCACTCACACTGCTGCTGCTGCTGCTTTTCGGTTGTTCATGACCATCGACTAGTCTGCCATTCCTTCCGCTACCGCTACGTACCCTTTTTTCGACGTCGGCTTTAATTCCACTGTTTCTGCCACTGCCGCTTGGCTTCACGACATTGCACACTTCGGCTTTAAAGTTTAAGAACATTAATGATTTTTACTTATAACAAATCATGCATACAACTTACCATTATTCACCAGAATATACTCTTCAAGTATTTCCACTTGCTGGTCATCAAAAAAACTATCGTAGTCGCAATCTTGATTCATGATTCGTGGAAAATGTGGAAACACAGCTAGCAAAATTATTTAGGAGCGTAGCGAAACCAAAACAAAACTAGCAACTGACAGTTGTTTGACAAAGTAAACGCCGTGTTCGAAATTCGAACACACTCTTGTGCGAAGCTAGTAAAGTATACTTTTTATCATACGGATTCAAGTAAATACTACGGAAGTTAACTTTACTCATAGTCGAGCAGAGGTAAGTAAATACTTTTTTTTATTCATACGACCTAATGGAAGGGACACTGAATCGAGTGTAGCTGCACACTCAATGGAGCATAATCATGCAATAGACTGGGATCAAGCCAAATTTAAAAAAATGTCTCAGGAAAGTATCCCTTTTGAATGCATGGGAATCGATGTTCATCGCCACAACTGAGCAGCCGCTGATGAATGAAGATGATGCCCCACTATCATCGTCCCTTTTCCATTTGACGACAAGGAAAATAAAATAATTCCTTTATATATGTGACGTGTAATATATCTAGTATGAAGCTGTGATCGTTCTCTTTGTGTAATCAGTTGGACATCGTCCTGTAGATGGGCAGCATCGAGCCCGAAACCGGTCGACAATAAAAGGTAAATTTTATGTTCCTTTTTCGTTTGTAAAAATCATAAGTGTTGTGTCCAATCTCGCGTCGCGTTTTCATAAGTGTTTGACGAGTTTGTCTAGATTTTAAAGAAATTAAGATGAGTGCTTTAGTGTTACTCAATTCGAGCATTTCTTCGAAGTTTTCAATCACAAAGTTGTAATTGATTCCACACTTGATCAGTATTCTAGATGAGACCTCCCAGAACCGGTTTTGCAAGGGTTTTACTCCTGCTTGAACCTCCAGGCTCATATCAATGCATACAGCCAAGGGCAATACGTAAACAACGATATTGAATGCGTTTCAATTTAATGAGCTGTTACTTGCCGAGAGGAAGCAAGAAGAGCCCTATTCGAGAACTGAAAGAATAGTGGTTTCATAGAGTTTAATGACTCTAAAGAGTTTAATGAAGACCTGAGTGAGTACCCCACAATGTCCTGGAAATTGATCTTTTGTTGACTGGTGTTTGCAAGATTTCCACACGTGGACCTCCAAAGGAGATCACAGCATCGTCTGCAAGTTGCCTTAGTGTACATCTTTTTCCAAGCAGTTATCAATATCTTTAACATAAAAATTAAGTATAGTAAGGAACTTCAACATGAGCCTTGCACACTCAGATTATTTTACAGAAATCTTTAAAGTTTTACCGAATTCTCAACAGCTGAACGTTCGGTAATCCGATTTTACAGATTTCGGTAAAATTTTACCGAAATCCGGTAAATTTTTTAAAGATATCTGTAAAATTTCACCAAAATCCGTAGAATCAGATTACCGAACGTTCAGCTGTTGAGAATTCGGTAAAACTTTACAGATTTCTGTAAAAAAATCTAATTGTGTGGGGTAAGCCCATGTAGCTAATTCTGGAAGTTGTCAGTTGGCCTAAATTGAAGGTCATTTGTTTTTCTGACAGTAAGTTATACAAAAAATTATTTAAAATTCCTGGTAAAATACTATTGTGCAGACTATTAGCCAGTATATCTAAGGAAAATTAATCAAATACGCCCTTAATATCCAGAAACACTGAAGCCAATTGCTCCTTATGTGCAAAAGCCAGTTGTATAACAGAGGAAAGCAACGCTAAGCAACCGTCTGTTCTTTTGCTTTTTCGGAAACCAAACTGCGTATTTGATAGAAGGTTGTTCGATCCAACCCAACGGTCAAGTTTTTCTAATGATCCTATTTTTTCTAAAAATTACACTTGATAGGATAGAGTTCCGACGTAATCAGACGCTGATTTCTAGGTTTTTGAATAGCTACTTTAACCTGTCTCTATGCGGGTGGAACTATGTTTAATTCCATGAGAGTATTATACAAGTAAAGTAATCGTTTTCTAGCGATATCGGGGAGCTTTTTTAGAAGGTTGAACTAAATCATATCGCTTCCCGGAGCAGAGTTATTCGATGAAAGAAGTGCCATTAAAAATTCCATGATTGTGAATGGTTCATCCAGACCGCTACTTCAAGTTGTATCCCGTAAAATCGTTTGTGTTGGGACAGAGTCTTCACAAACCTTTTTAGCGATGTCGAATATCCACTGCATGGAGTATTCTTCACTCTCATTGGAGCTTGAGCGGTTTCGCATGTAGCGAGCCTTTCTCCAAAGCGTTGTAATCGAGGTGTCCCTAGATAGTTCCTCTGCAAACGTACGCCAGTAATTGCGTTTCTTTGCTTTGAGTAAGTTTTTAAGTTTATTTTATTTATGCTTTAGGTACTCATGAAAAAGTTCACATGTCTACGATAAACTTCGGAACGCATCGGATTTCTCAAGAAACAACTTAGTGCATTCGTCATCACATCCAGGGGTGGCGGGTCTGCTTTTGAAGGATGCACTAGAAACACGTCGTTTCTGAGCTTCTAATGCACTTTTCTACATCAGTTCGGAAAGGAAACGATACTCATCCAAGAGTGGAAGATGATTGGTAGAATCAATACCAAGGGTTGCAAAATGTTGCTAATCAATATGACTCGTGAGGTCATAAGCAACATGGATTGGCTGGTTTGCTTTCGACAACCGTTTTTGATTGAGATAATAACTAGTAAGTGATCACTACCATGGGGATCATTGATTACCTTCCACAGACAATCTAATGATAGTGAATTAGAGCACAAAGATATGTAAAGTCGACTCTCCTTGGCAGGACTCTGCTTGCTCGCCCCAAGCAGTACCGTGGGAGTTCAGATCACCCAGAATAAGAACTGGAGATGGAAGTAATGTTAGTGAATTCCAAAGTTGACGGCGATTTATTGATTTCCTCATTGGGACATAGACGAAAGCTATACAAAGATCTTTATTCCTTACATATATTTGGCAAGCGACGATTTCAATGCCTGAGATTATTGGAAGTGAGATTTCATTGAATGAGTAGCACTTTTTTATCCCCAAAACTACACCATCATATGAATCAAGTCGGTCCAGGTGAATAATATTAAAATCGTAGAAGTTTAATTCATCTTCTGTTCCACAGAGTGCAAGTATATCACAATCAAAATTTTGAATCAAATACTTGAATGAGTCTAATTCAGTTCCATTGTAATATGGTGACTATATCTGGATCCTCATTCCAGGAATTATTTATCAAAAGATTTGAATTTTCCAATTAGGGGCCATGATAGAGTCAATTGCTTGAAGTAGTTTCCAACTATAGGAATAAGCAGGCCAATAAGTCTTTGGAGCGGTGAAACATTCGAAAGACCAACAGTATTTGAAATGTTATCCACATTGTCCTTAAACTTTATCTTGCCTCGCTTGGACGGGATATTTTTTTTAGAATTTCGAGCAGACGTAGTACTTGTTTTTGACAACCTTTTAGGGTTGCTGGTATTAGATAGCGGCGTGGTTGCATAGCTACGGCAAGGATCGGATGCATCTGCTGTTACCGGTTTATTCGGTTCTTTCAAAGGGGTAACGGGGGACCTAGAATTCGTTCAAAGCTTTTGAGAGACGGTTTTATTTTTTCCAGCGCACTCCCGGGGAACTAGGGGCTTCCTTTTAGCAGGGCGTGTACTTCCGAAAATCCACTGTCATCGCCTACCTCAGAGTACAGTTTATCGGAAAACAAAATCAAAAATGGATTTTCGTGTTGAACGGCTGATACAGACGATGCAGACGCTACGTTTTGTGATTTCAACATTTCTGCATACGTCTGTTTGGAGCGTTCTGTTATGGAACGCTTCACATTACCAGTGCGCTTCTTGTACACGGGGCAGTTCAGCAAATCATGGAGAGGCTCTTTGCCACTTGTTACTTTCTGTTGGCAAGTATCCTCTTAATGCTTTTGGCCGCATTTGCCACAACGGGGCTAGTTTTCGCAAAAAGTATCTGTATGTCCTAACTGTTTGCACTTGGTACAGTTAAATACCCTTAGTACAAAAAGGCGCTCTGGAAAAAAACATTATCAATTTCAACAAATTTTGGAAGAATTGATCCGGCGAAGGCACCTTGTAGCGAGATGGACAGTGAATACGTTCTTTTTCCATCTACCATTGATGCTACATGCAATTGTTTGCATTCCAGAATTTCAATGGTAGACGATGCAGAATTTGGAAGTCGCCCCTAACCTACCATATCGTCTTCACACGCCATGCTCGCTGCAAAAACCACACTATCTATCTACACATCATGAGATGGGATGGAGATAAATACTCGGCATTATTACCTACATCACTAGCAATTTCATTTGCAATTTTATACGTAGTTTGTTTCGGTTGGCCTGATTCGCTCCCCAGAAAACGACGCGCCAAATTTCGTTCAATGCCCAAAAAGTCTAGGACTTTGACTTTCTGCCGAAGGTAGACCACCCAAGCATAGGCATAAGACGGCTGGTAATAGCGTGCCCTAAAAACATCTTTGTAGATACATCCATGAAAAAACAAATTCAAGGGTTAAAACAAGAAAAAAAAAATCCGATGATTTTTTTAAGCACCCTATGCAGATCGATTCACTATATGGTAGAGAGATAAACAAAACACTAGCAGATGATGGAACAAAATCAAACATTTGCACTTTCTGCTGTTGCTCGCTAACAAAGCATCGGTTGATGACCGGCTGTGGATGGAGCGATGACCTTGTCTGCTATGATGATGCTTGAAGGGGTTGCACTTTTCTCCTTGTGTATTTGATGAGGGTACTGGCTGGACAGAGCATCCGTCAGAGTCGGCCGGGGATGTCTGCTTCCCTAAAGGAACGCTCGACTAGATTTCGGCGGTTCGAACAGTCTACAAATTTTATTACGCACTAAAATTACCGCGTGGTTGAAGGCGGGTTGAAAATAAACAAACAAAAGAGGTAGTGCGACAAAAAAACAACCGAAGAACTTCATCGTTCCATGCGGAATGATTAGATTCATTTTAATGGAACTATACACGAAAATTATGGTTTATGGTCCACCAACAAAATATTTTTTTATTTGTTCTTTTTCAGTTCATTTATTTGTACAGGCTCAATCGATCTAACTTAACAGAGCCAAGTTTTCATATTTGTATACATCAATTATCTTAAACCTATCGTTAAAGGGATAGGACCGATTACTCGCGGCCGTCTCGAGGTTAATAGGAATAACAACTGAAAAGATGGGAAAGTGGGCTGGAATTTTGAGTGTGGTTTACAAAACTTTTAACTCTAAATTGTCTAAAAAACTGAAAACTATACAATAATAATGATTGGACATAAGGCGAGACATCACACGAATGAAGTCTCAACCCACATGCATACCCCAAAACCAAGATTTCATCGACACCTTTGGGATGATAGAATGTTGCCATCGCCCCAAATCTCCATTACACCATTTATACTGCCAGCTCACGAGTGACTGTTGGCGAAAAATAACAACAAAATCGTTGAAGGCGATTTTTCGATCATAAATATCGCCTTCCAAAGCGCCCACCTTTGCAAGCGAATCCGCTTTCTCATCAACCAGAATTGAACAATGAGAAGGGACCCATACTACGGTGATGATAACGCAGAGATAAAGCACTTAGAAGCTCCTGTATTTTCATGAGAAAATACGAGGAGTGCTTTACCGGCCTCAACGAGCGAATAACCTCTAAAGAACTGAAACTATCCGTGACAATGAAGTACTGATCTGGTGTTAGTGAGGCAACCATTTCTAGCGTAAAGTGTAGTGCCGCTAATTCAGCGACATATACGGAACAAGGAGCTTGAAGTTTACGATTGGCGCTATAAATTTCATTAAATATACCAAAGCCTGCTGACTCCTCTATCAATGATCCGTCAGTGAAGAACGATTTAGTGGAATCAACTTGGCCAAACTTTGCAGCAAATATCACAGGAGCAATCATAGGACGATGATGCTCTAGGATTCCATGAAGCTCCTACTTCATGGATAAATCAAAATGAACCGAACTGCCGAAGTCAGAGAAGCAACCACGATTGGGAATATTCTGCGAAGGGCTGACATCCTTCGTTATGTACAAATGGTACAAAGTCATGAAGCGAGTTTGAGGATTCAACTCAAGGAAATTCTCAAAATTTTCGATTACCTGAGGGTTCATAACTTCACACCTGGTGAGGAACCGGAGAGATAATTCTGTAAACCGATCTGTGAGTGGCAACATGCCAGCCTGCACTTCAAGACTCATTGTATGAGTCGAGTGCATACAACCTAACGCGATACGAAGACACCGATACTGAATACCTTCCAGTTTAATGAAGTGCGACCAAGCCGCTGACTGGAAACAAAAACTACCGTATTCTATAACCGACAAAACCGTTGTCCGGTACAACGTTTGAAGATCTTGCGGATGCGCTCCCCACCAGGTCACGGTAATTGTGCAGAGAAAATTGACCCTTTTTTGGCACTTTCGCTTCAGATATTCAAAATACGTACACTTAAAATCGAACCAGACCCCAAGATATTTAATTGACATAGAATGAGTTATCGGCTTGTCCCAAATTTGAAGCTTCGGTTGTGCAGGGTTATGCAAAAACTACCAACTCAGTTTTCTCCGTAGAGAATTCGATACCTAGCTCTAGAGCCCAAGTGGACAAATTGTCTAATGTATTCTGTAAGGATCCTTGCAGATCGACCCCATTGGATCCCGTAACAGACACTACGCCTTCATCTGCAGGTTGTCTCAACGTACAGTTGTCACCTAGACAACCGTCAATATCTTTGACATAAAAATTATACAAAAGAGGGCTTAAACATGATCCCTGGGGGAGACCCATGTAGCTAAATCGAAAAGCTGTAGAGGTTTTATGATATAAGCTCATATGTTTCTCTGACAGCAAATTGTACAAAAAATTATTCATTAATGGTGAAAAGCCACAAGCGTGGAGTTTATCTGAAAGAACTTCAACAGATACTGAATCAAAAGCCCCCTTTATATCCAAGAATACAGAAGCCATTTGCTCTTTTTTAGCATAAGCTTACTGAATATCTTTGGAAAGCAACGCAAGACAGTCGTTCGTTCCCTTGCCCCTATGGAAACCATATTGAGTATCTGAAAGCAGGTTGTTCATCTCAACCCATTTGTCCAGACGGAAGAGGATGATTTGCTCCAACAACTTTCGAATACAATATAACATCGCGATGGGTCGATAGGAGTTGTGGTCGGACGCGGGTTTACCAGGTTTTAGAATGGCAATAACTGCTACCCGTCTCCAATCATCCGGTACAACAAGTTCAACATGCGCCTCTTAGCGACGCCTGGGAGGTTCTTAAGCAAATTGAACTTGATCTTATCAGCCCCTGGAGCCGTGTTGCCACACGAAAGGAGTGCGAGAGAGAGTTCTACCTTTGAAAAGGGTTTGCTGATCTCATCTATCGGATTTTCGATTTCGCGAGGAATGATTCGTGCCGGCACAGAATCTGGGCAAGCTTTTTGCGCGAACTTGAGGATCCATAGGTCCGAGTACTCTTCGCTCTCGTTGTTCGTAGTTCGGTTACGCAATCTTCGTACCGTGTTCCAAAGAGTACTCACCGACGTTTCGCGCGATAGCCCGTCCACGAATCTTCACCAGTATCCGCGTTTCTTGGCCTTGATGAGGCTCTTAAGTTCGCGTTCGAGAGCCGTGTATACTTCAAAATGCTCAGGTGTTCCACGTCTACGGAAAACTTTAAACGCGTCGGACTTTTTACTTATTAAACCTCGGTGCATTGCTTAACGAGCTTTGCCTTCATGATTGCCCAAAATTTTTCAATTGGGCGAAGTTCCGGAGTGTTTGGAGGGTTGACGTCTTTTGGTACAAAAACTACATTATTATCTTTGTACTAGTCTAAGACGGGCCGGGCATAGTGGCAAGATGCCAAATCCGGCCAAAACAGTGTCGGGCCATCGTGAGATCTCAAGAAGAGCAGAAGTCGTTTTTGGAGGCATTCGTCCTTGTTGATTTGTCCGTTGACGGTCCTAGAGGTGATGAAGGGCTGACTTATTTTGCCACATCCGCAGATCGCTTGCCAGACAAGGAATTTTTTGGCGAAATTTGGACAGTTTCTTCTTCCGTACACTCTCCGGAACGGCCATATTAGAGGTGGCGACGTAGTGTTCCTGTCCTGGCATTTGTTAGGTGTCGGCTTTAATGTAAGTCTCATCGTCCATCACAATGCAGAACGGTTTTGTGAGCCACTCCCTGTACCGTTTTCTTGCACGAGTTTTGGCCACCGAGTACTGTTTATCGCTCCGATTCGGTGCCTTCTGGACCTTGTACACATGTAATCCAGAACGTTTCATTGTTTTCTGCACAAAACAAACTGAAGCTTTCGCCTTTTTCGCAACATCCCTGATCGAAATGTTGGGATAACGCTTAAATTGGTTCAATACCATAATGGCCTTTTCCGGATTTGATGTGCCACGTTTTTTGCCACTACCATTTTTCCGGTTGTTCTACGGTCCTTGAATGTTTTGATAACATGAGATACGGTTGAATGTGCGATTCCGAGCTGTTTTCCAATCCATCAATGAGAAGCGTTTGGGTTTTCGAAGTGAGTGCCCAAAATTTGTTGGCGCACTATTTCTTCATTCGAAGCCATCAGTGAAATCACTCGACCGATTTTCACGAAATTCATTATACAATTGACACAACACAATGAAATACATTCAGTTAAAATTTCAATAATTTTTACCCACACGCTAAAAAGCTACGAACAATTGCGTGTGTCCAAATTTCATCGAATACAGTCTTTATATCAAGGAAGACCGGTTGTCATCGTACAGTTCTCTCCAGTCTGTACCGTGAGAGTTAAAATCTCCCATGACCAACTGCGGAGCAGGAAGAACCGAACAAATATCTGAAAGTTGTTTTTGGTTTATTGAGGCTCTAGGAGGAATATACACCGAAGCAATGCAAAGGCTTTTATTTTTAATAACAGCCTGACATGCGACAACTTCAATACCTGGAATAGGAGGAAAATTCACTCTATAGAAGGAGTAGCACTTTTTGATCCCCAAAAGTACTCCTCCTCCACGTGAATCCTCACGATCATGGCGAAAAATATTGAAATCATGAGAAGGAAGATCGGTTTCGGAACAGAGCCATGTTTCACAAAGAGCAAATGCATCACAACCGGTATTGGAAGTTAAAATTTTAAATGATTCGAATTAGGGAATCACACTTCGACAATTCCACTGTAGAACAGCGTGATCAAATCGCCGACCCCATTTGGAAAATTATCCATCGAAGGAAATGATAGCTGCAAGAAGGGACTACTTTAATGTTAATTGCTTCGAAAAAGTCTTCACTGTGCGAAGCATTGCCAAAACAATGTTTTTGAGAGGGTCAGAAATTTCGAGGTACTTGAAGATACCTTCGGCAATGTCATCAAATGAAAACAGCCCACTTGAAGAGGGGGCTTCTGTTCTTAAAATAGGGGCGTCAGGGGTTTTTGGATGTCCCAGGGAGAGATAGAAAGTCTTGGGTGTAGTTAGTACTACGGAAACCGTGAGGAATTGGATTTTCCTTTTTTCCACCTTTCCTTGAAATTGGCAAACTGGTTATGGACTCCGGCTCAGCAACTTTCCGTGGGCGAACGCGTCTTCGCTTTCGTGAAGCACCTTCCGGAAAACTGACTGATGTTCCCTCTTCAACCAAATCAAAGTCAGACTCGTCATCTGACAGAGGAGCAAAGGGATTTGTATTGGCATTGGGTGATGGTGAGGCTTTTTTCACCATTTTAGCGAAAGATTGCCTGGAAAGTTGTCTTAGCGAGCGTTCTAATTTTTTTCCGCGTTGTTTGTTCACCGGGCACGACGAGAGAGCATGAGGGGGAGAATCCTTACAGAAAGCGCATTTTGGTGTGCTGCCTGCGCAGGTGCCATCCTCAACTTTCTCCCCGCAGTTGGAGCAGCGTGCCTTATTGCCGCAATGGGAGGTCGTATGTCCCATCTGCTAGCATTTCTGGCAGATCATGATCCGAGGTACAAACAACCGCACAGGTAGACGAAGTTTTCCCAACTCGACGTATTGAGGGAGGGCTGAGCCAGAGAAGGTCACCCGAAACGAATCTGATTGTGGTAACTTTTGTTTCACCCTTATTGGTCGATACTGTGCCTAGGTGGCACACATCTAGTATCTTAACTGGAGGCAGCAGAGGGTTCTTCAATCGACCAACCCCCCGCCTCAGCAGGATCTCAGGGGTCAGACTCGTTTCGAAGACCACACCTTCGATTTCAATAACCCGAGCTGGGATGTACACCCGGTACTCGAGTGTAAAAAACTGAGAGCCAGCAATCTCATTTGACTGCTTGAGGTTACGCACAACGACCCGAAGTTTATTGGGTCTTACTTTAATTATCTCGTACTTCAATTGAACTGATAAAAGCAATGTAAATATAGTGTTTTTATCATGTACGGGTCATGAAAGTCATACCGAAAACGTTTAATAAATCCTAGCATGTTTTAGCTCTGTTTATAAGTTCGACTGAAGGTAATTAAGTTACATTTTTTAACATTCAGTTGTAGCAGACTTTTGTTACACCAAGTATGGAACAACAATATCTTATTCTTAAACGCGTTGATATCCTCTGCATTTTTTATTTCTAAATAAAGTTTCATGTCATCAGCGTAAATTAAAAAATTTAGTTTCTTAAGAATAAAAGATAAGTCGTTTACAAATAGAATGAAGCCTTGTGGGACTCCCGAAGTGGTATGAATAGGTTTTGGTTGGTTTCCTTTAAATCCTACAACTTGACCATGGTTGGTTAGGTATGAATTAATCCCAAGTACTATGATAAAACTACCACAAGTTGTAATAATTTTATGATTTTCCTCTTTAAGAACACTTCCAGTCCGTCACAAATATGCTTCGAAGATTCAATTTTTCGATTCGTTCTGCTGAATGGCGATTTTTTTTGTTTATGGTTGAGTGGAAGCTACTATAATTCTCTTCCAAAGTGGATACGTATGTAAATTAATTGTTAAATTGACCATAAATGCATCTGTTTTTTGCCTGCCATTGATGAATTCATCATACGACATTTAGTTTATTGGTGTTTTATAACATAAAAGTTCGAACATTTCAACGCGCCTCTGAATTATTGCTAGAACATTGACTTATATAAAAAATAAAAAAATAGTTGAAAATTCAACAATTACAAAGCTGATAAATTGTTAGATCTTGAATAAATTGTGTCTACAATCCATTTTATGTTTCAAAATGAATTTTAAACAGCATTGTTTGTTCGTACCATTGGAAAAATTAGAGTTTTGTTGCATACTTATGAAAATGGCTACCGTTCCGAGGGAATCCAGAATAGCCACGCTCGCCATTTTTACAATGGTTTTATCTAAAACTACCATAAGACGCAAATAAAACCTGTATTTCTTACACAAGACTAACAAGATTTTTTGAGGAGCGCGATAAGTTCATCTTTATTTGTTCTACTCTTGAAAAAGATGAGTTACGCTTGAATAAAACTTGTTTGAATTGCTCAAGGTAAACAAGTCTCTCGCAAGAAAGCCATAAAATCAGCGTGAAAAAGGCACATCATAAACAAAGAAAACGTGACGGTGCAAATCAAAAGTGCCTATGCATAATTGTTGTTCTTAGTCATAATAACAGCTTATAATTTAATATTTTTAATCACCAGCGTTAGTCGATAAAAAAAACAAAAACAAAAAGAAAATTTAACTTGAATATGCTAACAATGGTTTTGGGAAGAATAACAGATAATAAATATTGCCTGGAAGGCGGAAACATCAGTTGAGTGAAAAATGATTTTTCCTCTTGATCTATATGCTATAGCTATAGGTTTATAAACCTAACGTCGGATGAAGTGCGCTGTGTAGTAGATCACTGAGCAATTCCAACGCACCACCTCCTCCACCTAACGGTGGTGGACATACGATAACGCATGGCGATAATCCACTGCCTGGGACGTTAGGTTTAACTTGCACAGCTGGCATAAAATCAATAATCATGAGTTATGATTCTCGGTTTACAACTGGCGACACATTGCACCATTTAATTGGTTTTGTTAAAAAAAGATAGGACGCATAACGCATAGACCCTTCTGATAAGTTAGTCTCAGTAGGCTGCGATTCCAATGGAATCTAGCGATGAAAAAAAAGGTCGTTGGTGGCTGAGATGAAGGAGTATTCAATATATTGGATAGGTTTTTATTGAATTTCCGCTTGAAGGATCCACTATTTTATATTTTCTTTCACCTATGGGCGTCCATTGTCCAGTTTGTTTATTTTTCACATAATGTTCTTTCTCAAGAATATGTGCTCTTATTCGAAACCAAATGGTTCTAAGAGCGTTTTATGGCAGCATTTTCAAGATACATTCACCTTGAAGAAGAATGCCATAAAACCTTCTCAAAACATTTATCAGGTTTTATGAAAGTTACAAAACGATGTCTTGAGAGGGGACTCAAGTATCTTATAAAATTACTTATAAGGTGAATTACACTTATAAATGATGTAGTTTTATGAAGGTTTCTTCAAGTGTTCTTTAATCACTCTTAAGAACTGTTAATCAATTAAAACTACCTTGACTTGGAAAATGCCCTGATAAAACCAGATGATCTCCATGATGCTTTGATAAAACTACCATAAAACATGAATAAAACCAATTTGCATTTGAATTGTTACTTGGGAAGCCATTTGAGGAGTTTGGGCTGAATTCCCATTTTTTTTGTAATTTAAATATAAGCATAGGTATATCGACACGGTCAAATGCTTTACTAAAATCTGTGTACAGAACCTCTACATGGTTTCCGTTATCCATTGCTTCCAGAGAATAATTAACGAATTCTAGTTAATTTGTGGTTGTTGAACGACCTTTAAGAAATCCAAGCTGATTAGTAGTTATTCTATTTTTGATTTGGTTAAATAATTTTTCATTCACAATTCCCCCAAAAAGTTTTGGAATGCAAGAGATAAGGGCTGTACCCCGATAATTACGAATATCAGATTTTTCACCAGACTTAAAAATAGGCACTAGAAATGAGCCCCTCCATAATTTTGGAAAGTCTCCGGATTCCAGTGACATATTAAAAAGCCAAAACAATGGAGAAGTAAGCTCAGCTGCTACAGTCTTCATAAACAAAGGAGGAACTCCATCCGGTCCCGAGCCTTTGGATGCATCTAAATGTTTTAACCCTTCCACGATTTCATGCATATAGATTTGATTCACGCTTATGTCACTGGAATATTCAGGATAGAACCCAAAGTATTGCCGATCACGATCTGCTTCTGAGTATGTTGTGTATGTTTCTTGAAAAAACTGGGCAAATAAATTGCATATTTCTTCTGTATTATTACTTTCACTATTGTCCAAATACATACGGGATGAAAGATTGTCTGATTTTAATTTGGTATTCACGTAATTATAAAAGTTTTTTGGGCAACATTTAATTTCACTTTCAATTTTTGAATTATACTCCTCAAATGCAACATTCATAGCCAAATTAAGTTCATCACAAATGTTAAAAATTAACGGAACTGTTATGTTTTTTGTAAATCTTATGCGCTTTTTGTTTACAGTTTTTTAAATTTATAATTTGTTTATTGAACCAAACTGGATCCTTTGAGAATACTCTTCGTCTACGTCTGTTAACTGGTACTTCTTCCAGGATAACTGCAAACAAATTAGTGTAGAACACTTCAGTTGCACTTTCAACATTATCTCCATTCCTAAATACTGTTTAGTTTAGTTTAGTCTGCTTCTTATGTTAGCATAATTAGCTGATTTATAGTCAAGAACTCGCAATCAGGTGACTCATTTCCTTGTACAAAAAGCACTCTATTGCTGTGTGAAATACTTCATTTATCTTGGAGTCAATGATTCACTAACACAGAAGTCATCGAAAATATTTGTCAACAGAAAGTCTAAGTAACAGTTTATTTGATGAAGTCCTAAATCAGCAAATATGAAATTAAGCGTCTCATTTTCCCCGATTATTGGAAGTAAGATGCTTTCATTATCAATGTCAGCAATAAAATCAACATTGCGTTGGTTAAAGTCACCATATATATGTATTTTTACTTCAGGGGGTACACAAGACACAATTTCTTCGGCATTAGTAAAAAACGTATCATATATTTCCTTACGGGCATTGTTTGGAGGAAAGTACACCGAAATAAACACATGAGTTTCGTCTCTCACCTGCATTTTTGCCCATACATTCTCAAATTCTTTAAATTTTGTTGTAGTAATTATGTCGGAATTGAATTCAGTTGAAATTGCAACTAAAACTCCACCTCCTGACTTTTTTTCTGACCATTGATAATTACGGTCATCTCTATAAACATTATAATTATTACCAAAAGCCTCTTCACTTCTTACACTCTCATCCCAACTGGTTTCATTTGCTTCACGGTATAAAAACAACTTAAAACTTTATTTTGAATTTCGCTGATCTTAGCAGCGCTTTTCATCCGATTAAAATTTTGACAATTTCACATGATGCAGCAGAATTTGAAAAGCAACGATGTAACTATGTAATTTGGCATCGAGTTGCTGATTGTATGTGCCATTTTTCTCTATTATGCTTAGTTTTAGATACGTTAGTATGAGTTCGATAGTATTATTATCTCGTCCACTCTAGTGGGCGCCTTGCAAATTATGTATATTTAAAAAAACTGAAATTATGTATATTTAAAAAAAAACTTCACTCTGTATAACGCCTCTTTCATTAATTTGTGTTTCTTTTAGAAAATATCGTCTTCATAACAACGGAACCTGTTCGGAATAGATCTAGTAATGGCTTTTGGTAGTTCATAGATTTATTATTGAACTGTCAATTTATTCGAACAAAACAGTATACTACTGATGGAGGCATAACTGACCTATGTGACATTCAGCATTGGTTTAGCTTAATGCAAGAACTTGATATGTATTTATTACATTATGTATTATATTATATTAAACAACACAAAGTTATGCGTCCACAAGTAGTATAATATAAAATATATTTTTTTTTATCTGGGAAAAATGTGACAGATTTGATTTTTTTTCATACGAGTTTTGTTTAATACATCCATCGATCGAGTATTCAAGCATAAGCCAAATTATCATCATCTGTATATGTGATTACTACCTTCGAAAAATATTTGCTGGTAAGAACAACAAATATTTTAAGAAATAATTTGTTATAAGCACATATCATCTGAAATTGTAGAACACAAAACCTATGCAAAATGCATTATACATTATAAAAAATAAACTTAAGAAGCAATTTGAAGTTGAAACAAAAAACTATATTTAAGCACTATAAGAATGGAAAGAAAGCCTTGATTTAATTATTTGTTCTGGGGAAAATGGTTATGAATGAATGACAAATTCCTTATTCATAAGTTTCCTCTTATTATTTGACTTTTTTCCTTTCATGATTATTCGAATTTTTACTTGTTTCCTGATTAATTTTCAAAGTAATTTGATCAATATATAAAACTTGGAACGGATATTTCGTTAAGAGATTACAAAAATAATCGTAAACATCGTGATCTGCCATCTTATGAAATGATTGTCAATCAGATACGAACAATTCATCAATAGCAAATGTATGCTACTGGGAGATTCGTTGACAATTAGAGCCCCAGAAAAAAAATCAAAAAATTTGCATTGCGTTTCGTTGATAATGGATGAATGTGTAGATTGCATACGGAAAACTTTGATGCGATTAACTTATCTCTCTTACTTCGATTTTTTCGGAATGACATATCAAACCCATCAACACATGGGTGAGACCAACGGCTCTACTTCCCTCCCGAAGAAAGACGTAATCAGACAGTTTTTGTTTTGATTCTTTATGTTATTTTGATAGAATACTTGAGGGTGTATTGGTGTGAGTTGCGTAATTAGGGGCTAATCATTGAGCTTGGGACCGAACTTGGAACCGGTGTGCTAGTACTTCCTGAGCCAAAAAATATATTCATTTTCTTCATGGGTATCCAGCTGCTGCTGAAATTAAGTAACATTAATTAGCAACATAGGGATAGGGACATTTAGGGATTTTACAATTTTAGTTTCTCCAATTACTCTTGCAAGAAATCAGCGCAGTAGATAAAAAGTCTTTTAATTAATTACTAAGGTAATTCAGTATTGTGCAAGACTTGAAGGTTAGATCATAGACTTACTCTAAGACCAGTAGGTCCCGTACAAAAACGGCTCAGTCAGTACTAGCACATCGGTCCCAAGCTCGGTCCCAAGCTAAAGTATGCGCCCCTAATAATGAACTCACACGAACACACTCTCACATATTCTGTCAAAATAACACAGCAAATCAAAACAAAGGCGCAAATATGTATAGCAAGGTGCTGGCTTCAAGGTGAAATTTGGACCAAGGGGTTCTACAACAGTGAACCAATTTCAAATCTTTTTATTTTTGGGGCTTCAATTTTTTGGTCGTTCGTCCCATACAATTTCAAATCGCTAGTTGCATATTGTTAGTTGGTTAGATTCTCATCGAAATAGATTATTGAAGACTGCTCTAGTAACGCAAGGGAATTTTACTAGCTCTGAGATTTGCCTAATTGTTGCGGTGTTGTCAACGTAATGCATAATATTCAATATCGGCGCTCCCCCTTCAGGTTCCTTATTCTATCAAAAAAGAAATCGTAATTGAGAAACTAGGAGAATTTAAAATTAACACTTCTTTTAATCACTTTAAAAAAATTAAAATAAAAAAATTGAAACACTTTTTTCAAATTATCACTAGTAAACGCGAGCAAATTCTTTTAAATTCCAATAAAAAAAGCTTATCTTTTGACAGATAGACCTATTTCGTCTGCGAGTTTCAGGCTTCTTTAGTGCCGACTGAAGGGAACCTCACAGTAGGTATAGTATTTATAGTAGGTTTGTTGGTACATCAATGTATGAAGTAGGGTGTGTGGGGCGGTACATGAATGTGTTTATGTTTGGTTTATTACCTCAAACGCTGTTTGTTAATTCCTACTTCGTTAGAAGGTTGTCAAATTGGTGTTGTGTTGTGTAGTGAGTTATTATTGTGATATAGGTATAAATTCAAACAGCCACGAATATCCGTTTCATTAATCCTTGTTAAGCATTTTTTTTAAATTTTGTTTGTGGATTGCTATGCTTTCCGTTACATTTAGTGTCCAAGGGTTTGTGATATGTCTTAAAATGTGTATGTTATTTAAGTTTCAAAGATGTTCTTCGTTGAATATATGTTCAGCTACTTTTGATTTAAAATTGTTAATGATCCCTTTGTCAGTGTCTTTGTTTGCTTTAGTGACTTCTGCAATATGCTCTTTGAAACGAATATTGAGATTACATTTAGTTTTTCCAATGTATTTTTTTCCGCAATGGTCACAAGTTATTTTGTATACCCCGGATTTGCTTAGACAGGTTATTGGGTCTTTAGCAGAATCTAAGAGAGTTTTAAGTTGATTATTTTTACTAGTAAAAACTATACACTTAAAAATTATGAATTTTACACGAGACCTAATCCATGTTTGTAAATAGTCCGGGAACGTAAAGTCGGGGAATGTAATAGTCGGCGAAACGTAAAGAAAGATTTCGTGTAAAATTATGTCTCCTGAAACTGAAACATTCGCAATTCGACAAAAGATGTGTCCATTTGAATTTATTTTCTCATCTCTTTCAACACATTCTTATGCGCTTGCATGTGTCGGTCTCAGGGACAGAAATTTACACGAGATTTTGGTAGTGTGTATATCAAAACCAAAGTTTCGTAGGATTGGTCATAATTGTAATATCGTATGTCGTTTCTAGTCTTTTAAGTTCTGACAATACACGAACAAATCCTGTCAATACACGAACAATAATCGACATGAGACAGCAATCACCACTTACAACATACACACATCAAAAATACAAGCAATCAGAACAGAAACAGCTAATATCCCCAAAAACACAAACACGACACAAAACAAATAAAACACACAATAACACAACATACTTCAAGAATTAAAACAAAAACTCGAAAACGTATGTTAAACGGTTCATTGAATCTATCTTCTGCTACCATATTACCAAATGCTAACGTTATCATGGTACGACGGGCTGCGTTCCCTCTTAGGCCAGGCGCCCACTGATGTGGCGGAGGTGTGACATCTGCTAGCATGCCAAAATATCTTGTCGACGTTTGCCTCACGCCACAAGACTTTGACTCGATATTTTGACATGTTATGTGATGCCACACTTCCGCCACATCAGTGGGCGCCTGGCCTTAAAGGTAATCTAATCCGCCCTTTCCAAGCATCTTCGACCGATTTGAGAAAATGTCAATATGCAGATTTTGCATGCGCGACGTACAATCGACAACGCTTTCGGCATTTTAATTAAATTAATTATAAAACAACGATGGTAATATTTTCAGATCAAGTAGAGAAAGATGATTCGGCATCAATAATTCTGTACAATTTTTAAAAATCCGTAAGAAAGAGATACATACGAGTTTTAATATCCAAAACCAATTTAGTGAATATGTAAACTCTTGATCTTCTACCATATAATAACCGTCTTCTCCATTCTGGTGGATCCACTACGTGTATAGCACTCTCGCTAAAAGGGACACAACGCTTCCATGGAAGAAACACGTGGTGTTTGTGTATGCACTGATCACGAACGATTACACGATTTTATAATAATACAACCAGCTCGGCGTCGCTGTCAACCACATATAGATGCACCATAGTTCACATGATTTTGACAATTTTGAACATCTGACAAATGAAATCGACAAAGATTTTTCATTAGGGTCTAACCGATAAACATAAACAGTTGCTTCCTCCTTGAATTTGTCGACCATGTAAAACTAGTGCCTAGCGTGCCTAGCCTCACTAGTGAGTGATTGATTTTTCAACTCTCATCATATCACATTCTCCAGCAGTCATGACGGCTTTTATTACAAACGGTTAAATGAGATCAACCTGTTTGTGAGTGACACCGTTTTTGACCATCATTCGCTTATCGTTCTAAGAGATAAATAGTGAGTGATTGATTTTTCAACTCTCTTGACATTAAATTCTCCAGCAGTCAAGCCGGCTTTTATTACAAACGGTTAATTGAACAAAAAGTGACACAGTTTTTGACCATCATTCGTGAGTACTAATGATCATGAGAAGATAATGGTCGTCATAGTCTTATAACCGTCATGAAAATGCACAGCACTGACAAGGTTCCTTCTCTTTGGGTTATGGGACCAATTATGGAAGATTTGTTAGAATGTCTCCAACAGGAATTTGAAGATATCTAAAAGCTCCGCGATGTGGAGGGTGAAACGGCAGTGGCACGTGAAAATAAAAGTAACCCAGAAAACACGAGATCCTATATGATAGCGGATATAAGTACAAAGTGGAGGCGATATGCGAACAATTAACATGGAGTTGCATGGACAGATGCACGTATATGGCCTCCTCTTTGTTGTCATATGCGCTAAGATATGCTATTCTGTGTTGACTGGGAAATTTTAGGGAGAAAAAAAAGAAAAAGCGAATATAGAATGAATCCTAGAGGGTTTGAGCTGCTTAGTGGAATACCTGTAACTAGAAATTAGAAGAAAAATTAGTGTTTTCCATTTAATTCCAACTACCTTTGCTTATCTTGACAGATACGCGTATTTTGTCTACAATAGATCATTGCACGGAATGTATTAACCTCACTTTTTTGACAGTTCAGAGAGCTTGTTTACAAGGTGTTAGAATTTGGACCGCTCAAACGAATTTTTTCATTGGCGTTTTCCGGATTCTGTACGATTAGATCCAAACAATGATGTGATAATAAGCACTGGTGTCTGTTTTCCGGCAATTTTATTTCAATCGTAATAAATTTAGAGCACAAAATCTCAAACCGATCCGACCGAAAATATTCTAAGTCAACGTAAACAAGCTCCCTGAACTGTCAAAACTGCATTGATGACGCCATCGTTCAATGATCTATGTGCAGACTTCTTCAGTGTCTCGTACTAATAACTCGACTTAATAAATCTGTCAAGATAAGCAAAGGTAGGTGGAATAAAATGGAAAATACTATTTTTTCTTCTAATTTCTAGAATATCGAATATTGTACAAGCGATCGCAGACAGCCAGCTCGAATTATTTTTTTTAATTTCATTTATTTGTACAGGGTCAATCGAATCAACTTTACAGAGCCAAGTTTACATATGTATCTACATCAGTTTTCATAAAACTAAAGATATGGAGATAGAAATGATTACTCGTGTCCGTCTCGAGGTTAATAGGAACAACATTTTAACGGATGGGAAGATCAGTGGGAATTTTAGGTAACGGTTAAATAACCCACATATTTAAAATTCTATTTTGTCTAGTCATAACTTACAACTATACAACTTTTTAGAAAGTAAAAACACACATACACACAAACAAAGAAAAAAAAGCTAAAATAAACAATAAGGTTAAACAAACTACAATCTTAGGTTAATGTAGTTAAAAACACATATTTGTGTTTCATAAACTCCAGATCACGTAAAGCCAAAATATCTCGAACCGGTACATTGGGTTGTTTATCTCCAGCCCGAAGGGGATCATAAAGCTCAGATCTGACTCCGCGATGTTCAGCACAAGACCAAATAATGTGATTTGCGTTCAGGTAACCTTGTCCAAGTTCACAGAGACTGCTGTCGCTCAGCCCAACACGGTATAAATGAGCGTTCAAAGAATAATGATTGGATATTCGAAACACCGAAGCAGGTTTGGGGAACGTTGCAAAGTTGAAAAAAATGTTTCGGAAGCAGGACATGAAAAAGCGAAAAGGGTGGTGGAACGAGTTGCGGTCATGAAGGCGTTGCTATGGTTTTTTACTATCGTACAGATTAGGCCGAAGATTCTTAGATTGTACGGTTGTTATTAAAAGTTGTAATTATTTATTATTGATTCGTCAACAGATAAAAATGGTTATCCCAATTGAATTACATGCAACAATTAACACATACATCTTCGGAAACAACGCTTATTAACCTCACGGGATACATTAAAATTAAACACGTTATAATAGCTGTTGAAGACACGAGCCATGCTTAGCACAGGTTCGTGTTTGCCGTAGTTGGTCCTTGAGTGCCGGTTAATGAAGAATGATTGTAAACGTAGGTTTCGTCGTCGAGTGTTGATGTTCAAGAGACTAAGTAAAGTGGAACAGTCGATGTTTCCCTGAAAAAGGTCACCAACGAAACACGCTTTGCCCACCATACGCCTCCCTTCCAACAATTCCAGCTTAATGAGCTTACACCGGTTTTCGTAGCTTGGCAATCTGCGAGGGTCTTGCCAACGAAGATGTCGTAAAGCAAAGCGTATAAACTTCCGCTGAACGGCTTCGATCCTCTGGACTGCATTTTGGTAGAAAGGGGACCAAACGACAGCGCAGTACTCCAAAAAAGGACGAACCAAAGAGCAGTACAGTGTCTTCAGACAATAAACATCTTTGAAGTTTTTTGCGAAGCGGAAGATGCATCCTAGCTGCGATGAGGCTTTAGAAACTATATAGGAAATGTGGTTCTCGAATGACAGTTTGGTGTCTAGCATTACTCCCAGATCCTTTACTGTTGTTTCACGTTTTAATCGCGTTCCTCGAAGGATGTAGTCGTGGAGATACATCACACGTTTTCGGCCAAAAGAGATAGTCGAGCATTTGGATACATTTAAGGACATTCTATTGATCCGGCACCAGTCGTCGAACACTTGTAGTTCCTGCTGAAGAAAGTGGGCGTCTTCTGGACATTTTATGACGTAGTACAGTTTTAGGTCGTCCGCGTAGGATAATTTCAGGCATCTAAGGAATAAGTTCACGTCGTTCATATGTAGCAGGAAAAGGAAGGGGCCAAGGTGGCTGCCTTGTGGAACGCCGAATGTTACTGAAAAGCTGGACCAGGCATAATCTGAAATCTTCACAGACATAGACCTCCCAGTCAGGTATGAGCGGAGCCAGTTCAACAATTGATCGTGAACCCCCATTTTGTCGTATTTGGAAATTGCAGTCTGATGGTTCATTTTATCAAAGGCCGCAGAGAGATCTGTGTATATGGCGTCTACTTGATGACCGCGTTCCATTTCACGGATGATGAACGATGTAAATACGGTAAGGTTGGTCGTCGTTGAGCGCTTGGGCATAAAACCGTGTTGATCAGAACAAATAGTGTGTGAATAGCAGGGTTGCGGCTTATCATTTTTGACTCAGGCATATTCATTTGCCAATATCTCCTTCCTTGATAATATGATGTATGATGAACTTGTAGTGCATGAGTAGACCTACAACTTTGTCTAACAGTACCTTGCTCTAACTCCTATATCTTCGACATGAGAGCGTATATTCACAGTGATCTTCACGATGATAATCGCGTGATCTTCACCGCGAATATCATCGCGAAGATCACTGCGAATATACGCTCTTATTCCTCAGATATAAGAGATAGAGCTATGTACTATTAGACCAAGTTGTAGGTCTACTCAAGCACCATAAGTTCATCATACATTATATTTTGAAATTGAACTTCTGAGAAGAGCTATCGGCAAATGAATATGGATAACTCAAAAATGATAAGCCGCAACCTTGGTGAATAGTCATGGACCAGCCTTTGGAGAACAGTCAGCTCGAATAGCTTCGATACAGCACTTAGTGCAGCAATTCCACGATGATTGGCGACGGATCGTTTGCATCCCTTTTTGTGTATTGGAAAAACAAACGACTCTTTCCAGCATTCGGGAAACACACCGGAAGTCAATGACAAATTGAAAACCGTAGCCAAGGGCGCAGCGAGTGTGTTAAGGCAACGTTTCAGAACAATTGAAGGAATACCGTCAGGACCGCAACCAGTTGAATTTTTCATCTGCTTCCCGACTGAAACTATCATATCACTATGGATAGTGAAAGCAGAGCCAAATACAGAAAAGCGGGGAACATTGCTAGTAACAGCTTCGAGGCCCTCGGCATCCAGAGTTTCCTCACAGAAGACACTACTGAACTGATTACGGAACAAGTTGGCGATATCCGCGACAGAGTCAGCTTCATTTATGCCGTCAGTCATAGTGGAGGGTAAACCGGTTTCCTTCCGTTGTTCATTCACGAACCGCCAAAAGCTTTTCGGTTTCGTTTTGAGACGACTCTGCAATCGAGACTGATGCGAGTTGTATAAGCGGTTATTGAGGTGTTTGTAATCGTCGTTGGCGCGTGCATAGATTGTCCTCGTTGAATCGGTACGATATTTGCCGTGTTTCCTAAGAGCAGCCCGTTTAACACGTTTCAAATGTTTGAGATCGGAATTAGACCAAGCAGGTTTGGGAGGCTTACGGTTGAGTTTCTTAGGCACGAATTGATCAACGGCGTACAGCAAAATACTACACATAGTCGAAGCAGCAAAATCCGCATCTCCGTTGGCAAGGGTCGTGTTCCAATTCACGCTGGCGAAAAAAATTTGCTCAAAATCAGCATGGGTGAAGTCATAATATACTTGTTCGATGTTGTCATGAAAGCTGTACTTAGGTTTAAATTCCAGTGTAAGAAGCAAAGGGGAATGATTCCTGCAGCTTTTCACAAGCGGTGTCGGAGCTTGAAGAACGGAACATCTTTGGCCATATTCTTCGCTGATGAAACATAAATCCAGCAAACGGTTATTCGCGTTAGGAATGCCATTAATTTGCCGAAGTCTAGCGGTAGATGGCAATATGAACAAAAAACAGTATTAAAAAATAAAGAGTTCCCAGTTTTTCGATTCTCCCGACGTCACTAACTTTGAAAATTCATAACTCAAGAACAATTAATCGTAGAACAAATGTGTTTTACTCCAAAGAATAATTAACTATTCTCACAAAATTGGAAAAATCCTTAAAAAAATTCCACAGTGAAGGATTTTTTTAGGAAAAGCCGTAAAACCTATTTTTCGAATCATGGACAGTTTTGAACAAAATATTTTCTTGTTCATTAATTCATAAACTAACATTGGTGAAATGTTGGCGATGGGCTTTTTTCGTTTTTGAGTAATGCTCGAAAAATAATAAAATAGAAAAACGAAAAGTAATGTTTTCCGATTGGAACATAGGTACTTAATGTATGCTTTTCAGGTTATTATGTGGTTTGTTATTTGAGTTCAAGACAGCTGATAGGTGAGCGATTCCACGAACAAGTGGGAAATTTTTCCAGTTTTTATTTTTTGTATTTTTTGATTTGCATGAAACCTTGCATACAAGTTTTTGGGGAAGAAACACGCCGTTTTGCATACTTGGTTCGCCATTTTGAATCTAGCCTTACTTATGAAAAGGGCCTATGAAAAATGCACATGATATCTTCAAAAAATAGTATCTCGGAAACGGTTTGTCCGATTGGTTTGGTGTCTTCGGCGAAATTTTAGACAATTGTTGGTGCTATATGGAGAAAATATGCACGGTAAAAAAAAAGTTTGGTTTTTGTGTTTTGAACTAAAATATAGATTTTCCCTTAAAAGTGACCTGTCAATAATTTTTTAGTTATTCTTATGTTATAGCTGACTTAAAATACTATCTAGTGCACAGTGAGTTGTTCTGGAGAAAAATAGGTTACAATGAAAAAAAAAAATACAATTTTCAAAAAAGCTATTAAGAAAAGTCAAAAAAGTTTGTCACCCTAATTTTATGAAAGTAAATCAAATTTGCAAGCAAAAAGTACTTCGGTAACATTTTTCTAAGATGCACCGTTTAGAAGATATTACTGATTCAATATTGATTTTTTGATAACTTAATAAGTTTTGGCCCTTTTCGGATGTACTCCGTGTTTTTTCAGTTTCAAAAGTATTTTTTTCGGAAAGATTGGAAAATTTTGAGTTAAAATGACACTGACAGCTTAAAGATTCGAGTAAAATTCTCTGCCTTAAAAGTATTTTGAAAAACAAGTTACAAAATCCCACTATCAGGAACAATGATTTCTTCAAGTGATTTTTGGTGCGTTGTGCTGAAAACGTGCTAACAAGTATTATTTATTTATTTATTTATTATTGATTCGTCAACAGATAAAATGCTTATCTCAATGACAATAAGCTAAACTTACATTACATACAACAATTAACACATACATCTTCGGAAACAACGCTTATTAACCTCACGGGATACATTAAAATTAAACACGTTATAATAGCTGTTGAAGACACGAGCCATGCTTAGCACAGGTTCGTGTTTGCCGTAGTTGGTCCTTGAGTGCCGGTTAATGAAGAATGATTGTAAACGTAGGTTTCGTCGTCGAGTGTTGATGTTCAAGAGACTAAGTAAAGTGGAACAGTCGATGTTTCCCTGAAGAAGGTCACCAACGAAACACGCTTTGGCCACCATACGCCTCCCTTCCAATAACTCCAGCTTAATGAGCTTACACCGGCTTTCGTAGCTTGGCAATCTGCGAGGGTCTAGCCAACGAAGATGTCGTAAAGCAAAGCGTATAAACTTCCGCTGAACGGCTTCGATCCTCTGGACTGCATTTTGGTAGAAAGGGGACCAAACGACAGCGCAGTACTCCAAAAAAGGACGAACCAAAGAGCAGTACAGTGTCTTCAGACAATAAACATCTTTGAAGTTTTTTGCGAAGCGGAAGATGAATCCTAGCTGCGATGAGGCTTTAGAAACTATATAGGCAATGTGGTTCTCGAATGACAGTTTGGTGTCTAGCATTACTCCCAGATCCTTTACTGTTGTTTCACGTTTTAAGCGCGTTCCTCGAAGGATGTAGTCGTGGAGATACATCACACGTTTTCGGCCAAAAGAGATAGTCGAGCATTTGGATACATTTAAGGACATTCTGTTGATCCGGCACCAGTCATCGAACACTTGTAGTTCCTGCTGAAGAAAATGGGCGTCTTCTGGACATTTTATGACGTAGTACAGTTTTAGGTCGTCCGCGTAGGATAATTTCAGGCATCTGAGGACCAAGTTCACGTCGTTCATGTATAAAAGGAAAAGGAATGGACCAAGGTGGCTGCCTTGTGGAACGCCGGATGTTACTGAAAAGCTGGACCAGGCATAATCTGAAATCTTCACAGACATAGATCTCCCAGTCAGGTATGAGCGGAGCCAGTTCAACAATTGATCGTGAACCCCCATTTTGTCGTATTTGGAAATTGCAATCTGATGGTTCATTTTATCAAAGGCCGCAGAGAGATCTGTGTATATGGCGTCTACTTGATGACCGCGTTCCATTTCACGGATGATGAACGATGTAAATACGGTAAGGTTGGTCGCCGTTAAGCGTTTGGGCATAAAACCGTGTTGGTCTGAAGAAATAGTGTGTGAATAGTCATGGACCAGCCTTTGGAGAACAATCAGTTCGAATAGCTTCGATACAGCACTTAATGCAGCAATTCCACGATAGTTGGCGACGGATCGTTTGCATCCCTTTTTGTGTATTGGAAAAACAAACGACTCTTTCCAGCATTCGGGAAACACACCGGAAGTTAATGACAAATTGAAAACCGTAGCCAAGGGTGCAGCGAGTGTGTTAAGGCAACGTTTCAGAACAATTGAAGGAATACCATCAGGACCGCATCCAGTTGAATTTTTCATCTGCTTCCCGGCTGAAACTATCATATCACTATGGATAGTGAAAGCAGAGCCAAATACAGATAAGCGGGGAACATTGCTGGTAGCAGCTTCGAGGCCCTCGGCATCCAGAGTTTCCTCACAGAAGACACTACTGAACTGATTACGGAACAAGTTGGCGATATCCGCAACAGAGTCAGCTTCATTTATGCCGTCAGTCATATTGGAGGGTAAACCGGTTTCCTTCCGTTGTTCATTCACGAACCATTAGATTTTATTAGATACAGCTAATTAGATACCAGTTAGCTGTACTACGTACAGTTGGTGAATGTAAACATGGTCTTTGTTGGAACTAGTCCATAATGGCCACGCTGGCCATAACGAGGCTAGCTCCGTCGATGACCGTTTCTTAATAATAAACAAAAAGAACGCAGTCTTAGTCACCTTCCATCAAACTAGACGGCTGCCGACTGATACCTCAATCAACAACCGCCGCACTCTTTATTCATTCCAGGTATATACAATTTACAATCTTCTTCAATAACAATATACCTATGCCAGCAAATCTACCTCGCTCCAACTCTCCAAACTCGTACCTGAAGGTTCGACGATACCTGGGCGTTCAACTCCACCTATCTTCCAACAGTCTTTACCCAGTATTCTATGATTTCTACCCGTGAGCTGTATAATAATGTCTGACTCGGTTCTGAATTAATCCAGTATCTACCAAACAGTAAATGCAGAAAGGTTGCTAGTAGCATAGTGATTATAGTAATATCAGCTCATAATCCTGTGTTTTTGAACGAGATCTAGTGTTGTTTGATAACATAATAATTGTAAAGGAAAGTGTAACACGTTTTGGTGCAAAGGTAAGTTTTAAATACACATTTTAATTATATGTTTTGTGATATTTTCGTACAAAACTAACAATTGGAAAATATTGTCTATGTTACAGATTACAAAATGAGTAAAATAAAATGTATTCGCCCATTCAAAGACATTCAGTGTTCGAAAGAGCTGCGATATCTCACGGATGGTATCATCCAAAAACTAAAATCAATTGGATTTTCCAAGGTATCCACACTCAACACCAAGGATTTTCGTATTTGTTTGTCTTGCCGTCTACATATTGATTCAAGAGCTCACCTCACCCAAAACGAAGAACAAAGCGTAGCCGGCGGCTCAAGGATGCCAACTGTTCAGACCATACCTGATGTACCTGATTCGCAAAGCTATGAAAGTTTGGTCACGATACCATCAGCGTCAACGCTAAGCACAATTCAATCAAATGAAGACTTCACGATGCCTGTAGACGTCGAAATATTCAACCGAGGAATAGCAGCTATTCGTGTTTCGCCTATAGATTTAGGTAAGGTTAAAAATGTTCACTATCCTGAAAAAAAGTGCGCTGAAATCGTCGAAGGTGTTCGAAGAAATCTTTTTAAATTAGACGCTAAAACAGAAAAAGCAAACGAGTTTGATGAAGTCATAGAAAATATGAAAATTAAATTTTTAAATTCAGCCACAAGGCAAGAAAAAAATTGTAGACGAATTTGAAACGAGTAGAAATATGGCATCAGATGCAAGAAAGGAAAGAGATAATGTATTTGATTCATCTCAAGGTTCAAGCTCTGGAAAAGCTTTGAGTAATGAAGCAAAAGAACTGGTTTTGAATTTTTTTGAGGACGATGATATAAGCCGTGCAATGCCAGGCCAAAGAGATTTTGTTAGCGTAAAGACAGGAAATAAGAGATTAGCTGTTCAGAAAAGATTGTTAATGATGACATTGAGAGAAGCTTTTAATCGCTTTAATGAAATGTACGTCAATGTAAAAATAGGGTTTTCATCATTTGCAAGCCTCCGGCCAAGGCAATGTAAACTATTGACTATCACAGGAACACATAATGTTTGCGTTTGCACTACGCATGAAAATGTCAATTTAATTCTACATAGCTTAAAAAAATACAATGTCTTGAATGATCTAAAAACATTAACGAATAGATTACTTTGCGAAAATAAGACAACTCATTGCCATCTACGAAGATGTAAAAACTGCCCAGACCTACCTCAGTTTTAGAAGACAGTTTATTGAAACAACTGGAAGATAACTTTGTTGAAAAGCTTTCATTCGAACAATGGGTTACCACTGACAGATGTGATTTAGAAACTATTGTAAAGCAAACCGATGAGTTTGTTTCATTTTTCAGCTCAAAATTAGAAAGTTTGATTCCACATGATTTTGTAAAAACCGAACAATCAAATTTTTTGAAAACTACAAAACAAAACTTGCAAGATGGTGAATTTTTAGCTATTTGTGACTTTTTTGAAAATTACAGCTTCATTTTGCAGGATGAAGTTCAATCACACCATTGGAACGTGCAACAGGCCACAGTCCATCCTTTCGTAATATATTATACTGAAAATATGCAAATTAAACATTTTAGCTTCAATCTTTATTTCTGAAGAACTAAGACATGATTCAGTCGCTGTTAATTTGTTTATTGATAAAATGATAAACTTTTTACAAATTGATCAAAATAAAAACATAAAAAAAAATTATTTTATGTCAGATGGTGCTGCTTCACAGTATAAAAACCGAAAAAACTTTTCTAGCCTTTGTAAATTTAAGTCAAAGTATGGTATAGACGCTGAATGGCATTTCTTCGCAACATCGCACGGAAAAGGTCCATGCGATGCTATTGGAGGTACGATAAAACACATGGCTACCAGAGCAAGTTTAGCCAAAGAACGCGAACACCCGATAAAGACTGCAAGAGAGTTGTTTAATTGGGCAAACAAACGAAAAGAAGAAGAACTTACAAAGTTGTCATTTTGTTATTCTACTACAGAAGAATGCGAAAATATGTCTTTGCAGCTAAATAATCAATATAATAATGCAAAAACAATTCAAGGAACTCAAACATTCCACTAATTTCTTCCTCTATCAGAAAATACAATAAAGGCAAAGCTTTATTCAAACTGTCCTGACAATGATGCCAAAATATTCGATATTGTTAAGAAAGTTGTGTAAACAATAATTTTATAAAAATACAGGAATAAAAATAAACTGATGATATCCAACATATAATGTTATGTTTTAGTGCGCACAATCACCATCCCTGAAAAATAAGCTTAATCCGCTCTTTTGAATCTTGCTAATTGAGGAGCTTGCATTTGCAGTTCTCAAAAAGGTGTATTTCGAAATCGAGTTGTCTCATCGGTTTGATGTCTGGGGCAATGTTCGGCAATAGAGAGAAAATATGCACAGTATAAACACATCCAGTTTAAATGGATTAAACTGTTAGGCGATATGCAAGAGTTGGATGCACATTTTCAACACAATACACCAAAAATAACTGGAAGAAATCATTTTTCCTGATAGTGGGATTTTGTAACTTGTTTTTCAAAATACTTTTAAGGCAGAGAATTTTACTCGAATCTTTAAGCTGTCAGTGTCATTTTAACTCAAAATTTTCCAATCTTTCCGAAAAAAATACTTTTGAAACTGAAAAAACACGGAGTACATCCGAAAAGGGCCAAAACTTATTAAGTTATCAAAAAATCAATATTGAATCAGTAATATCTTCTAAACGGTGCATCTTAGAAAAATGTTACCGAAGTACTTTTTGCTTGCAAATTTGATTTACTTTCATAAAATTAGGGTGACAAACTTTTTTGACTTTTCTTAATAGCTTTTTTGAAAATTGTATTTTTTTTTTTCATTGTAACCTATTTTTCTCCAGAACAACTCACTGTGCACTAGATAGTATTTTAAGTCAGCTATAACATAAGAATAACTAAAAAATTATTGACAGGTCACTTTTAAGGGAAAATCTATATTTTAGTTCAAAACACAAAAACCAAACTTTTTTTTTACCGTGCATATTTTCTCCATATAGCACCAACAATTGTCTAAAATTTCGCCGAAGACACCAAACCAATCGGACAAACCGTTTCCGAGATACTATTTTTTGAAGATATCATGTGCATTTTTCATAGGCCCTTTTCATAAGTAAGGCTAGATTCAAAATGGCGAACCAAGTATGCAAAACCACAGAAAACAGACGTTTATCTTCGGTCTGCTACTTGTGTAAAACTTTAAACCGACATTTCAAATGTATGTCGTGTTATGCTCCTGGTAGGCGGCGCTGCAGTTGTGCGATAACTGTCATGTCAATATTTATCAATCAAAAGCCTAGCACATAACCTGAAAAGTTTTCCATGTTTTTCTCTGCACTTGCTTCTTATACCGGCTACCGGCTGCATATTCATGCGACTTTATAGAATCGGAAAATGGGTCGCAATTGTGAATTTTATTGGTGCAGTAATCAGTAACGATACAATATTTCCTTTTATCAGTTCACAGGTGATAATGAAAGGTGAATTTTTCTTCACCTTTAAAATTATGAATACATATGAGAGTATGTTTTATAACGCAGATGACATACCTAGGTAGAAAATGTTGCTCTTGTGAGGCTGCCTAAATGTTTGCTGCTGCAGGACCACAAACATTCAAGAACATAAGTTTCGCTCACTTTCCTCTCAATGCTTTCAAGGAACTATCCAGGAAAGAAAAGTGGTAATGCAGCGTAACATGAAAGGAACTCTTAGTCTAAAATCTAATTGAATCTGAAATTCACATGCAAGTTAGTTCCAAAGGCAATGCCTTTCGAATCTTCGTAAAATCACTATACCATACCATAAACTATACCAAAAAGTATTGAAAGCTATTTTTATCCACATATTTGTATTTTGTTCTATCAGAATGTCAGGTGACTACTTGGAGGATGCATCCATAGAGTTTGTCGATTCACCGATTATTGGCATTCCCAGTGATCCATCACTGTTTGTCAATGATTAGTGGTAGAAGAGTTCAGCATCAGAGGATTCATGTATTGAAATACCAGAAAGTAGTCAACTCGATAGCTATGTACTGTCCAAGGATACACGTACTCCATCACCTCCATCATATACTACAAGGACGAGCGATTGGTAGTTGAACATCGCAGCTTTTCACGAACAACCCCGATTGAGCTGCAACTGCATTCACAAACTCAAAACGAATCGGGTACCAACACATTCTCTAGATATAACCCCAGTTGCCTTTCCGTTGTATCCAACAACTTTCGTCGACATATTAATGAATTGGCCTATGAATCACAAGTGCTGATGTTTTAGATATCTTCCAAAATGCATTGTAAATTGCAAGCTGGAACACGTATTTTTTCACCCGAACGAATATTTATAATGTTTGTTTCAGATACCGATTCTTTTGTTTTGAATTTTGACAGCAACGTTTCCAAACGTTGAGTTGCGCAGAAAGTAAAAAAAAATCACTGGCAACATGATTCAACATAACTTGGGCAGCCGGTAAGAGATGGCGTTAGTGTTTCAACATATTTTCGTTTAAACTTTTACACACGTTTTTCGAGAAAAGTTATATGGACATCAATGTCTGTTCTCTGTGGCAAAACGGCGTTTTTCTTCCCCAAAAACGTGTATGCAAGGTTTCATGCAAATAAAAAAATATGAAAATTACTCGCTGCTGAAATGATATGGAACCGCTCAGGTAGAGAGTTTATTGAAGTATAGGAACACAACAAACTCCTATATGAGGACGTTTGCGAACAAACGCATCATTTGTGCTCCTCAAATATCACCAAGTGGTTCATCCGTGCGTGAAACGATTTCGAAGAAAAAAAATCGAAAATTTCTCCAAGGACACTACATTACCATCGATCATGAAGAAGGTAATATACTACGAGGCTCAGGACGCTAATTTGCGTTCAATTACTCAGGGTTATTTAGATAAGCTACGTCCCAGATGCATGGACTGGGTAACGAAACATGAAATTTTGTACGAAATGTCGCTTAAAGTTTATGTAAATTAAAAATACTACAAGCATTCGTATATATTATATATGATCATCATTCGGTTGATCCTGAAATGCAAGAAAGGTTGTAAGGTGTTGAAGTATAGAATTTTCAGCGATAGCAGAAAATCACCAAAATCTTGATTTGAGGTATCCTGATTTTTTTTATAGGGTATGTGTCTCTTGACTCAGCCTATTATGCAACCATCGATTACATTTTTAATTATAACTCATAAAGTGTTCAAGCTGTAAGCGAGATTCAACTAGTTAGACACTTGCTATGATAAGTTTGATAAGACATTTGGTAGTATGTAGCATGAAAAGTTACACAACTCTTTTTATAAAGTCAGAAACATTAGAGGGATATGGATTTAATGTCGGTCTATTGGCAACAGATTGGGTCTATTCATGGATGCAACTTCGTCCTATTCGATGGATTTATTACTAAATGCAGTCTTTGTGAGGTTTTTTTCCTAATTTTATGAATTAAGGCATAGCCAGCTGTATTCGCTTTACTGAACACAAAATTTTACAAATCAAACTAAAGTAAAACTACTTTGAAACACTTAATTGATGTTCATATATGTTTATCAGGCATTCAATAATGAAAACATTATGCTTCACTATATAATGACTTTATTCCTTCGGTTCGTGTTTAGGAAGTAAAGCCGTTGGTCCCGGCTCCTAGTCATTAGTCGTTAGGTAGGGTCCAAGTGGTGGAGTCGTCTCCCTGGCGTCGGTGATTGTCACTATGGGAGGAAATAGGCCAACGGAAAAAAATCACCTTTATTTCTGCTGGCCTTATAGTTATTACTCCTGAATTAGGAAAACGGGGAAGATTTAATTGAAAGGGAGTTGAAGACCAATGTACATAAAAAAACATTAAGTAATGTTTAAATCATCTGTGAAGTAAAATCAATAAAAGAGAAAACAAGATATTAAATATAATGACGCTGTGCGTTATGATGAAGCAATGACAAAGATTGAAATGTAAAATCAGACACTAGCCACATGGTGCACAGCGCTGCTTGAATCAGATCAGCTAAGATTTGGAAAAATGTCCATTTGCAAACTGTAAATGAAAAATACTTTCAGTAATAAGTGCAAAAGCCTACAACAGATTTCGTTGAAGCTTATTGTATACAAGGCACTAGATGCTTCTAAATAATAAGAGAAGAAGAAAGGACCAAACTGATGATTGGACATATAAGACATAATAATTAAACTTATATACCTGACATCCACTGGATTGCAACTGAAAAAGTTGAAAAGAGAATAGATCGTTCCAAATATCAAAGGTATAATTTCAATGAAAGATATTATTTTATAAGACATGTCTTTATACTACAGGTATACCTCGATAGTACGTACATAAACTTTTTCACGTCAAATCGCAATTGAACATGAGCATGAGCATGATTGACCGCCCACGGATGCAATTCCGTTATTGCCAGATCAGCTGTATTTGCACAAAGAACCAACAGATGATGTTTGGGACTAACATACATCTTCAATGTGTAAAAACTGGTGACCCATTATAAAGCAATACCGGCGCCGGCCATGCCCGAATGCTGGTCAAGTAGGGAATGGGAAGGAACGTGTTGACATGATACTCGCTTTTTAGGACCCGAGAAATCCTCTGCACTCCCACGAGAAATCACTGGGATGTGTATCACTGAAAATATGTAGCACTTTTTGCCAAAAGCAATAGGCCGCTCCAATGTTACTGAAAAGAGACAAGTTTAAGGAAAAACAAAACAAAACAAAATAGACAAAATAAAATAAAATAAACAGGATATTAGACATTGTCTTCAAAACATGGTAGAAATAAACTATTTGTTGCTTTGCAAACCAGCTCTTCTCGATATCCTAGATGGCCAAGTCCTGCTGGACCGCAGCTGCTGCCGTCGGCACTCGTCCACATCAACCCGGCCGTCGCCGACGTGTCGGAAACCTTCCGGTAGTAACATGATATCTGTGTCTAATACACTCTTCTTGCACTGATTAATTTACAAACTAATCCTGTACACCGAATCAAAATTCACTTTTTCACGGATGTGGTATTTTTCTCTAAAATCTAGTTCTAGATACTGGCACTTGGTTGCAGGATACAGAATTATCTTCCTCTACAATACCCGCGAACGACGACACTTTGGACCTGAGCTCGCTTGAGGAAGAATCACCAACACACAACAGCGCAATTGATTGTATGCAGTTTTTTTTAATGAATCCCGAGCACGGCGCGATTCCGCAACACGCAACACTCTTCTAACTTCAGTTCCGGCACCAATTGCACACACACACTAGTAATTCGCGACGCAGAACAACGTGACGTGCATCGAGGTGCTACTGCCGCCGACGTAGTGCTACATAATACCGTTGTGTTGTTGTTGCTGCGGATGCATCGCAAACTACTGCCAACACACACACACACACACACACACACACAAACATGTACCTCTCTATCTTTACGTTTTGATGAATCGCGGTGGGAAAAAATACAAAAATCCAATCCACCAAACTCACACCAACACCACTGCGCTTCTCCCAAAAAGTGCAAACGCAAGCGACAGACAGAGAGAGTGCTATCAGCTCAGCGCAAGAGGGAGAGGTTGAGCGAAAAAAAAATTCAGCAAGAAAACTTCTCTTCACTGCCAATGGAGGCTAAAAACCAAGCAAAAAACTATTTATTCACCACTTTTCCAAACTTTTTAGCGACGGAAAATATCACCAGTAACCATTTTGGATTTTTTTAACTCTTTATTTGTTCCAAATTTATCAATGTTTACATTTCATGTTTATCTAGGTGCTCCAACTACTACCGTAACATATCAACCTTATTGTTAAAATATGTACCTAATTGTGTTCACATTGTTCATGCCTTAGCAGTTCAGTATTTTAGGTAGGTTTTTATTCCTGCGTGTCACTATAACAATAATAATCTTAAAACTACAAACAAACTAAATTTAATTTAAACTAAGCATAAGAGGAATTAATCATTGCAAAAGAAGATTACAATGATTTTTGTCTGAAATTATTAATTATTTGGACATTTGTTCTAAAGTCTCAACATTCGAAATTCTATGCACTTCCTTAGTATTGTACCAAGAAGGCAGCTTCACAATCATCTCAGAACTTTGTTCTGAATCCTTTGAAGTGTTTTTTTCCTGGTAGCACTACAACTAGACCATATTGGAACAGCATAAAGCATGGCCGGTCTAAAAATCTGTTTAAATATTAATAGTTGGTTCTTCAGACAAAGTTTGGATTTTCTGTTTATATACCTTATATTATATATACTTATTACGAGAGCGCAGCAAGCGCTGCCCGCGGACGGTTGAGTTTTGCGTGAGCTGGCAGGTTTTTTCTGTTTGTTGAAAATCGATGCATGTGAATTTGTGAAATTGTGAATTTGGGTTTGGAAAGTTTTTCGGTGGTGATTGCTATTCGGGGTACTCTAGTTCAGTGGTGCTCAGGTAGATGCTTGCAGCGGGCCAAAATGAAATTGTTATGAGTTATTTTTAATAGCTTAAAATAATTAATAAAAAACAGCTTATTTTGAGGACACGTTACTTGTAGATGTACCTGAAATGTAAAGCAATGCTCTTTGTTCCAAAATAAAAAAAATACAATCAACAAAATGTAGATTTATATCACATTCAATTTATTTGAAAATCAATAAAAAAAACTTTTCGCATTTTAATACATAATTCACTTACACTTTTCTTGAGCAAGCTTATCGAGATCAGCCTTCATGCTAGAGGTCGAAATACGCAATGAATTGTCCAAATGTTCATCACTTATCTTATTTCTTGCTTTTGACTTTACTTGCTTCATCACGGAAAACAGTTGTTCACAAATGTATGTGGATCCAAACAAAGAAGCTACGAAAAGAGCATGATTTCGCAGCTCTGGGAAGCGCTCTTCCGGAACAAATTTGGCATAGAACTCCAACAAATCATGTCGATCAAATTTTTCTCGCAGTTCCGTGTCGCACTGTAACTCAATTAGTTCCATTTGGATATTATCTGGGGCTTGTTCAGCATCAACACTGAATGGAGCAGAAAAAAGTTTTAGAATTTTGTCATGCGCTTTGAAATTTCCAAATCTACGAGAAAAATCATTTTTCATTGTTTGGAGTGCGTCAACGTATTTTTTAGTCAACGTCACATTGCATTTTCCGAGAGTAGGGAAATGGGCAAAATTGAGAATTTTCATCTGTTTCTCCCACAACACGGGTTTCTTTTCAAATGTACTGATTTGATTAAACATGCTGTGCACCAATTTGCCTTTACCCTGGAGACTTAAATTCAAATCGTTCAGGTGCGTTGTAATGTCTGTCAGGAAAGCCAGATCTGTCACCCACTCCGCATAATCGAAAAACTTCACTGATTTACCTTTGCTCTCCATGAATTCGACGATTTCTTTCCGAAGATCAAATACGCGTCGCAGCACCTCTCCCCTGCTCAGCCAACGTACCTCAGTATAATATGGTACGTCACCATATCCTGCATCCGTGTCTACTAGAAGAGCCTGAAATTCTCGATGGTTCAATGCGTGCGATCGGATGAAATTAACTGTTTTGATGACATCTTTCATGACATCTTTGAATCCCACGCTTTTGGCGCAGAGGTTCTCCTGGTGCACGATGCAATGGTACTGGGAGAATTGCTCTGACACTTCTGGTAATTTTCGAAAATGGGCACCTTCATGTTTTCCTATGAATAAACATTTTTTTCAGTAATAAAATGATTAAGCACAGAGAACAGACAAACAAGCTCAAGCATAATCCATAAATAAATAAATAAATTTAAACATACATAAATGTATGAAGAAAATACCTAAAATTTAACACCATCCTTGGTACTAAATTTTCCACGGCTGATGCCAGCGCCAAATACATCAAATGTCCATAATAAAAGTGATGATGCCAGTACTGTCAAAAGGCGACGTTCAAAATAGCACAACATTTTAGGCAAGAATTTTAAGGAGCTTGCACGTCTTTACACTGCGGTATAAGCTTGAATAATTTAAATAAGATGGAAAACAAAATACATACCACACATAGCGGGAGCTCCATCGGTAACAACTCCGAACATTTTCTTCAGCGGTAGATCAAACTTTTCTAGAACAGCGCACAGAGCATTAAAGATATCAATGCTCTTCGTCGTTCCTTTCATGGGGAAAAGGCTGGCCAATTCCTCAGTCACCTCAAATTTCTTAGATATGCAGCGGATAAAAACTGCCAATTGAACTGTGTCAGATATATCCGTAATCTCATCCAGCGCCACTGAATAAAATTCAAAGCTGGCAACTTTTTCCTTCAAACTCAACACAAGATTTTCAGCAATGTCTTCAACCCGCCTGGTGGTGGTCGCCCGCGACAAACTCACTTGCGCAAAGATGCGACTTTTTTCGGGACAAATCATTTGAACCACAGCTTCCATACATTCCTTAACAAACTCGCCATCAGAAAATGGCTTCGAATGGGAAGCGAGTTATTCTGCGATAATGAAACTTGCCTTTGTGCACAACTCGTTTTCTTGCTTTCTTCTCACAAAAAAGTTTTGCTGGCTACTCAAATTTCCCCTGAACTCAGCACATTTTTCAGCCCGCGCCACACCGACATATTTATCCATTTTTAACGCATGTTTCGACTCGTAGTGACGCTTCACATTAAATTCCTTCATAACTGCAACAGCTTCGTTGCAAATCATACACACCGGTTTTTGATTAATGCACGTAAAGAAAAACATTTCAGACCACTTCTCCTGGAAAACACGTCCTTCATCAGCCACTTTCCGTTTTTTGCTAGTGCTGGCTTCCATTTTCACTGAATAATTGCTCGAAACTTCTCAGAATTACGCACGCGACTACAGAACGGAACCAATTGACAACAGACACTGAATGGTGAAAGTGAATGAGCCTGTCGTTGCGGGAGCGAAAATATGACTGCATTCTCTCTTTCTTTCCATCCCGCCTTTTTTGTCATTCATCATCTGTGTAACAAGCACGGTAAAAATTGTTCACATAAAACTATGAGAATCACAATTATTGCACAGTAAGAAATGCAACTCAAATCGAACAGCAAATAGGTACACATTCAATAAAGTTCTCATATTTCTCAAATACTATCGCGGGCCGCATTTGCCGCCTCGGCGGGCCGCATGCGGCCCGCGGGCCGCAGGATAAGCACCACTGTAGTTCATCTGGCATTTCAGATAGTTCCGGTGTAATAGTTTTATAAAATTTACGTTTCGCGTTGTTTTCGAGTTGTCGTGGGGCATATTTCTTAAGTGTCGTTTGTTTTGCAACTTCGTGAAGAAATAAAGAATTGTGCTACTGTTTCCGCATGTACATGGCTATACTGCAAGTCTGGAGCTATATTTTTCCTGGCATAAAAGTCATGGTGCACGTAGACTTTGTACGATTGGATTTCCGTACAGTTCCGAATAGAAATGAGGACCAACGAAACATCATTAAGATAAGTAAACGTTCATTAAATGTGCGACATTATATTAAATTTTCTTGTCATGTTAAATTATATTTAATTTTCTGTTCATATTAACGTTTCCATCGTTGCCATAGAGCCGCATTGCTATTTGCCTCGGTTTGTAGAATATTTGAGATTGATGACCTAGCAGTATTGCTCTACGCTCAATCATCTTGCTTTATTCTAAAGATTTGGTTAACATTTCGTTTTCCTTTCTCAAAGAATTCTCTCCTTTTTGGTTAAAATGCTTTGGTGACATTGGAGATGACGAGTTTCTCTTAACGAAGATACTTCACGCCAGCCGAGTTTATTGTTCGTATGCGAAAGGCGCCTGGCAGGAGCCTCATGTTTCCAGATGGCTTAACAAGTATGAAGAAGTGTTTTTATTTTCATTTTTATAATTTTCAGCATTGCATAGTACTACCTATATTTACGTGTTTTATTCGTACTAGAAGTAACATATCACTTGTAAAAGCAGATTCGTAGGGAATACCATGATATTTGCGTGGAATAACCGAAGTACAAGAACAGATTTTATTGACCACTCTTCTACTGTACCACAGAGAACAGACATCCAGGCTCGAACATTTTTCTCTCTATTTACTGTGTAAATTTTCAAAAGCAAACCGTTGGAAAATCAGCGCCGCCTAGTCTCGGTTTCACCAAAGTAAAACTGACAGCCTATCAAATCTCAAGGTGCGCAGGTGGCGCCATCAACATACGAATCACCAAAACTAACGGATACTAGCTGTAATTTTAAAATGGCAGTTACAGAAATTTACACACGGAGGGCACTCCAGCTTGGATGTCTGTTCTCTATGACTGTACGTCACAAATGACATCCTGCCATTATATCTAGACAAAATCGTCAAAAGGTCGAAAGTAACATTTGTAAACAATGACTTTAAACGTAAATTTCCTGGAAATGCCAGGTTGCTAACATCTACATCCACTACCAACGGGTAGGTAATAGCTCCTTGTATCTATTTCTGGTGCTATTTGGTTCGTGGGAGCAAGCAGATCCCAGAAAAATACGCTAAAAGTCATTGTTAACAAATGTTACTTTCAACCTTTTGACTATTTTGTCTAGATATGCTGTATATTGTTTAAAATCCATGTATTTGCAGGTTTCTTTTATGTTCAATTTCAGGTGGCTCGGTCATACAAATATGTATGGTTTCTATGATATTTGACTTGACATGATACGGAGCGTGTGAAATGGTATGTCCACGCATCCTTCTGTAGATGACCTGTAGATTCGCGGATTGCGTTGTGGTTCATTGTGATATTCGTTTAAAATCAACTCGTTATAATCAATCTTCTTTCTGGTTGATGCAACGCAGTGGCCGCTTTGACGTTTCTATTGTGTCTTTGATGTACTGCAAGCATCAATAAAGACAGAAAAATTTAATGATTGATAGTATAGTAGCTACAACGGCTGAAGTCTTTCGAAGAGAGGGTGATCAAATAAGTTGCAGATATGCATTCTCTAATAATTGCTTGTTTTTCTCATAGTATTATTATATTAAACAATAAATTAGACAGGTAATTAACAGTTAAATTATGATCATAAATAAGATCATAAATCATTGTATGAGATGAGACTAGCTGACCCAACGGACTTCGTTCCGTCTAACATTAATTTATTGCTTGCAATATCTTTAAAATCGATTCACACAATAAATCGGTATTCTATATTAACATCATTTTTTTTAAATTACAGGAATGTCCTCTATTGTTTTAGTCAATCTGAAAGGGACAGCCAATTTTCATACTGGAGAACTTGGATATTTGCAATTTTGGCTTCTAAAAGTATGACAATCGGTAGTCATTTCATATTATTGATAATCTGTTATCAATTGGCCACTTTAGTTGGTGTATTATGTTAAAATACTGAAGTCGGATTTTTTGGAAGTTTCAACTCATGAAAAATTGTTGCTGTTTGTATGATGTCTTGTCGGACCGACATGAGTTGATTACGGTGCTGTAAGACATATAGAAACTATCCAAAACAACAACGTTTTGTGCATTTTCAATGCGACAATTTAGCACTGGCATCTGAAATGAAGATGTTCTATTAACTGATTGTTAGAAATTGGGTTTTTCTTGAAGTTTGCTTAGTTTGAAAGTGAAGAAATTTGAAGAAAGTGTTGAAAATAATTTATTTTTGATTTTTCTGCATTTTTGACAAACAAAATTTGATTTATACAAACAAAATTTGATATATTTTAATGGAAAAATGTTTTAATGGAAATTTTTCATTTTCCAATTTTTCGACTTTTCCTTCGAACTAACAAACAAAAATTCATTTTTATATATATAGATGTGATTTTTTTTATGGAAATTTTTTTTTTATTTTCCAATGTTCTGACTTTGCCTGGAAAATTTCCCAACTTTTCTCTTTCTCTGTACTTTTGTTGGACAAAAAGGAACAAATCATCCGAAGACACCGTTAATATTGGTTCAGCCGTTCTCGAATTATAGCGTCACTAACAAACAAACATTCATTTTTATATATATATAGATACTTCAAATGATTATAGTGGTGCAAGAAGACGGAACAGCACATCAAAATTTTAGACGTACTATTTGTTATGGAATTTTAATTTCAGATCATCCATAGAGCTCCTGAGTATCGTAAAAAAATAATCTCGTGGCTACGATGCATTTTCCAAACTTTCAGGTTCATTATTGATAAGCAAACCCGTCTACAATTGAAGCAGGACAATATAATATCCCTGCAGTAAATTGTATATACTATTCCATATTAAATTGCATATTGATTTTACATTTATATTATTATCATGCCATTTTGACTCGGATTTTTATGATTTATTTCAATATTATTTCATTATTTTTTTATCACGGAGCGTATGGTACGGTATGTCCACGCATCCTTCCTCCCCTGTAGATTCACAAAATGTGTTGGGGCTCAAATCTATTCATTTGAATCCAACCCATTTTACAGAATCATCTTTTGCGGTTAATACAACGCAGTAGGCCTGGCAGCTTTGACGCTTGTATCATGTCTCTGATATGCTGCAAACATCAATATTGACAAAAAAAATAATTGGGCATTATCTAACCCAATTATTTCCAGGATGCTTTCTCGTACTGGCTGCGTTTGTATTAGATTAGATTAGATTAGATTAGATTAGATTCTTATTATATATACTTATTACATTTGGCTTTAATACCTTTAATGTGATCTTTAAATTTAATTTTTGGTCAAGTACCAGACCAAGGTATTTCACATGACTTGACCAAGAAATTGGAGCACCGTTCATAGTAACTATGTGACTACTACTAGGATTCGAAAGGGAAGCTCTAGGTTTATGTGGGAATATTATTAGTTGAGTTTTGGAAGCGTTGGGAGAAATCTTCCATTTCTGTAAATAAGAAGAGAAAATGTCTAAACTTTTCTGCACTCTCCTGCAAATGATACGAAGACTTCTTCCTTTAGCGGAAATGTCTGTGTCATCGGCAAACAAGGATTTCTGGCAACCCTGAGGCAAATCAGGGAGGTCGGAAGTAGGAATTTTATATAATATTGGTCCAATAATGCTACCCTGAGAAGCTCTAACAGTCGATCAGATTTGGAATTCTCATAATTTACCTGCAGAGTTCAGTCAGTTAAATAATTTAAAATTAATTTCATAATACAGAGCAGAAAATTAAAGTTTTTCAATTTAATAATCATACCTTCATCCCAAACACGGTCGAATGCTTTTCTATATCACGAAGAGCAACTCCAGTTCAGCAGCCTTCAGGTTTGTTTAAATGAATTAAATTAGTAACTCTTAATAGTTGATGAGTAGTTGAATAGCAATGGTGAAATCCAGATTGCTCATCTGCAAAAAATGAGTTTGTATTACTGTGATCATTCTTTTCAAACTATTTTTTTCAAAAAGTTTACTTATTGAAGAAAGTAAACTTATTGGTCTGTAGCTAGAAGTTTCAGCTGGGCATTTCCCGGGCTTCAAAATTGGAACAACTTTGGCATTTTTCCATTTGTCAGGAAAGTATGACAAATAAATGTTTTCATTAAATAATTTTATCATGAAAGACTAGGTACTCACTAGGAATTTTTTGATGAGTATATAGAAAATTCCATCATAACCTGAAGCTTTCATATTTTTGATCTTATACTTTTTACTTCATCAAAATCAGTGCCCCAGGATTCATTAAAAATATTTTCCCGGGTGGAAATATTCAGATAATTACGAGCAGCCTGACACTCAATAGGACCATTAAGACCCAAACTTAAATTATGGGAACTCTCAAACTATTTAGCACGTTTTTGAGCTTTTTCCACATTTGTTAACAATATTTTATCACCTCCTTTGAGCGCTGGAGGCGGAGGCTTTTGAGGTTTCTTCAAAATTTTGGAGAGTTTGCTAAATTTCACAGTCATGACAATATTGTTTGTAAATTTTATACCAGTTTGAATTGCATCAAACATGGAGTTTGCAATCAAAATAATAATTTCTGTAAAAAAAATCGATTTTATAAACGGTTATGCTACCTTTGTCAAAATCTTCAACATTTCTGTTAGAATTTTGATCTCTACCGGCTATATCGGCGGCGTAGGTATTTCCATTATCTAGCTGTACATTGTTAGCAGCAGGTAATAATGCAGAACTGTGCTCTGTACGGCGCTGACCCTTGTTAACAGCAGATAGCAGTAAAAATTTGACGGTGGTTCGTACCCACCGATACAAATGTAGGATTTACTCCTCGATGACCATTGTTAACAGCCGAGGAATGAATACCTGTTCGGGAACGTGAAGTGGCTGGCTGATGTTTAGCACGAGAATTCAAAAAAATTAGATTTGTGGTTTCCACCACAATTTTTGGGATCCTTCACAGGACAGCTATCCATGTGACAATTATTTGTCCCGTGACCCCATCCTTGGCATTAACGGCAGTGGGCGAGATGTTGAAAATTTCCTCCAGTCTTCCTAAAGTGTTCCCACTTCACTCAGACATGGCGCATAAAGATGGCTTTTTCCAATGCCTTAACGTTATTCAATTCATTTGATTTAAAATGAACTAAATAAAACTCGTTAGAAATTTCATTGCGAGAATCACCAGGTTGGTATTTCATTTTCATTTTTATTACTTGACTGGTTACTGGTTACTGGTTACTGGTGTAACTCCAAGCAATTTAATTTAATTTGTTCTTTTTTGATCTCATCCAGGGATTCACCACTGGCTAGATCTTTAAGACGAAATAAATGAGACGATGATAAAGGGTGTCCACAGTTAAATTGCATCACTTTCAATAAGCTGTAACATTTCGCCGTTTGGGTTGATTTCAACGAAATTTTGGGTGAAATAACCTCAGCGTGTATTGTTTACACAGCGTGAGTTTCATTGTAAAATGTGTCATAGTTTTGAAAATGGGGTCGAAGGAACAGCAAGTGCACGAGAACATTTTGCACACGCACCTCGACAACCCACTTCTATCGCACCAAGCTATCGAAAAGTTGTTGAAAATGCACCAGTCTACAGTGTCTCGTGTCATAAAACGTTTCGGGAAACGTTTAACTGGCGATCGGAAGAAGGTGAGTGGTAGAAAAAGTGTGCCGTACTCTATGAAGAATCACAAGCGAGTGGTTGCTGCCTTTAAACGCAAACCCAACTGTTCCGTTCGGGATGTCGCGAAAAAGCAGCACTTGACCAAAAGTTTCGTGCAGAAAGCCAAGAAACGAGCCGGGCTCCGTTCATTCAAAGTTCAAAAAGCTCCAAACCGCAATGAAAACTAGAAAAGTACAGCTAAAACACGTGCGCGCAGTGGTGGTAAATGTACCTTATTTTGATATTTACATTTTGATATTTGACATTTTTCATCACTACCAAATTGAACACACACAAAAGTGAACCGTCGTGGGAAAAATCTCATATGACATTTCTGTATCGTTTTCTCCAGGCGACGAAACATTTTTGCTACCTCCAGCCGATGGTTTAAAAAATTTCGCGATACTAATAAATGTCACTCAGAATTTCGTTGATTGTTGGCTTATTATTGCATACATATGATGTTTATCATATGGAATCAAATCATAAGAATGGATACCAACAACTTATAATCGAAAATAACCAAATAAGTGCGTTTTGACGTAGACTACGTCTTACGGCAAGGGTAAGGTGTCAATTGAAAATCTAAAAATAAGCGACCGTCACGAAATATTGTTACAAATTAAACGCTAATAACTTAATAAATGCTGGATACATTTTCAAGATGTTAACATCAATCGGTTGTAAATTTTCCCGCGTATCAATTCAATTATCAAACATTATCGGTTAACAATTTGAAACTATTGAAAATAACCATAATAAGAGGCGATGTCTTATTATGCCGATTTTTCAGAGTAAATTCACTAAATGCGCTGTACTTTTCTATCACAGACTTCAAATTTAAGTGACGAACGCCTCATACATTTCAGTGCACGATATAAAAAGGGGACACCCTAAAATTTTCTTCATTGCCCGGCAGCCACGGAGCTGTGCAGAGCGGCTTTGGCCAGTATTGCCCTGGCAGCTGGTGGTTGCACGTGCCCTGCAGGAGGGTCGTGGGCTAGCAAACTAAAAGAATGGCTGGACTGCCACTGTTAATGCAGTCGTCTGCTATGACATGCGCGTAGCAAATTTGAAGGGAAACATGCATGAACCTGTTGGTAGCAATATCACGATATGATGTTCATGTATATGTATAGATATATATGTATATAATATAGAAATATATGTAGATGCTATAGGTAAATATAAAGATGATAAAGATGTATATGGTGATGATATTGGAATAGTTGAGTGTTAAAAATCTGCAATCAAAATGATTGTACAGGGAGAACGGTTTTTTTTTTGCAGTTGAACGAACTACACCACGGGCCCGAAATTTCGACAAAATTCCTTTAGGTATTAAATGATGTATTTCACACAAAAATCAGTGGGGTTGTGTACCATAGGTGCACTGGCTGCCAACAAATTGGTGAGGTAGCTGATTGCGCTGCAGGCTGTTGCTAGCAAGCCAGTGTGTGTGTGTGTGTGCGTGTGTGTGTGTGTGTGTGTGTGTGTGTGTGTGTGTGTGTGTGTGATCTTGTCGGTTGTCATCTTTTGGTAAGGCACTACGTGCAACGGCTGAAATAACCTGCTTCTTCAAAAGACCGAGAAGGTTTCAATTCAAATGCGGCCGACTTCAAATCCAATTTGAATTTGACCAATTTCACTTTGAGAGAGTTTGTTTTATTTGAATTTATCTTACATTACTGTTCAACTTCTTACCAATTGACAGACAGCAGTGGCTAAACAATTTAAGTTTTCTCTTCGTTGCAAAACTGAGCAATGTGTACATTTTTCAAATGGCTGCCGTCACGAAAAATTGAATCAGCGGACGCTAAAAATTGAGACTTTCAATGTTGCAATGTTCCGCTACGAAACTAAAGAAACTAATCAAACGGTGTAACATAGTCTACGTCAACCGCTCGTGTGTTATACACAACCCCACTGATTTTTTATTCAAGCTATCTGAAACCGTCACAAACCATTTCTAAACTGTTTGAAACTGTCGGCAGAAATATTGAGAAATGTTTCTTTTTCTGTTTTCTATCCCCGCGTTCGCTCGAACTGTGATGTGATGTGATATGTGTGATGTGATAGGCAGCCATCACCAGTACAGGACTTGCCATGACGTACAGTTCCTCCTAATGGCAAGATCAAACTGAACATACCTGTAATCCTCACTATTCCGTTGGATGAAGGGCCAAAAACGGGGATGTGAACCCGTAAGCAAAAGCACTTACACGGAACCCACGGAAAGGATAGAGAATCTCCTTCCAACAAAACTCTCTTATTACAGGAAATGAATAGTAAACAATACACATAGGATGTCCGTCTGGTGGTTTGTTAAAAATAGGGTTAGCAAACTCACTGTAGACTATCGGAAGATAATTAGACCTTCGCTGATCTCGATCTGACGATTTCCATCAAGGAAGGCATAATTGTCAGATGGGCCAGATAACCACGAATCCTTCATCCAGCCTACAGTTCGTTTGGTACCCTGTATTCCCCCCTTACCCTTTGGAATATGTGTATATAAGGTACGTAATAGAATATAATATATGTATTTACAAAATGTAACTGAAAGCCACTGGATTGTTGCTGCAAAATAAAATTTGGATATGTATCAATATCTAAATAGCCCTGGACAACCTGAAAAGCAAAGTAGATCAGTCCTCTCAACAAAGATAAAATTTCAATGAAACGATATTTGATTTGTTTTAATATTTTGAGTATCAACAGACTATTCTATAGGTCGAAGAAAGCAGTTTTAGTGAACGGAGAACCCGAATCGATGATTTCTGAAATAAATTAATATCACTAATACTGCTACTATCACATGTCAGTCTTTTAGGGAGTAGTAGCAACAATCAATATGCAACTAGCGATTTGAAATTGGATCACTGTTGTAGAACCCCTTGGACCGAAGTACACCTTGAAGTTAGCACCTTGCTGTACATATTTGCGCCATTGTTTTGATTTGCTGTGTGATTTTGACAGAATATTTGAGAGTGTGTTCGTGTGAGTTCATTATAAGGGGCGCATTACTAAGCATGGGACCGAGCTTGGGACCGATGTGCTAGTACTGACTGAGCCAAGAAAAAAATCGTTTTTGTATGGGACCTACTGGTCTTAGAGTTAGTCTATGGTAGTAGTTGTAGTTCAGAAAAAGAATTTTAATGAAAATGTTATGCTGAAATGCTAAAAAACAAATTGAGTATTACAAGCAATTGTCAATACAATTAATTGTCATGCTGCGCTGTGCCCTGAAATGCAAAAGTAATTTGAAATGCAAAGATGTCACAAGGCGTGCTGAAATTATTAATTAAATGAGAATGGAAAATACACCCTGCTTGAACACGATCTTCAGTCGCAGCCACTGACTTTCCTATTATCAAGTTGACAACGTTGCCCATGCTACGCCAACCAGCTTCTCCATGCTGAAATACTAAAAAAATGTGTAGAAAACTACAGTAGAAAAACTAATTAGTGTGATATAACCAAAATGGAACTGCCGCTTAGCTTCGGGTCATGACAGACAATCCCTACTGAGCCCTTGCGGCACGTCAAGCCGGTCAGTTCAGCGCAAGGGCCCGCGTTCGCTCGAACTTTACACACAAACTGCTGGCCTTTCGTGACAAGTTCAACTGTAAATGGTCAAGTATACATGAATGAATGCCTGAAAAAAACGACTGCTTCCGTGACTCAAATCACACAACGTTCCAACAGTTTTTTGGCCGAACCTAGCCTCTTGCCACTACTCCAAGGATGTTCTGGAGTGGTACACGACAAATGGTTTCAATTTCTTGCCGAAAGATCTTAATCCCCCAAACTCTCTAGAGTTGCGGCCAATTGAAAAATATTGGGCTATAAGGAAGCACGAACTTTGTAAGCATCCTAAAGTTGTCACTACAGAACAGGAAATGTTGAAGTCATGGTTGAAAGCGGAAAAAAATGTCGGTTCAAGCGTTGTACCAAATCTTATGTGTGGTATTAAGAAGAAAGTTCGGGCTTTTGGATTTGGTAAAAAAATACAGTGAAATAAAAATACCTAAACCAAGATTATACAATGTATTTTATTCCCTGAATACTTCATGACATTCAGTTTAGAGACTTGTTTTTAAGAACGAGTTTAAAGTGATGTAATTTAACTGTGGACACTCTTTAAATCATACCAGCGTGACGATTTGGGGGACAAGTCGAATGCGACAAACCCCAGGTATGACGATCGAAGCCTAGAAGGTAAACATTTGGTATTCAGGCAATAATTTAACATAGTACTGATAAACAATATTAATTACGAAATTATCAATTTCACTGGGGATAAACATAACACAAAGTTAATCCCAGCGATGAATCCAAATATATAGAAAATTTCTTTTTATGATTATAAGAAACTTTTCGAATTAATGTGAAAGTTCTTTAAATAAAAAAATCATTTTTTGACAATAGGGTTGATGTTTAAGTTCTTAAAGTAAAAATAAAGATTTTTTGGCAATAGCGAGCCTAGCAGCAGAAGGAATGACAATGTTTGCATTTTTAATTGGACTGTTCGTCTGCTGTTTTAAGGGACAAACTCTATGTCCTCAAAACAGATTATATGTTACATCAACCCCAGAAAAGTTTACACTAAGAAGTCAAGAGATTGTGCATATGGGACTGATTCCACTGGAATCAACTTCCCGTGAAAAAATATTATTAAAGAAACTCCAAAATATTTTTACAAATCTTAATTTACAAAATCATGGGGATTTTTTTGGGAATCATGTACAAAAACGTAGTTAACCTATCATCATGTCATCTAGAAGTCGAGGATAACTACATACATGTATTGCCAATTGCTGCAAATATGCAGGTGGGATAAAGTAAAATAAATAATCAAAACAGAGACGTCATTAAACCAATGGTAAGAATACGATGGATAAAGAATAAGTTTTTTTAAAAGAAGAAAAACACTATGCAACAGAAAGGAAAACGAAAAGTAATTTTAGAATGCCGTGATATTGTGAGCCCACAGCAAATATAACGAAGCAATCGCTTTCAGAAGCTTTTGAATGGACCGAAGAGCCGGAAAACCCAGAATCGGCAAGATTTTGTTAAGGGCCACAGCTCACAACTAGGTGGGAAAATGAACAAAAAAAAAGAAGACGAAGTTGAAATTATTCAGAGGTAGTTGAAATTATTCGAGAGGTAATCATGACCCTCATACATAGGTAGGTGGTTTCCAAGAGAAAGACAGCACTGGAGCTAAAATATATATCTAAAAGAATTCAAGATGAAGAGAAGTGTTTGTACGTGAAAGAATAATTGATTTGCAAAAAAAAACCTTTTAAACAAGGAAATATTACTATACATTACTTAAATGGGAAATTTATATTTTTGTTTTACAATACAAATTAACTGGACCTGCCTGCAGCCTGCTCTAAAAGGGTTAGTAATGGGTCTGTATGATTTAGGATGCGCCTTGTCTCGCTTTCCTACTTTAGGTATGAAGATAACTTTTACATGGACACAAGTAAAAGTTATCTTCATACCTAAAGTAGGAAAGCGAGACAAGGCGCATCCTAAATCATACAGACCGATTAGTCTTTCATCAGTCCTATAAAAGACTATGGAAAAAGTGTTGAATGATTATATCAATTCAAATTAAATGAACAAGCATCCACTATCTGAGTTCCAGTTTGCTTACCAGTCTGGTAAGTCAACAGTTACGGCACTGCATGGTGTGGTTTCAAAGGTAGAAAAAGCTCTATCGGTAAAAGAAATAGCACTTTGTTCTTTCTTAGATATTGAAGAAGCTTTCGACAACGCTTCCTATTCATCTATGGCTCATGCCATGAGGAAAAGGAACTTTGACATGAACATAATTAACTGGGTTCATACCATGCTCGCAAAAAGAGAAATCACTTCAGAAATTGCAAGAAGAGAAATCACTGGGAAGTTCGTTTATTACAATACGGGCAATGAAAGTTTGTCCCCAAGGAGGAGTCCTCTCTCCACTTATGTGGTCCTTAGTTGTAGACGAGCTTCTAAGAAGCTAAGAGGAAAAAGGTTTCGAGGTTGTAGGTTTTGCAGACGATATAGTCATTATAGTGAGGGGAAAATTTGACAACATCATTTCAGAAAGAATGCAATGGGCCCTAACATTTACCCAGTCTTGGTGTATCAAGGAGGGCCTTAGCATTAATCCAGCAAATGTATTAGTTGTACCTTTCACTAGAAAAAGGAAGTTTAGTCTAAAAGCGTTTCAGCTAGGAGGATTAAACATCCATCTTAGTGAACAGGTTAAATACTTAGGAGTGATACTGGATGCCAAACTGAACTGGAATGCTCATCTTGAGTGTGTGATCGGTAAGGCAACCAGTGCTTTCTGGATATGCTCAAAAACATTTGGCAGAGAATGGGGTCTAAGACCAAAAACGATAATGTGGATTTATACATCCATAATACGTCCAAAAGTATCGTATGCTTCTCTTGTGTGGTGGCCAAAACCAAAAGAGGCTACTGCACAGAAAAAAGCTTACAAAACTTCAACGCCTAGTATCCATTGCTATAACGGGAACGATGCGCAGCACTCCATCAAATGCGTTGAATGCAATTCTAAATCTGCTGCCTTTGCACGAATACGTGCAACTAGAAGCGGAAAAGAGTATGCTTAAACGGTTGAAAACTTTCATTTCAGGTGACTTAGTCGGTCACCTGAGTATTTCCCAAAGCTTTCAAAATGGGCCAGCGATGTATATGAATGGAGACTGGATGAAACCTGTGGAAAACCATGACATCCCTCACAAGATATGTGAAACGACACGTATGGATTGGGAAGGCGGAGGTCTCACTGTTCTTCATGGCTCCATAAAATTCTTCACAGATGGCTAAAAAATTGTAACAAAAACAGGAGCATGAATCTTCGGCCCTGGGGTAGAAACTATCCAACGGTTTTCCAAGCGGATATCTTTGCTATAATAAAATGTGTTAACGTTTGTCTGAAGAGAAAATATAGATATGCAAATATTTGTATTTTTACAGACAGCCAAGCGGCACTCAAAGCGTTAAATAATTATAAATGTACATCCAAACTTATCTGGGAATGCATTTTTTCATTGCGAAAGGTGTGCCAAGAGAACTCGGTAAATTTATTATGGGTTCCGGGACACTGTGGCATTGAAGGCAATGCAAGGGCAGATGAGCTTGCTAAACAAGGTTCAAATGCACAGTTTATTGGCCCAGAACCATTCTGCCGTATATCATACTGTGCCATAAAAAAATGAATTAAAATCTTGGGAAGAGCAAAGGGTGATGACCAATTGGTTGGTCACCACAAAGTGTTCTCAAGCGAAAAGGTTTATAATTCCAAATGTTACAATTAGTAAAAAGCTTCTGGAGCTCAATAAGAGAGTTCTTTGTACCTATACTGGCCTAGTAACCGGACATTGCCCGAGTAGATATCATTTGAAAAACATTGGCCAAGTTCAGAAAGATATCTGTCGTTTTTGTAACATGGAACGTGAAACCTCGGAACATCTGCTTTGCAGTTGTGATGCTGTGTACAAGAGCAGACTTAAATTTCAGTGGTTATATGCAACCTTTGGAAGAAATTTGGACTGCAAATCCTGGGAAGGTGGTGGGTTTTATAAACTCAATTTTGCTTGACTGGGAAACGCGTCTTAGGCTGGTCACTGGACAAATGGTGATCTAGCTTTAAGATATGAATTAGTATAGTAAACAGGGGTATACCACAAAAGTTCAACTCAGTGGACGCAGTGGTTCTACGCCCAAAAAAAAAAAAAAAAGAACCCTTCGGCTGGGATTGGGAAGACTATTGGCGGTTGTTTTCTCGCCTCATTTGCCAGCCGGCCTGGTTCAGTATTATCTTTGATGCTGCAGTGTCCAGGGATCCAACATAAACGGGTTGCTTTATTTTGTGCTGAATGCTCCTCTTCTTGGATGCTGCGGCAGCATTAACATGAGATTGTTGCGAAGCGGTCGAGGTTGAACAAACAGGTTGATTTGCCTTAGGAGAGCCTCGCAATCTGTCTTGTGTCTCTTATAGTCCGGAGCAGCTCTAGGTTGATCAGTTGACAACGGTGTTCGTAGCTGGGTAGCCGATATGGATCATTCCAAGGTAGTCTACGAAGCGCAAAACGGAGAAAGTGTCGATGAACTGATTCGATTCCCTCAGCACCATTGTTAAAGTTTGGGTTCCAAACCGCACAACAATACTCGAGTATCGATCGTACCAGGGAACAATAAAGTGATTTCTGGCAGAAGATGTCGGAGAAGTTCATAGCTATCCTGAATATGAACCCTAAGGTTCTAGACGCTTTATCAACAATATATGTGATGTGTTGCCTGAATGATAGCTGCTAATCTAAGATCACACCCAGGTCTTTTACCTGATTGACGCGTTCGATTGACGAACCAATCAGGTCGTAGTTGAACATAATCGGTTGCTTTTTCGTGAAAACGTGATAGCGGGGCACTTGAAAGGGTTCACTGCCATCCGGTTCATATTGCACTAACTGGCGAACGCATTCAGCTGACGTTGAAGAAAGTGGCAGTGTTCAATCGAGCAGATTCGTAAATTGATTTTGAGCTTATCTGCATACGATAAGCGAGGACCTTCGAAAACCAGATGCACGTCATTGAAGTAGAGTATGAAAATCAACGGTCCCAGATGGCTTCCTTGAGGTATACCTGATGTGGCGAAGAAGCTAACTGATCTGCAATCTCCTATGGCAACCATTAGTTGGCGATCCGTGATATACGAGCGGAACCAACTCAGAAGATTACCGCTAACACCAAGCCTGTCGAGTTTAGCAATCGCAATGGCTTGATTCAACTTGTCGAATACCGCAGATAGGTCGGTGTATATAACGTTCGTCTGATTATGTATATGGTGTGGTATATTATGTATTATGGTGGTCTGTAAGGCTGTAGGAAAAAATATGTCATTTACTATTTAGCAACAATTACCTTTTGATAAATTGCAAACGTTATCAACCAAAATACCTGTTTAACTTGAACTTACTTCTATTGTTCTCTCGTTCCCTGACAGGATTTTCCATCCAGTTTCACGGAGTTGTCTTAAATTTTATTTTGAATTCTTCAGCAAAACTTCCTCTTGGTGACGTCGTCTATCTGCTTCGTGTTTCTTCAAAACTGTGTATCTAGAATTATATAAGCAAAAGTACCCCACGATAAAAGACCTCGATACAAGTATAGCATTCAGGGATACCATTCTCATCCGCATCTAATCACTTTGCACTTTGGCGGTACTCAAAAACAAAAAAACCATCTGATTTCTGATTTTTTTTTATTTGTTGTTGAAAATAACAAACTAAATAACAAAAAAGACAAATTGATCCAAACTTTACACTACCGACTAGTACGAATAATGAATAATGGGACAATTTCCCTATGTGGCAATAATTCCCAAAGTGTGCTGAATTGTGATAATAATATTTTTCACTGAGTTTATATGATAAAATAGAATTATTCAACTATTCGCAATTAATGTACCTGACAATTGAACACCATCTCAGAATTATAATGTTCATCCTCATAAAAACGGGAGGATTTTCAGAAGCGTTTTGGACTGCATTACCACTGATCTGGCAACACTATTGTGCATATTTCCAAAATGGAAAAGAACCAGACCAGTCCTGGAACCTGGTGATTGAAGTTAAACTACTACCAAAATTGCCGTTGCATAGGCAACAAAATCCAAAGAAATAATTAATATTGTTATGTAGATTATTATGTTGGTTATTAATATTATGTAGGTTATTAATATTGAATAATTTTATTAACATCAATGGGAGAAAGATTTGATAACAAAATTAGAACAATTTAGAACAGATTATTATGATAAATAATACAAATTAGTGAAAAAAGCTTTCTATTAGCCCTACGTTAACACTTCGTACAAACCCATCAGGCAGTCCCTTGGCATGTCCTTAGAGCGATCCCTAGCGAACTCTATTAAAATTTGAGGCATCGAAAACAACAAATGGGTTAAAATTTAAATTACTATAGCTAATTGAGAAGACGTTTGTGTTTATAAAATGCTATATAATTTTCTTTTCTCGCCTTACAAAACAAAGCAACATTGTAGAACTAATTCTTTGAATACTTATAAAAATTGCTACATTAAACATAATGACAAGATGAACGGCATTCGCAATTGAATAGGTATATTTCTACATTCCGTCACGTTCTATAAGGAAGGTGGATTAATGAATTTGTTACCAACCTATGTAAAAATAAGGTTTCAGAGTGTTTGACAATAAAAAATAGGATGTCTGTATAGACGGTAGTTCACAACCTTTTAAGTAACACTTTGTGTTTTTCTCGTTCTTATTTGGTCATCACGTTCACTGTGAATAAAGAGGTCTAGTTGTGATCCAGAGAGATTCGAAGATATAAGTCGTTCCAACTGAATAAAGGAATCGTTTCCACTCTCCTTCAATTTTTCGGTGCTAGGAGGACTAGACTTGTCCGGCGCGTTTTCACCTTCACGATCTAAAAACAAAACAACATTCATGAATATGCAAATGAAGTTCCAACATATTTAGAGAACTACCCATTCTAGCACGTAAGGTTTCTTGCTTTATAATAATTTCATTAGTAATATAAGCTTCTCGACGGATTTGATCACGTAGCTCTTGCGACATATCTGGTATACACCATCGAACCAATATCATGACAATAGCAACAATATTCTGAAAATATAATGATTAAAATTTCATGAAAGATTTATTCTAACTAATAGCTTACCTCAAAAACAACGACAAAGGCAAGACGAGCCGCCATTATAAGCCAGTACATGGTTGTCTTTTCGTACGGAACGTTTGACCATGGTGAAGCTCGAAAATCTGGATAGCGGCAGATAGTAACATTATATTGAGATTGAAATGGTGCGCTTCCTTTTTGAAAATCACTGGTGTTGAAATACGCCAAAGTATAGTTCAAATAACCGTTAAGGGACCCATCCGAAGAAACTGATAGGCGGTAGATTAACTTGGGGATAAAGTCTGACGTAAACGCAATTATGAATCCCTGAAATATGAATAACTGTTATGTGCTGTCTATAATTTAAAACATGATCATAAATAATAAGCAACTAACATTTGAAATAACACTCAGTTTTCCAATACTATCCAAAATTCGATACCAAATTCCTATGTCTCGTACCCTTTGTGATACAGGCCTTCGGTAAAAGGTAAGCAATTTTTTTGCATCAAGACGCATTTCTAAAATATTATTTAAAAGTGCAAATAGTGGAGCCAAGGGAAAAGCGGCCACAAATATGGTTACAAATCCATACTGTAGAACTTTAAAAAAAAAGATTGTTAGTGAAATGCTGAGCATAATAAAGTTTTGATCTAACTACCCATTTCTAAGTACTCGGGAAATAAACCACGCGAGCCCCATTCGACTAGTTTAAGGTCCTTAACAAATCGTTGTCCTTTGCTTTTCAAAGATTGATTACGTAGTTTTCCAATACGAACTTTTAACGAATTGAGCCATCTGTAAAACAAAGGAATTGCCATCTCTAGAGCAGTGTTTACTGCTTGCTTGCCAATCATAATGATCCCAAGTTGTATGCACAATTCCATCAAGCAACCACCAAAACCACACTAAAAAACAAAACCGATAAGTTAATATAATTAGCCCTTATTGTAGAATTGCCTACTTCTTCTTGTCTGAAATTAAAAAATCGATTGTAGTTTCCAGGATAACCAATGAATTTTCCTTTGAAAAATGCTATATAGAATATTGAAGCATAATAGTTTATAAATTGGAGCAAATAAATCTTCAATGTTAATGAATCGTCAAACTCCGTCTGTGTTCTGAGCAACTCTCGTTCCGTAAGCCATTCAGCTAAATAGGTATACATCCAATTAAACACAACTATTAAACAGAGGTTTATTGTGGCGGCAGTTGCAGTAGTGAACAGAATGGCAGCTGAAGTAGTTACTTCATCTCCGTAAACGCTTAACGTGGCAAGTACTGACATCCTGTACAGTACAACTGCTAAAACGGCAACTATAGCCAAGGATACCTGAAAAAAGTGTATAAATTGATGACCCATAATTTATAACAATAAACTTACTAGTAAGAGAATAACGGAGAAACTGAGTATCGTTGCAGGCAACTTCATTCGCCAGTAAGGAACTTGTGGCTCTTCAGTGTTGGTGACTGCATTAATTTTCTTCCTTCGGACATGTGACAATCGGGCTAAATATTGCGGACGAGGATGTTCCTCATGTATATCAAATCCAGTCAAATCCCACCGGTGAGTTATTTCGGCAGAGTATCGTTTCCACAGTTCTAGAAATAGAGCAGCTTCGAGGAAGAAAAAAATCAAGAAATTAGATATGCGTTCGATCTCACACATCGGAGGCGTTTTTTCTGCTGTCTTTCTGTGAATTGCATCAAACCCGCGTTTCCCAACAGTAAAGAGTCACCCACAATTGATACGTTGCGGATGCGTTGACGTAAATTTGACAGAAAACCTATGGGAAAACTGTCAAATCCACGCAAACGCATCCGCAACGTATCAATTGTGGGCCAGCCATAACACGTTTGGGTGAGACAAGAGGCAAAAGTGCCCCTTGGGTTTTCTTGATTCTGAAGTATATTATTTCTTATTGAAAAAACGAATACTTCAGAAAATCGTAGTAATAACTGTTTCAAGCAAGGGTATATATTGTTCCAGAAATTATAGGCACACCTAATGTGACGGGCATTTTGAATTGAATGAAATTTTTCAAATTATTTTGGCTGCGTCCTCGAGTGCTCGACACTGAAAAAGTCTGTAAGTAGGAGACGAAATAGGTCTATCTGTCAAAAGATAAGCTTCCTCGAGTAGAATTTAAAGGAATTTGCTCGCGTTTACTAGCGATAATTTGAAAATAGTGTTTAAATGTTTTATTTTTTATTTTTTTAAAGTGACCAAATGAAGTGTTAATTTTAAATGCGTCCTTTTGTTTACACATTTCTGTACGTCACACGATCAAAAATATCATTGTTTCTGGTTGCCTTTCAAAATGCGTGGTCTTACTCCGGAGCAGAGAAAATGTATAGTACACAAATAGTACACTGTGAGTGACATCTCTTTAAGAACATTGGCCAAAGAAGAGCGTGTGAGCGTCGGATCGGTGCGAACTGCAGTTAGAAAATATGGAGAATAATGTACTTTAGTGATGTACCGAGGAGTGGTCGGACATTCGGTCTTGTGTCTATTGCCAAGAAGATGCCTATATATTTGACCAAGGCAAAGCAACGGAAATTCGTAACCCAGCGGATGACATCGAAAATTTTAAAACGATAACAAAAGTGGTGAAATGCAACTGTGCAGAAGATTATGGGTCGTTTTCGAGGAAAAGTTAGATGTTTCGGTAACAATTGAAGATTTTAATTGAAGAACAGTAAAATGTTATGTGAAATTTTGAAAAACAACACATTTTTAATATTTAGAAAGCGTACCTATAATTTCTTAAATGTATGCATTGTTAAGAAATATTTTCTCGAAAATTCTGGTCTACGATGATAAAAAAAATCTAAATGTTATAATAAAGTAATGGTGTAAAATAAGCATTTTCTCATAATTTTTCTTAAGAAAACATATGAATACATGTAGAAGGAGATGTTCGCTCATCACCATGAGACACCAAGAGTGAACATTACTGTTTTTGGCTAGAATTAAAGAAATGAAGAGAAAGTGTTGAAAGTTCCGTCAGTGAGCGAACATCTCCTTCTACATCATAATCGTTACTCCACGCACGGAGAATACATAACATAACAATTAAAGTATATGAATACATAGTAAATCTTATTGAGCAGACATTTGATGTATGTTTGTTAGTCTGAAAATAGTTTTCAATGCATGGTACATCCAGAAAAATGTATATTTCCAAATCTTTTGCTCTGCTGGCTATAGAGCCATACTAACCTGGGGCAAAGGAGCCACAGTGAACAAGATACTGTTATACTTCCTTATACCAATCAGTTCACATAAAACAAAACAATAAATGTATGCTTACTTGATCTAATTATTTGGAAAATTAATTTTATATGTGTGGCCGTGATATGACATCGCGAGAATAAAACGCGTTAGCGAGCCTTTTAGGGCACAATGGCCCCTAATTTTACACGCCTCTGGGTTATTTGTCACCTAGAGTTGTAATCAAGGAAGAGTTCTCTACTTGCTTGTTTAAAACATGTTCTTGGTCACAAACACACCACCTGGCATAAACAGCTGAAAAAGTTTGTTGACAAAATACAGTTTTTCATATGAAACGCCGCGACTTAGTATTGCATAACACTTATGTTATGCTTACTAAGCCTTTTTGTTTTCCTGTTTTTTACGCCAGTTGAACGTAAGTTGAGATCGTTTGAAGAAAGAGAGACGGTAGGTTAATTTTTAAGTTTAAGCTTAAGTATGGTTTTTTGAATAAAGAGAGTCGGATTCTGACCACCGACCCGTCAGGTCGGCTGGTTAGCAGTATCAAACAGCGAGTTTGATTCCAAAGAAATGATGACATCCATCCGGGAGTGTGAAAAATGAACCAGTGCCGGACCGCCCGGAAATCTTGCACATTTTGTGACAGCGGAAAAGTAGTGTCGGGTCGTTTCGTATGCCTAGAAGTGTGCTTAATTACGAATAAAACTGATGGATTATGAAAAGAAGTATTGAGTGGTGAATGATAGAAACAGTAACAAAAAGTGAACGACGAACAACATTATTTATATGCGTTCCAGATAGAAGTGCGAACTTTCCAGCTGTGTACGAACAAGATCTGCCGCAGTCGACGTACCAAAATGAGTTATTCACCCGGAGTGCCGAAGAAATATTGCCGAAGAAAGAAATAAGAAAAACCGGATTCCACCGGAAGAATTTTGGCTGTACGATAGCGGTTACACGATATTTCAGAACTTTCTCTCAGGAAACCTGCAGTGCTGGTGGAATGCTTCGATGGCCACTGCATCCAAAGTGGTCAAATCGCTCGGCCACATCTCGTCCGGAATGCTGCTGATTACTACAGAACCGTGTGCCCCCGAGAACAGATACAGATAAGTTTTCTCTTTTCCTATTTTTTTTTCGGATGACAACAGTTTTTTTTAATGATTTTTAATATATATTTTTTGTTGAAAATTTTGTTTATTTATTATTTTAACTGCTAGTAAAAGCCACTTATAAACTTCAACGAAAACAGAAACTGCCTTTATACTGCCAACGAAAACAGAAACTGCTCTTTAACGTAGAAGAGAATCTTATTTATGCGATTTAGTGAAATTACAAAGACACAAACAATATGAGAAATCAATATTTAGCACATAAAACTTAAGTGTTTTTAATCGAGATTATCTATTTTATTTACATGCAGCAGGTTTGTGTGACAAAGATTACAGTAGAATCATTCGAGAAGCAGATGTAGATCATAGCAGATGAATGATGAAGATAATGGCACAATTCAGGCTTATTGTGTTTTTTGTTTATTTCAATAAATGCGGAATTTAATCGGACTACCTACAAAACCATACGAGTAGAGCACATCAAAATAAAAAAAATGATATAATGATGTGAAATTAAATACAATATTATATAATTGAAAAGCAGTAGTCAAAAAATATTGTAATTTCTTTATTCTCTTGATCCAACAAATTCTCAACGATGATGAACAGTTTTATTTTTCTTCGTTGACGAATGGATTTTAAGGTTCATTACGGATACGACCATTTCAAAGAACGTTATACGCGGATATGGCTCATTATTTTAAAGAAGTTAACTTTGAAACAAAGTCAGTGGTGTTAAAGAAAAAAATTAAATGCGGTTTTGAGTTTTCAGTTAAAATTTCAACTGAAATGGACCAAATTTTTAGTGGTAAAATCTAATGAATTATGATGAATTTCTGCAAACCAAAGCAGATTCAAATTTTTTTGGATAGATATGTATAACAGAAAGCCTACCGTTCCAGGTTGAAGTGTTCTCTTCGAATTCACATTAAAACTCATTGAGTGCTATATGCCCATAATTAGGTAGTATTTTTTTCAGGGGTCAAAAACATTACACTCTCGCGCCACTTTACTCAATTTTTGAGTACAATTGTATGCTATCTCTTTTTCTCTCACGGAAATGTTACTCAATTTTCGTAAAAAGTGGATCTACTCATAAATTGAGTTGATCCACTTTTTAACGAAAATTGAGGAACATTTCCGTGAGAGAAAAAGAGATAGCATACAATTGTACTCAAAAATTGAGTAAAGTGGCGCGAGAGTGTATCCCAAAAGTGGGAAGTTTAAAACACGGAAAAAAAATCATTTACAGTTCATTAGTTAACTGAAAATATATAAATATGAAATGATATAAATAAATCAGTGACTATGTCAAACAATGGAGAGGAAGAGTAACCCGCCAAAAATATATGAACAAGGAAATATAAAATGAAATGTAAATGATAAAAAGAAATATATGAAATAATTATAGGAGAGGAAGAGTAACCTTCCGGAAGAATATAAAAAAGAATATATAATGAAAGATACAGGAGTAGCGGGAAAATAACCCTCCCTGAAATAAAATAAATTGAAAGAATGGAATTAGCAATACAATGTCCAAACAGGATAAATGTAATTGAAAGTGGACTGTTTGTAAATGACCAAGGGATTAATTAAATCTGAGAAAAAAAAAATATAACAAGAGTTGAGCCTACTCTTCATTCCGGTTGAAAGTGGACTTTTTAGAGTTCATTTAGTGGGTGGTTATGTGGCGACCCGATCCGGTCTTCATTTATGCCATCACGGATCGCCTCAATGGCCCCTAATTTTACACGCCTCTGGATTATTTGTCACCTAGAGTTGTAATCAAGTCAGAGTTGTCTACTTGCCTTGTTTAAAACATTTTCATGGTCACAAACACACAGCTGAGTAAGTTTGTTGACAAAATACAGTTTCGCATATGAAACGCCGCGACTTAACGTTCACTTGCTTTTTTTTTTATTTTGGCAGGCCTCCGAGTACGAAACATGCCGCCAAACATGGTGGGTAGTAGGCTCATATGTTACATTCCTGACTTATGCCGATTCGGATTTGAACACGGTCTCCATGGAGGATAGTGTCAACCCTAGCATGGCCTCCCAGATAAACATGAGATCACGATAGGCGACTGTCTACAACGTATGGAGATAGCGACCCAGAGGAGGGTCCCAACAAAATCGAAAAAGATGAAAAAGATAAAAAAAAACAGAGGTCACCAGTGCCGAATTCGGAGGCCACCGCGAGTACCAGCAGTAGCAAGTCCCAGGGGTTCCTGACCCAGATGTTCACTACGAAACGCAACAGTAGCAAAACTCAAGGTGGCAGTTGGGAAGAAAAACATGATGGAGGTAGTCAGAAACCGGATCGATGAACTCTACGAGTAGGTAAAGGACAGGTACAACGTCTACGAGGAAATCGTGGAGATGGCGACGCGTGTCAAATTGGCCAAAAGCAAGCAGAACGCAAGAAAGATGAGAGCAGAGACTGCCGAAAAGGTAGTGGAGGACACTGAAAAGGCAACCGGTGAAGCTTTGATGACGAAGAAGGAACCCCAGAATCCACGCTTGTAGAAATGAAAAAGGGATACACCCGGAGAGGAGGAGCAGCTGAAAACAAAAACGAGAAGCAGAAAGGAGAAAGCAGTATATAACGCACTGTCGCACAGTGGCACAATTCTAAAAAAAGACGGTCAAAAACATTTTCACCCTTTTGTCATCATTTTATCGAGTCGGTGTCTTCAGAAGAGTTGCTCAAAATGTTATTCCGCCTCTTTTGAAAAAACACGCCTAATCTTTCATAAGGACTTAACTACACTTTAATATTCTAACTTTTTCCAGCAACGAGATAACGGGTTGTTGTCTTCAACAAAGTTGTAGAGCAGGTAATTTTAAGGAAAGTTGCTGAAAATATTAAGTTTCTAGAGCCTCACGTTAAAGAGGCAGGGTCTCAAATTAATTGTTAATTGTTAATTGGAAGAGTCTCCTATGAACTAGTAATCCTGAAATTTTCAGCGTTGGGTACCAAAGGATACCTGGTTAATTCGTAATACAAAACAGTTTAGTAGAAGAATAAACAATATGCTGAGAAGTGATATATTATCTATTTGCCAAACAAGCGTCCATAAATAACGAAGCACATTTTAACCTGTTTTAGATCCTATACCTTCACTCGTATTTTGGCTTCATATCTAGGATAATTTGTCAAAAGAACCTATCTGCTTTTGTATACAAACATGTAAACAAAATCAAATAGGCCTTTCTGAAAAACTCTTAGAAATATATGTCTCGTCCCTACTTCTGAAACTCTTCTCACACCCCCCGAAATGCTACGTAATTTATGAATGTTCCCTTCATAAAGTTATCCACAGCGAAGCGCAGGCAGCAATTTAAACCATCATTAGTGACATCACGTTGAAAGCTCAACATTCTGTCTACAAAAGTACTAAATTTCAAAATACAATAGTTACAATTTGACCTTTTAACCAACAATTCATTCTAATCGCATTTTGATTTGACTCGATACCTAACACAGCACATCGGGCTACTCTCCTTTTAATTCGTTAAATATTATAACACATTCGCAAAATTAATTGACTAATAATTAGTTTTATTTCTAACAAAGATTTTACTGGGTACCCTTCAGTATCCAACGCTGAAAATTTCAGAAGTACTAGTTTATTAGATAATCTTTCAAAAATAATCGGTTTGAGACCACGCCAGCACCTGCCCAGCTTTCTTCAAGTTTGTTGAGCATAACGTCACATACTGTTGCTATTCATACCATTTCAAAGTAAGGATTAACTAAGTACCCTATGGCACCCAACGCTGAAAATTTTAGGATTACTAGTTCATAAGATACTCTTCCAAATACAATTAATTTGGGACTGCGCCAGGACCAGTTTTTTTAGTTTTTTTAGTTTTTTGAACAATACGTTACATGTGAAATATAAATTGGCTTATAACCTGTACTATTTCAAACTGATGTTTTACTAGGTACCCTTCAGTACCCAACGCTGAAAATTTCAGAAATACTTGTTAATAAGATAATCTTTCAAATACATTCTGTTTTAGACCCCGCCAGGACCCGCCCAGCCTTTTTGAGGCGGTTGATTATGGCGTCATACAAACACTTCAATCACCATATATCAAAATGTGGTCATCAGAGAGCTTTGTTGTGTTCAACAAAAATGTTTATTTTAATAATTTCTACAATTTCTTAGAACATATTGAAATCGTCAGATTGGAACAAAGTACTAATTATCTCAAAAAACCAGTTTTAAGGTGGTGCTGAAATAAAACCATTTATATCTCTTTAATGTTAGGCTCTAGAAACTTAATATTTTCAGCAACTTTCCTTAAAATTACCTGCTCTACAACTTTGATGAAGACAACAACCCGTTATCTCGTTGCTGGAAAAAGTTAGAATATGAAAGTGTAGTTAAGCTCTTATGAAAGGTAAGGCGTGTTTTTTCAAAAGATGCGGAATAACATTTTGAGCAACTCTTCTGAAGACACCGACTCGATAAAATGATGACAAAAGGGTGAAAATGTTTTTGACCGTCTTTTTTCAGAATTGTGCCACTGTGTGTCGGCTACCAAAAAAAGAAAAAGAGGAAAAAACCGCAGCAAGTGAAAACGCCAGGAAAACAGAAGTAGCAGAAGGAGCAGACACCTCGTCGGGAGCGAAGTAAGGGTGAAGCTTTGATTGTTGTGGTAAAAAGTGGAAAGATGTACGCTGAATTCCTTCGAAAAGTGAGAGGTGATCCGGAGTTGCAGGAATTAGGGAAGAATGAGGTGAAAACCAGACGCATTCAGAAAGGCGAGATGCTCGTTGAGCTGAACAAGGTTCCTGGCATCAAAAGCCCAGCCTTCAAGACGCTCGTTGAAAAGTCTCTTGATGAGAAGGCGATAGTAAGAGCTCTCTTCCAGCAGACAGTGATAGAGTGCAAGGATCTGGACGAGATCAGAACAGAAGAAAAGCTGTTTATTGGTTTGGTTTAAATGAGGATAAGGTATGTTTAGTCTTGACAAATTTCACGGAAAAAAATCCGTGCTCAGATCCGTGAACTGCAGTCATGAATTCGAGAACAAGCAAAAATACACCGTGACCTGAATCACGTAATCATGAACTAAATAACGTTTAAAGGGAAAAATCCTGAAAACGTGAAATAGTTTACGGTCTGTTTTCGTTTTCGGGAACGCTTTTTTTCTGTGTTGTAACGGAATGAATGCAGTTACAAAACCAGCTGCTTATTCAAAATAGATACCTACAAACAAGCCTTTTAGCCGATTACATGCTGATTTTTTTCTATTTTGAAGGGAAAACATTTTTGATCGTAGCAGACAGTTTTACTAAATGGATTGAGTCGGATTATATGATACGGTACGGTACAGATAGCAAAAAGGTAAAAAAGGTTTTTCTTAGTATTTTTGCTAGATTTTGATTACTAGATGTTTAAGTCAACGAGGAGGACAACTTTTTAATTCCGACCATATTGTGAAGCTTTTTGAAAGGCAAGGAATCAACGTCATCAACGAAAAACCTTCCTTGTCACTCTGGTAGTAACGGTCAAGAGGAAAGGGTGGTTCGTTTGGTTAAAAATGTATTGAAAAAGTTTCTTCTGGAAGCAGAAACTAAGAAAATGGACACAGACGAGAAAACAGGCTTGCTGATATTCGCATCATTTTCCCCTTATTCGATTTGTTCGCGAAGATCTTCGAAGCGTCGATATACAACCAATCCTCTCTAATGAAGAGCATATCAACGTAAAAGTAAACTGCAATGAGTAGCCTTGCTGAGAAGATTATGAGTGGCAATGCAAACCGCGAAGCTTCGTTCTTCGAGCTCTTCAGCTCTGACTCGTTCACATCGCGACTAACAGTGTTCTTTGGCCTTGTCGCTCTTCTTCACATGCGTTGGTTTTCATGAAGATTGAAGAACGAAGATGCAACTCGTTTAGTTTATTCTATGACGCGAATCAGGAAAGTTGTTCGTCACAATGAACTGGCAAAGTTTGAAACAGCAGATCAGTGGTGTGATTGAGGAAGTGCCGGAAGCTAGTGGTGCGATGACCACGAACAAAACTTTTAAACGAACCATTGTGGAAGGCGATTAATTTAAAAAATACGCGAAATTCTCTGCCGGGCATCGTTGAACGGGATTATGGATTGACTGACAAAAGTTGCTGCGACGCGCCGTTGCATTCCCAATTGTAGCTGGGCCTTAACCCGTGTGAAGTGGTTTTTTTTAACGGGATGGAAAATATGCATCCAGACTCCTAAAGAACTCAGGGTGTGGAGATGAGGGTGTCAGCTCTTCGACCCACTAAAAACCCACCCGTGCCTTTAGCCTTGATCCTGGAGCTCTGAGACAATCTAAGAGGCTTCTGCGTTTACCACGTCCCAGGTGTCCTGTTCTTGACACATTCTCTTAAGTCACTTAAAATTGCTGATTACGGATTCGAGAACGCGTATAAATAGCAAAACTATTAAGGCTCTTATGGTGGTTGATGTATTGGATGCGGAGTCTGTAAGTATGCTTGGTTTTGAAGATATTTATTTTCGTTGTATTGTTTTATTTCTCTCTTATTCTACTTTTATTGATACTGAACTGTAATAAGATTTGTTATACTACAGAAAAATTAAAATGTAGTCTAAAAGTTACTGAATAAAAAAAACCCTAAATTTCTCCACCTTAAGGCAAGAGATGACCCTTACACTTTCCCAAGGGTGTCTAGAATATGAATGTGGTAGTGGACTTTTGATCTTAACGCCATTGCACTTCTCTTTGAATTTTCATGAAATTTGAATGCCATGATTAAAAATATAGGTTGCCTAAGAATTCCTTTTAATATCAAAACATTTTTTCGGTATTATTTCTCAACATACTCTCCTTTTAGGTCGATACAGCGAGTCCAGCGATTTTCTATTTTTTTTTTATCCCATCCGAAGTACAAGTACTCCTTCGGAAGTCCTTCAAAATAGCCATCGGTTTCAGCTATGAGCTCATCATTTGAGTAAAATCGCTTACCGGTGAGCCAACTCTGCATAGTATGCGCCTGTTATGGTTTTACCTTTTTCAAGATAGTCGATGAATATTACACCTTGCGCATCCCAAAACACGGAGGCCATAACCTTTCCCGCCGATAGTTGTGTTTTCGGGCGCTTCGGAGGACTTTCGCCCGGTATCAAGAAGCTACGAAGCAATTGAAGGGGGGGGGGGGGTGGATCATACGCGGTGTTAGCCAGGTTAAACAGCGTCTGGTTATATGCTCAACGAAATACAAAATGAGCTGACGGTGATCAAAAGCAGCGGCTCTGCTGGCATTATCACATAACATCGCTTTGTGATATTGCCATGAAAAATTCTAGAGAAAATGTTTTTACGTTAATGGAATCAATGACGTCTGGTTTAACCAATGACCTGAAACCTTTAAATGAACAAATTAAAAAGATCAGCAGCACAACTGAATTTATAGCTTCTGGTAATGTTATGTTCAAAAATCCGATGTTTGGAACAGACATAATGGATGAGCAGAAATCTCTATCAGCCAACTTAAATGCAATTGAGTCGAAAATTATTTCTCACTCACCGGATGCTTCAGACTCGCTCGAAGACGAGCTCAATGATGCCAATAATATTCTACCGGTTCAGTCAGGCTGGCGCCTTCTTGGAACGAGAAAAGTATGGTAAGCTGACTGGACCGACTACGACAAACGCGAATTGCATCGTTTAAAACAACAAAAACAGGCCGAAAATGCAAGAAGGCGAAAAAAGCAATCGCGGAACAACTACAGCAACAACACTCATTACAATAGAAATGAAACCAGTAGGCCCAGCAATATTCAAAATAATCGCCATCGAAATGCAAGACATCCGCAAGACAACTACCAGTACACCAACAATTTTTGCAACAACGACGGAGCTCGTAATATCAGCTTATTACCACCGGACAGAATACTTCTTGCGGCAGCGAAGGAAAGATTTTCCAAATCACCGAATGAGACACCGACGACTCACCGGCCAATACAGTTCCAGAGAGGGGAAATCCTGAACCCCTACCCGGCTCATGACGAAGTTACACGATCTTCTCCTGGCAGACAACCCAACTGGACGTCCCCTGGCTGCTTTTCAAATTCTGCTGCATCATGTGCAATGTGCCAGTGCCATGCTCATCATTCGTGTTTTCTACGCAACTGACGAATTTCTCAGAGGAAGGATATGACGATACGGATAATCAGCCCGGCGATCACAGCATTTTTCAAATTCCGGACAGGTGAATATTAGTCAACGTCCATTAAGCTCTTCACCCCACCCTCATTCCACGAATGAAATCACGGTATATTGTCAAAATTTTAATCGGATGAAAAGCGCTGCTAAGATCAGCGAAATTCAAAATAAAGTTCTAAGTTGTTTTTATACCGTGATTCTAGCGAATGAAACCAGTTGGGATGAGAGTGTTAGAAGTGAAGAGGTTTTTGGTAATAATTATAATGTTTATAGAGATGACCGTAATTATCAATGGTCAGGAAAAAAGTCAGGAGGTGGAGTTTTAGTTGCAATTTCAACTGAATTCAATTCCGAAATAATTACTACAACAAAATTTAAAGAATTTGAGAATGTATGGGCAAAAGTGCAGGTAAGAGACGAAACTCATGTGTTTGTTTCGGTGTACTTTCCCCCAAACAATGCCCGTAAGGAAACTTATGATAAGTTTTTTACTAATGCCGAAGAAATTGTGTCTTGTTTACCCCCTGATGTAAAAATACATATATATGGTGACTTTAACCAACGCAATGTTGATTTTATTGCTGACATTGATAATGAAAGTATCCTACTTCCAATAATAGGGGAAAATGAGACGCTTAATTTCATATTTGACAAAATTGCTGATTTAGGACTTCATCAAATAAATCATGTGAAAAATCAACAGAACTGTTATTTAGACTTTCTGTTGACAAATATTTCCGATGACTTCTGTGTTAGTTAATCATTGACTCCAATATGGAGAAATGAAGTCTTTCACACAGCAATAGAGTATTCTCTTTTTGTACAAGAAAATGAGTCGCCTGATTGCGGACTCGAGGAAGTTCTTGACTATAAATCAGCTAATTATGCTAACATAAGAAGCAAACTAAACTTAATTGATTGGCAAACAGTATTAAGGAATGAAGAGAATGTTGAAAGTGCGACTGAAGTGTTCTACACTAAGCTGTTTGCAGTTATCCAGGAAGAAGTACCAGTTAAAAGACGTAGACGAAAAGTATTCTCAAAGGATCCAGTTTGGTTCAATAAACAAATTAAAAATTTAAAAACCGTAAACAAAAAGCGCATAAGATTTACAAAAAACATAACAGTTCCGTTAATTTAGAAAGCTATTTGAACATTTGTGATGAACTTAATTTGGCTATGAATGTTGCATTTGAGGAGTATAATTCAAAAATTGAACGTGAAATTAAATGTTGCCCAAGAAACTTTTTTAATTACGTGAATACAAAATTAAAATCAGACAATCTTCCATCTCGTATGTATTTGGACAATAATGAAAGTAATAATACAGAAGAAATATGCAATTTATTTGCCAAGTTTTTTCAAGAAACATACACAACATACTCAGAAGCAGATCGTGATCGGCAATACTTTGGGCTGTATCCTGAATATTCCAGTGACATAAGCGTGAATCAAATCTATGTGCATGAAATCTTAGAAGGGTTAAAACAATTAGATGCAACGAAAGGCTCGGGACCGGATGGAGTTCCTCCTTTGTTTATGAAGACTGTAGCAGCTGAGCTTACTTCTCCATTGTTTTGGCTTTTTAATATGTCACTGGAATCCGGAGACTTTCCAAAATTATGGAAGAGCTCATTTCTAGTGCCTATTTTTAAGTCTGGTAAAAAATCTGATATTCGTAATTATCGGGGTATAGCCCTGATCTCTTGCATTCCAAAACTTTTTGAAGCAATTGTGAATGAACAATTATTCAACCAAATCAAAAATAGAATAACTACTAATCAGCATGGGTTTTTTAAAGGTCGTTCAACAACCACAAATTTACTAGAATTCGTTAATTATTCTCTGGAAGCAATGGATAACGGAAACCATGTAGAGGTTTTGTACACAGATTTTAGTAAAGCATTTGACCGTGTCGATATACCTATGCTTATATTTAAATTGCAAAAAATGGGAATCCAGCCCAAACTCCTCAAATGGCTTAATTCATACCTAACCAACCGTGATCAAGTTGTAAGATTTAAAGGAAGCCAATCAACACCTATTCATACCACTTCAGGAGTCCCACAAGGCTCACATCTAGGACCACTTTTATTCATTCTATTTGTAAATGACTTATCTTTTATTCTTAAGAAACTAAAATTTTTAATTTACGCTGACGACATGAAACTTTATTTAGAAATAAAAAATGCAGAGGACATAAACGCGTTTAAGAATGAAATATTGTTGTTCCATACTTGGTGTAACAAAAGTCTGCTACAACTGAATGTTAAAAAATGTAACTTAATTACCTTCAGTCGAAAACGAAACATACCTAATATACAAATAACTTTAGGCAATCAGAATGTAGAGAAGTGTGATAGAGTTAGGGATTTAGGTGTTGTCCTAGACTCTAAACTTACGTTCATTGATCATTATAACACAATTATAAACAGAGCTAAAAACATGCTAGGATTTATTAAACGTTTTTGCTATGACTTTCATGACCCGTACACGATAAAAACACTATACATTGCTTATGTCAGGTCAATACTTGAATATTGTAGCATAGTTTGGTCTCCATTTACAATAACACACGAAGAAAGAATAGAGTCAGTACAGAAGCAATTTTTGTTATATGCACTAAGAAAACTAGGATGGACTGTATTTCCTCTACCGTTGTATAAGGCTCGATGTATGCTTATCAATATTCAAACATTAAAAGAGCGTCGTGAATTTGCTATGGCGTCATTTATAAATAATATAGTCTCACAAAGAATTGATTCAATAGAAATTCTATCAAAATTAAACTTTAACATACCAACAAGGCATTTAAGACATCGACAGTTATTTGCAACAAATTATCATCGCACGAACTATGCAAAATATGGACCGATTAACCAAATGATGGCTAATTACAATATCCATTGCAATAGTATAGATTTTACAATGTCGAAAGAAAAATTAAAACAATATTTCCGCGCGTGCTAGGTTTAAGTTAAGTTAAGTACTTATTGTATTGTAATTAGAACGGTCTACAACTGATTGACGACGACAAATAAATAAATATAACTCGTGATAACTCCCAAGCAGCTGAAGAGATTTAAGCCAAGGACGACCTAATCAAACAGCCTCGCATCTAGAGAATAAAAATCACAACAAGAAGGACAAGAAGCGAGCCAAACGGAACCAGGCCAAGGTAGTTTAGTTTGGATCAGAAATGAAAACTGATTCCAGCGCCAAGCAAACGACCACCGGAAAGACCAGCGGATGATCAGTCCAAATTATCGGCACTTCCTCTCAGGTAAGTGAAACTTTCTCTCAAATAAATGTTATCTAAAGAAAGTCAAGGATAACACAAACGGCACTACACTACAAAAATCCTACCCCGAACCTCAAGAAGAACCCTGCTCACATTAACACGGCTATCGGACAAATGCAATGCCTCAAGGACTCTCAGAGAGGTGTGAATGTAGTTCGCCTCCCCGCGGTGCACTTTGGAAACGTTAAGCTCTCCTAATCGGCTAAACAAACTACGGATGGAGCGCCATACGGCGCATTGGGATGGATGTATGATGTATGATATGTATGATATGTACTACCACCCATTGTAGCACGGAAACTAAGTCCGACAGCAGTGAGCTCTCCTCGCTGTTAGACTTGATCAAGCTTTAATAACCACTGATTATCCTAATCATGCCATTGTATGAAGGGCCAAAAAGGGGTTGGGTGGATCGATAGGCAACATCACTTATACGTATCCACAGGGATATAAAGAATCTACTTCCAACAACAAGATTGAACAATTGGTCAAAAAAGCAAGCCATCTAACAGGAGGATGCCCCAATGGGCGAGGAGAAGAGCCCGCTCTCTATTCACAAACTGTTAACAATGGGGAGTTGGCATTTCCACTCTCCCCATCCAGATTGCTTCAATAAGGTGCCCTGATGGTCCCTCCCATTCCCATGAAATATTTATATAATAGTGTATGTATTTATGTAAATGAAAAATACTGTAAACACTCGGTATCTATTATTTATGATCTCCCTTTGTTGGATCCTGAAATGTAAGAAATGTTGTAAAGTGTTAAAGTGTAGAGTTCTGTGGTTTCACGCTTATGCACGTTTTTGTTTGTTTTCAGCGATAGCAGCAATTTCCCAAAATCTTGATCTGAGGTATCCTCAAAAAGTTTGTTAAATTGTACAAAAATATCATATATACATTTTAATTTACTGTTGCCATGGTCACTATTTGCTGCTTGATGTTGATTTTATAACAGCAATACGCTTTTTTGCTGGCCAAATAATTATTGCTCCTGTGTAAGGGAGTTAAAGACAAAAGGAAAAAACAACAAACAACAACAACAAAAAACAACAAGCAATTTTTAAATCATCTAAGAAGTAAAATCAACAAAACAATTTCATCAAATATAATGATATTGTGAGTTATGATACAGACACATCAGACACTATCCGAATGGCAAACAGCTCAGATTTGGAAAAAGGTCCATTTGCAAACCGGAATTGAAAAAAAAGGTAGGTAATAAGTGCAAAAGCCTACCATAGATTCCGTCGCAGCTTCTTTTGTTCAACTAGATACTTCTAAATCATAATGATAATTGGACATATAAGACATATTAATTAAAAGTATATATAACCTATTAGGAGAAATTATTTAAAAAATATATGTATATATGTTAAAATATAAATCCCGAAAACACCAGTAATGATAAAAATGATAATGATGGTGATAAAGAAGATTGATAATGGTTATGAATAAACAATGTCCTTTATGATAATATATAGTCAAGGGATATTATAATATGAACTGAAAATTACATCTGTGCCGACTGTTGTTTTGTTGCAATTGTAGACAAACTTCCGCATCCAATATGAACCAGAAAATTTAGACAATGTATGTCTGCCATGAGAAAAAAAAAATAATTTTAAACGTTAAATTATTTTATAATACCTGATGACCTGAAAGATATGATAATGGAAAATTATGACATGATTTACCGGTCGCACCCCCTCACTTCGCTATTGTCGGATTGACAACATTGCCCAGGCTACGCCAACCAGCGTCTCCATGTTTCAGCTGGCAGTCTTTTGTGATCATATGACTCGTGGAGGCGTGAGGTAGGAACTTGTGAGGACCAGAGGTCGGTCGTACCCTCCTTCGAAGTTGTCAACTCACCATTTGAAGCCCTACGGCGCATTGGGATGGATGCCAGAAAAACCTCAATTGCGGAAAGGATAATGAGTGGTACTGTTGTATTCGGGCTGGCTCCTGTGTCGTCTCGCTCAGTACTGCCGGGTGGCACCGAGCAGGAAATGACGAGGATCCAGCGGCACAGGTTGTCCCCGTCCCACTAAAACCTTGGCAGGCCCCCAGTACGTTCCATTCTCCACCGCCCGACCTCGCCATTCGGGCGGGAGTAGGCTCAGATAACCCTATACCTCTCTTACGCTGATCAGGCTGTGAACACGGTTTCCCATGAAGGACCGTGTCAACCCTCGCATGGCCTCCCTGCTCGCCTTCAAGCTTGCATAGATAACCATGGGATCACAATAGCGACTACACCACGTGGGCTTAGATAGTGGCTGGAGGGGGACTCAACAAAATGGAGGAAACTAAGAAAACCCAGGAGAGATTCGTGCTAAAAGCGGCCAAGTGAGGTCCCCACTGCGTAAAACGGTGGGATCTTGCTTGTCCGAAACATGCGGAAGTGCTACGGCATCGGAAGCAGGTGTCACCAAGCTAGGCATGGCTATGGATGGCCCAGGACTCATCCGGGCCATGGATAAGATGCGGAAAACCCTTCCTAAAATGATGGAGGTGTGCGAGCAGTTGGACGCGATTTTTGACTTTACGTCATCGCATTGCGAAGGACCTCAAACTGAGCCTCCTTAGGCTACGCTTGACAGTGCAGGCTGCATGCAAGGAGAAGGAAGAGCTGGAGGCCAAGCTCCTAGCTGAGCAAAGTGCCAAAGAGTTGATACGGCTAGCAGCCACCGAAAGGGCGAGGGAGACTCAAAGCAGACCCAGACGAAAGAATCCGTCTCGGTCGGAGATTCCACCCCATCTACCATGGGGGCGGGGACCTCCAAGTTGGCTAGGCAGTCCCCGGGCGAAACGGCACCTGGCGCTTCTAAGAAGCTGATAGTGTCGGAAGCCCCAGTAGGGAAGCGAACCTACGCGAACGTGGCGGCGGGGTCAGAGGGTCCATCCTCCTGGATGAGATCACCAAGGCAGACGAGATCTCCACTGCACTTAAGGAACAGTGCAAGGTCGATGTTGCCGCCGCAGACATACGTCTACGGAAGGGTCCACTCGAGACCCAGGTGGAAATCATGAGGGTAGTGGCAGTTAACGCGGACGCGGCGTTGAAAATGGCGAAGGTGAAGGTGGGATGGTCTATTAACCCACTTAGCCTACACCAACCGCCGAAGGCATGCTTGAGATGCCTAGAGAGCGGGCACATGTCCTGGGAGTGCAAAGGCCCAGATAGGAGCAACACGTGCAGAAGGTGTGGCAGCACAAGTCAGGACTCGGTTCAGGAGGTTGTATCTATCACAAACGAAGGCTTGACGGTTGTAAAAGTGAATGGAGTGTTCTTCTGCAGCTGCTACGCACCGCCAAGATGGTCGATTGAACAGTTTTCCAATATGCTCGATCGGATGACAACTGAGCAAACTGGCACAAACCCCTTGGTAATAGCGGGGACTTCAACGCTTGGGCGCTCGAGTGAGGGAGCCGCCTTACCAACCCCAGTGGCCAGATTCTTCTGGAGGCCTTGGCTAGGCTCAATGTTGACTTAGCCAACGTGGGTACCAAGAGTACCTACCATAGAAACGGAGCGGATTCGATCATCGATATAACATTCAGTAGTCCTGGGCTGCTTAGCAATTGCAGGGTGGATGATGGCTACACCCATAGCGACCACTTGGCGGTTCGTCACTGTATCGTCAACAATACAAGGCAGCGTGCGGATGGAGGACGTCCTACTTTGATGTAGAGACATTAAAAGAGGTGCTTGAGAGGGAACGAAACCCAGGAACCTTGCGGCGAACGACTCGTTTTGACAATTATATGAGCGTGCGATGCGACCATGCCAAGGGAAGTCAAACCGAGGAATGGAAGATCGCCGGTGTATTTTCTATGCTATTTTATACGTCATTTTCAGCTTTATATTGGAATGATAGGAAGGGTTTTATTTTCTTTGTTATTTTTGAGAAGGGATCATATACGACGAATTCTACTCAATAATGCTTTTTTCTTCTTTACCGAAAATATATAATTTATAATTATTCATTTCCTATTTCATAGACATAAATAATCATTCCAGGTCCAGACCAACAAGAATAATCGGAAAATCATTATTTTAGTTTGTTTGTAGTTTTATTTTCACATGAGTATGAATTATAGTATGAATAAAAATTTATTTAGCCTTATTGTAGGCTATGTTCAGCCTTTTCAAGACTATTAGGATAATAATACATAGGGGAGGGTGGGGAAATTCAGACCGGGAGGGTAAACCCAACCGTAGAATATTTTCCGAATGGCAGCACATGAAAAAATCTCAACCTTATTATCTGAAACGTTATGCGGCACCACTACTTTGACAAATATATACATTGACTTCAGTCGACCTTGAGGTACGGCACGGCGTAGTTTACACTAAGGTTTTTTTTTGCATGGTTTTTTTACACGGGTTGTTTTCGGCGATAACTCCAGAACGGAACAACTTATCGACCTAATTCAAATCACATTTTACGTTTTGGGCTAAAAGTAATCATATGGCACTTTTTCAAAAAATTCACAATTTTTGGTATAAATACTCAAAATTTTAAAAATTGTATTTTGAGCTTTGCATGGAAAGGTAACGCATACAAACAAAATCGGAGCAATATAAAATGTATAAGCATGTGAATTTATCAACTCTATTTAGTCTTTTTTTACGCGGTTCCATACTAAAAGTGGAACGTATCCCCCGTGCAAAAAAAAACCTTAGTGTACTTTTCAGTGCCTACAATAATAGGAATTGCGCACAAGAAAAAACGCGATGAAAGCTTCCAATTTTGAGCTAACAACAAACAGGTATGTGCTATAAGAAGCTTACAGACTCTGTTTAAGCAATTCAAAATAAAATTGAATCAAATTTGTAGTTGTTTTATGGTGAAGACCATAATGCGTAGAAAAGGTATGTGGGGCTATTCAGACCTCCAACATGCGGGGTAATTCAGACCGCCTTGTTTCGCATATATTTTCACACATAATTAATCTTTTACCAGTAAATATTATTAGTAATGCAAAATTGGGTTTCAGGTTGCAATGGTTCGCAAATACTAACCAAAAATATCGAAGATTGATTCGGAAAACATCCGAAAGGCCCTTGTTGCGATGAAAAGGGGCATTGCGAGCTGCTGCGCGTGATTTCGGCATTCCCCGTACGACATTACTGTGCCATCGTCGTAACAATGAAGCTGTGGACAGGAATATTGTTGAAGTGACAATTCGACATCCAACAGAAGGAGTTACCGCACAGGATCAATGACAACAACAATCGCATCTGAAATTGACATTGATAAATTGATTGTGAAGAGACCTGGAAAGGCAACATTGTTTACTGGCGAACAGGAACAAGGTTTGGAGGAATACTTGTTGTATTATTCGGACATATATTTTGGGTTAAGGGGATTTATGCACCGACACCCAAAATTATCGATGCGGAAAACAGAAGCCACCAGCTTGGCCGGGTATCTGCTTTCAACAGATATAATGTTGCAGCCTTTTTCACGAACTACACGAATGCTTCCGAAAAAAAATGAGTTCGCACCACACAACATATGGAATGTCGACGAAACCGGCGTTACGATGGTTCATAAGGCTTTGCGTGTAGTTGCTCGCCGCGGACGTAAACATATTGGCCAAGTAACGTCAGGAGAACGAGGCTAGCTCGTGACTATGGTTGTGTGTGTATTAGCGGCAGGAATGAAATTCCACCTTTCTTTGTATTTCCTGCAAAACGATTTCAGGAGCATTATTTGAATGGTTCGCCGAGTGGCTCTGTTGGAAATGCGAGTCCTTCTGGCTGGATAAACTCATGTTTGTTTGTCCAGTTTCGAAAACATTTCCAAAAGGTTACGAGATGCTTTGCTGATCGACCCGTTTTGCTTTTGTTGGACAATCATGAGTCCCATCGTTCATAGGAAGCTTTGTTATTTTGCAGAGCAAACGGAAAAATTGTTGTTTCCTTCCCTCCGCACTGCTCGCACCGTCTCCGGCCTTTTGAGGTGAGTGTGTTTGGTCCGTTCAAAACAGCCAGGGACAATCAATGCCAAAACTTCATGCGAATGCATCCGGGAAAACCAGTCACGATAAATGACATTCCAGCAGTGGTAAGTCGTGCGCTTGAAATTGGTTGCACTGAAGTTAACATAATTTTTTTTTGTGCATCTTTATTAAAGTGGCCTTCAGCCTCCTGGGCTGGTTCGCCACTTATTAACATAAAATCAGGTTTTCGTACTTCCGGCATTTGGCCGCTGAATCCCGATATTTTTCAGGACATCGACTTTCTTCGAAGCACAACAACTGATAGGAAATTCGATGAAAATGTCCTCATACTAGATGCGGAATTACATGTGAGTGTTTCGCTCAACAAATCCAATCCAATCCAGCAAAACTGTGCTCGTCGAACATGTCACATAATGAAACGTTGCAATCGATTGAGGCATACCCCAAAGCACTGCCGAGGAAAAATGCTTCATGCCAAAGTAGGATGCCAGGTCGAACGACTATCTTGACTGAGGATGCAGTAATCGATGGCATCGCCGAGCGAGAGAGAGTTCGTCAAGAGAAGCAAAACAAAGTGAAGCGGCCAGTCGGTCGGCCACCGAAAAAGAAGGTCAGTCCAAAATACGCCGAGGAAGACAGTGACGATTATGATTGAATTTCGATTGCGATTGTTATTTTTTTCTTATTCTCCACTTTTATTTTTAAATATTAACCATAAAATTTTAGTTTTGTTGATGGAATAAATTATTATTTTCTATGGAACCTGAGTTAGTTGGTTCAATTGATTGTCCGACTTTTCCCTGAAAACACTTTCCACGAATGACGTATTCCCGAAACCTATTTACCCAAATGTACCATTTGCCCGAAAAAAAATCCCCGAATGTACCGTTTACCCGAATGCACCGTTTGCCAGAAACCGACATACCGGGTTACCACGATGTTATTTAGAACTCTATACTAAAAAGAATGCCTTTGTATTCTTTTCTGTGCAGTTGATATATGTTGGTGAAACTGTACATTTTGATCTTGCCATTGGGAGGAATGAGTTTTTATATGTTGGTGAAACAATATGCTGTTATAGCCATTAAGGCCCAGCTACAGTGGGGAGCGCAACAGCGCGTTGCGGCAACTTTTGACATAAAATATATGTACTAACTGTCAAAAGCAGCCGCAACGCGCCGTTGCGCTCCCAATTGTAGCTCCGCCTATAGAAAGAAAGCCATTGATCACATAACTTTCCAATGGTTTAAAACTGTTTATGAATAAAACGGTAGTATTGCAGCAACGATCAAATGAATGATAACGTTCATATTTCGCAAGTGGCATGCCTTCCATTTTCAAATCAACACTCTTTGACACAAATTTATAATTTGAATAAATGTTTTTCAATTTACATAATTATAATTGCGGTTCAGAGGTTTATGAAACTGAAATAATAATATCAAAACTCGAGATCTTTAAAATTACATTTTCCACTTGTCTCATAAGCACAAGCATCTGCATTCTTGCATTCTCTTTGAGATCATATTTTTATACGTACGTATCTTTTAGCGAAGTCTCCTAGAAAATACTCATCCGAAAAAAAATGGTTGTTTTTAGACTGATTATGTTGTTTGTTTAAACGCACGTTAATTATTAGCAATTATTGTTTCCCAAAAACATTGCAACAAACTTTCATGCTTCAGTTATGTTTTCTACTAGAATCAATATAAAATACAAGATAAATGATGGAACATTTATCTTAACCCTTCTGGCTATTTCTCCTTCATCTGTTCATACTCTTACTCTTACTTATTTATTTATTCCTCAGTGTGAAAAGAAGTCAAAATATTAAATAGTTTGCTCCTCATTTTAACATTAATTTATATTATATGTTTTTGAACTGAAACTCATTCAAACTGAAACTGTCTCTAGCGATGCCGTTCCCCATTTATTGTAAAATTTCTCACCATTTCTTTATTTTTTTCAAAATCAATTGAATCTTCTGCACAATTGCAACAAATTTGTTCAATTGTTGTTGAAGACAAAAGGAAACAGCGGTGGGTAATTATACAAATATAATATACAATAAATAAAGACCAGAAGTTTCATACGCAGGGTTCATGCGTTCATTGTGGATCTATTGAATAGTCAAATGATAATATTCTTTACAAAAAGATGAACTGGGAAATGATATATTGCCAGCACTTATCAGTGTCCATTTCCATAGATTTCTATGTACAGTTTATTTTGTGAAATTGAATAAGATGGAAGTAGATGAGGAATTCTACGGTTTTAACGAGGAAACCAACCGCAATCCGAACTTGTGTGAGATTTTAAAAACTAAGAGAGGTGGACAAAATTGAGCCGAGATGGCTACTTTAAAGATAAAGAGGTAAAGCAACGTATTTAATTTTATTAATAAATTAATCATACTTCATCATTAGATGAACAACACCTGCTACAAGGACGACCGTTAGCAATGCAGGGCACAGTTTTGTTTCGGCGACCGGGCATAATACTTTGCCGTATGCATTAGCGGTGGAAACGTGTAAATACCTCTAAAAATTCTTTGAAAAGAAAAGCACAGGAGAGTTCTGAACCAGCGGAAAAATCATCAGATATTGAGCTGCGCAAGCTCCGACAGAGGTTAGACTATCACGTATTATCAATTGGATTGTCTCTTGCATGCAAGATAGGAATGTGTAATAACACTTATATTTTCCCGATGAAATCAAATCACTCATACCTAACTTTAGCAATCTCTATATGAGCAAGACGTGCTCAAAAAGCGAGGTAGGAACGTCCATTAATTATGTCAAGCAAAAAGGGACTTTTTAATACACGCCCCCCGGGGGGGCCTTGTCACGTTTTTTCGTATGGACTTTCAATTTTATTTATGGACTGTCACGTTTTCTCAAACCCCCCCTCCCCCCTCACTGCGTGACATAATTAATGGACCTTCCTTAGTACTTAGTTATCTTCGTCACATAACAAGTTTTAGAAAAAAGAATGTCTTATGCTTTGTTCAGACTTCAGAACAAAAACCTCAAGCATACAAAAAGTATGTACAAGATAGCCTTGTGTCATGTTAAAACATTGTAGTCTGAATAGAGCATAAACTTACTTCCGAAACTCTTCTTGCTCTTTTAAAAAGGTTTTTGTATTTCTGGTTCAACTCTTTCTGATTTATATGAGCTATACGTTTATATATTTTCCAATTTCTGCTATGCTATTAGGTACAGACTCATGTTTCCAAAATTGCTCAACGGCGATTGTGTCAACGACAAAGAAGCAAAACTGTGATTCCTTCTGATCCAACGGATTTTAGCCAAATCGACGAATCGTTCACGAAGACGTTTCATATGGAAGAATATTGAGATAGACAGCGGATATATCTTTATTTTTTCGACTATCATTAATTTGAGGCGGTTGAGCCAGTCTCCCGTCTGGATTATGGATGGCACTTGTTCAACCTCTTCAATGGGGATCAAACAAATCTTTCCGATCCACGGCTGCATTGTAGAAGGAGTGCACAGAAAGTTTTTGCCATTTGTCCAAATGATCCTCCCTGATAAAAAGGGAAAAACTTGTACAAAATCATTAAGGTTGGTAAAAATTAATTCTCAACGGAGTGATATTTTACTTACACCGGAGCTTATTTCAACTGATTTCGAGACAGCAGAAATGAAGCAGAAATTGCACCCAACAGGGCTGCTATTTCCATCTGGTTAAGAACTTGTGGAAAAATGTTCAGAAACTGGGTCTGACAAATTTGTACAAAACTAATGTAAAGGTTCAAACAACTTTTAGGCAAACTGAAGCTTTGGCATTCTTACAGCCAGAGGAGGTTGCAGAAGGCTAAGCAGCGATCCGAGCTTCTGCTCCAAAACATCGGTGTTTATGAACAGTCCCTTATTAAAATCCCGTGATGTGATCTTCTCACGTGCGGATAAGGGCAATACAGTAGTGACCATGGACAGGGGAGATTATGATTCACGCGTACGCGACATGATTAGTACAGGCCAGTATGAAGAACACATATTCAAGAGCGGAAACCCTAAAGACCCCCTCAATTCGATGGTGGAAGAAGTAAACTTCGCTCGGCACAACGTAGCGCGTTTTATGGGCGAAGAAAAACTTCAAAGAAAGTTTCACGTGCCAAATCCAAAAGTAGCATCACTGTATTGCCTACCGAAGATTCACAAAACACCACTAGGAATGCGGCCCATTTGCTCGAATATTTGCACACCCACGGCAACAATGGCAGCGTGGCTAGTTGAAGAGATGAAAAAATACCCTGTATCTCATGGCAAAAGTATTAAAAACTCTGTCGATCTCGTCCAGCAGCTAGAAAGGCTTAAGGTAAGACGAAGTGAAATTTTGGTATCGTTTGACGTTACAGAACTATTTCCAAGTGTACCAATTGCCGATGCTCTACGAAGCCTGCGTCGACATTTAGAACGAAGTCGAACGCCTCACTATCAAATTGAGGCGTATCTTCTTGTGGCTGAGGCTTGCATGAACCAGATTTTTTTTACATTTAGAGGAAAATGCTCCACTCAGTAGCAAAAAAAAGCCGAGCAAAATTTTGCTTCCAAAATACGCGTTGTTCAACCTTCTGTAACTTTGTCAATTATCAATATATTTACCATGCTGAACTATCGGTGCAAAAACAAAGCCGAGGCGTTGTCATCATACAGGTTTGGGCCGAATTAATAAGATGAATTCACCTCAGCTATATTTCTGCACCGATAGTTCAGCATGGTAAATATCGGGTGAAAGCGAGAAATACTCATGTTAGAGCGTCAACTTTCACGCCAGCTGCAGTCCAAACCACTTAATGAAAACAGTTCAAATTTTGTCCACATTAATCTCTGTATTGTTTTAGGTCATGGAGAAATTTTTAATATCCTACCTAAATTTTTCACAAAAATACGGATTTTTGAAATTGGTATGTCAAATTGACTTTTTTCACATATGTTATGATAACTTCAAATCTATAACCTTCATCAACATAAAATTTTGGTCACATAAGGTGTATACATTAGTTATAGTGTTGTCAAAAGTGTCAGCCAAATATATTGCTAATTGACAAAGTTACAGAAGGTTGAACAACGCGTATTTTGGAAGCAAAATTTTGCTCGGCTTTTTTTTGCTACTGAGTGTACAAGCAAACGTTTGGTCTTAGCATGGGAAGCAAACTTTCACTTCTATTGGCAAACCTCTTTATGAGCGACTTCGAGGTAGATGCTGAGAAGGAAATTTTGCGTTATGTTGATGATGTACTGGCACCAGTGAAAGAACGCTACCTAGATCAAACTATCAGAATGCTTTACTCACGTCACAGCTCAATTAAGTTCACGGTAGAAAAAGAAACAGACAGAAAAATAACTTTCCTGGATTTAATGATCACCAGAAAAGAAGATGACACGTTGAAATTTGGAATTTACCGTAAACCGACATAGCCTGATCGGTACATTACATCCGACTCCAATCACTTTGGATCCCAAAAACAAGCAGCTTTTCACTCCATGGCACACCGCCTATATAATGTACCCATGGAAGAACAAGAATTCGCAGAAGAAAAAGAACGTATCGACCAGGCAGCTGAGATGAATGGCTACGAGAAAGAGTTCACGGAAAAAAATCTACAAAAATACAAACGAAAGCTATACATAAAAAACATCACCACAATTAAGCCAGACAGAGAAAATGTACGAAAGATCAGTCTACCGTTCTATCCTAAAGTCACAAAACCAATAAAAAACACACTCAAACAACAGGGATTACATAAAGTTTACAAAAGCGAAAACACTTTACGCGACATTCTATGCAACTTCAAAGACAAGGTTACACCGGACGAAAACTCGGGGATTTACCAAATTCCCTGTCAGGACTGCTCATCCGTATACATCGGACCGTCGCAAAATAAAGGTTCGCTTAAAAGAACACAACAACGCTGTTGATAAACGGAAACTCAAAGAATCAGCAACAGCGGTACATGCGACGGGTTTTGACCATCATATTGACTGGGAAAATGCAAAATTGATAAAAACAGTAAGGAAACCGTCTCACCTAAACGCATGGGAACCGATGTTTATCTCCAATTCATCCGAACCGCTCATGAATGAAGACGATCCTCCCATCACATCATGCCTATTTAACTTGACAAAGCTGAGAATTCAGTAACTGTCTCTTCTCTTCTGACAACTACGTAACAGCGTACGAAAATTTGCGTAATCAGTCGGACATTGTCCCGTAGATGGGCAGCATCGTGCCCGAAACCGGTCGACTAAAAGGATTTTTTTTTAAATTGTAAGATCGATAAGTGTTGTGTCTTGTCTCGCGTCGCGTTTTGTTAGTGTCTTGTAGTTCTTACGTCAGCATAGAAATCATAACAATAAGTACTATATGGCATTGAATATATATTGAGAAGCGGGGGAGCATCAGGGTATCACTCAAGCTGGAATTGGACAATGGAGTAGTATGACAACCGGTGTTTAGGAGAGAACAAACAGTATAATTTAGTTTATCCTACAGATTCTAATGTGATGCTGTGAATTCTACTCCAACAGTTTCAGCGAGAGTGTCGCGCCCTTCTTAACAAGCCATCCTGTAGAAAGCTTTATAAGTATTGCGAATTGAGATATTCGATTTGTTGGATCGCATCTTATGCTCCCGCGGGTTTCGCGTAAGTGTTTCTGCTTACGGGTCCACCCCACCGTTTTTTGGCCCTTCATACAGCGTTACTGTGAATACAAACCGGTAGCTCATTTGATCTTGCTATTAAGTGGAGCTGCATACATGACAAGATATTAGAAGGCATGGTACATACATACATGTAACATATTTCGTTGTTTATGCAAAAACTAACAAAAAACTGTGCTTCACAATTACTGATACATATTTGTGGCTTTTTATATTTTAATTTAAAAAATGTTTAATCAGGATAGGAAGCAAGGTAAATGTCAAGTAAAAAATTCAAAAAAAAATGGTGTTAAACAAATTAGAGAATTATAAACATTAAAAAATTGGAGAATAAGGTTTATGGAAAAATGAAACGAATCCAAAATAGAAAATGTTGAGACCACATCAAGTGCTAGAGGATCTATAGTTGAATTTAAAAATTTAAAATTAAGAACAGGGAAGACATAGTTAGATTTTGAGTGGAAATATTCAGGGAATAATAGTATGACGGATAATAATGTTAACAAAAAATAGCAACAATATCGTAACATAAGTATGGCAAGAGAATGGATATGAGATATCAATATATGTTTAATAAGATTTACAAAAGTTTTAAATTTTTAACTAGTAAATAAAAATTAAAAAAAAAAAAGAATATATGGTGCCCAACCATAGTATTGCTCAGTATAAAGGATCAATCGAGTGTGATACTAATTGTTTATGCGTGGTGAGCATAACTGATCTAAACATTCTACAACAAGATATGCTGACGCAGTGTTATATACGCGGGCTGCCAACCACTTAGTTGTACGGAGAAAAATCTTTCTAATTGCTAATCTTACTAATCTTTCTTCTCATTTTTAGTTACAGGTATTTCACTAAACAGCTCACACTTTCTAGGATAAGAAATAAAGTTTAAGCGAGTATTACCAACCAATGAAGAAACAGAATATCATAATATATCTATGTTGTTCACCCAAATAAATAATAACTAAGAACGAGCGATAACTAAAATGCTAGAACTATTTCATCAAATGGTTTAGATAATACCTTGAACTAATAGTTAAACAAACTAAGCCTAAGAAATGTATTAGGGCATGATGGCTATAGTAATGCATTGGGCTGTTTCCGCAGCCACTGGTAACTTACTTCATGCTGCTAGGAGAACGCATGTTTGAAGAAATTCACAAAGCAGAGAAAGCCTCGGGTACTGTCTCAGATAGAACAAGTTGATTTTTTTTTTTAGATTTATTAAGGGCACTTTACACCAGAAGGGTGCATTCGTGTCTTGCGAAATTTTGATATTCACAACTTATATCAATCCACTTCACTTCATTCCGCCCTTCTCAACCCTTATTTATCTAATTTTCTACTTATCTTTCTGTTTCTTCACTGGTTTGCTCCAAATTTCTTCGACTTCTTGTGCTGCTGCTCTTCCGTTTCTTTTCTTCGACTTCTATTCGTATACTTTGTCCGCTTCGCTTTTCTTCTTCTTCAGTTGTGTACCTTTTCTCTCATCCACGTTGTCTTCTTCTATTTCACTTTTCTATTTCGCTTCTTCCGTTGCACCTCCTTCAATTTCCTCCATCCGCTTCGGGTTTCTTCTTCCACTGACTCCGTTACGCTTCTTTTTTGCCTTCCACTTTTCTTCTTCTGCTTATCGTCTTCCATTTGTTTTCCATCTGTTTCTTAACGTCTTCAACTACCTGTGCTTCTTCTCTTCCGTTTCTCTTCTTCGACTTCATTTCGTCCACTTTGTCCGCTTCGCCTTACCTCTTCTTCGGTTGTGTTACGTTTCTCTTATTCACGTTTACTTCTTCTTTTTCAATTTTTCGTTTTGCTTCTTTCCTCTCATTACTTCTTTCGTTGTGCCTCCTTCATTTTCCTTGCTTTTAATTTTTCTTCCATCCGCTTCGGTTTTCTTCTTCCGCTAATTAACTTCACTTCACTCTTGGTTAAAGCTTTTCGTATAATTTAGCTTGGTGTAAAAACTTCAATAGTTTTGCTGTACTATCTTCTGTATTATTCAAGGCCTCTCGTAGACTTGTCGTGCTTATCTCGTTCTCTTGTCTTTCTTTCTCGTATTATCTGCATTCTAGTATAAAGTGTTTTACATCCAGTACCGTCCCACAGCATTCGCAAATGGGCGGAGGTTCTTTCTGCAACATGAAAGTATGGGTAAGCCGCGTGTGGCCAATCCTCAGTCGTGTTAGCGCACGTTGGTCTGCTGCGTTATCATGATCGGACCATCTTTGTGTATCTGGTTTTATTTCCCTCAATTTTGCATCTCTCGATTGGTACCACTGGTTATCCCAATAGCGCTGTATGTCTTTCTTCACTGTCTTCCAACCGTCCTCCTAGCTTCGGCTTGTCTCCTAGCTTCGTTGGCTAATCGGTCGGCTGCGACATTTCCATTAATACCGGCGTGTCCAGGAATCCAACAGAATCGAACAGGTTTGTTTTGCACGATTTTTTCGATCTCCTGTATCCATGGGTGTTTTGATTTACCTGCTTCCAAGGCTAACAGGCAGCTCGCAGAATCAGTCAGGATCACAATTTCTGTGTCGATGTTTAGAACCGACACAGCGATCTTCAGAGCAAACGTTTCTGCAGGAAATACATTACAATGTTTCGGGAGGCTTCTAAGCCATTTTTCTAAGCCATTGGTATGGAACGCAGCTCCTACCGTTTCTTTCTGAACCGTCTGTATAGATGACCGTCGATCTGTGAAAGCGAGTTGAAAGCAGCTGCTGGACAATTAGGCGAACTTTATCCGGTGGGTCACCGGCTCGAATTCTTCTTTAGACGTCCCACACAATCGATGGCTTTGGTGCATGCCAAACACGGTTGCTTTGCCTTATGAGCTGACCAACAATGGGTAGCCCTGTACCTGTTAGAGAGATTGTGCTGCCAGCAGTTCAAAAGGCAAAGTTCCAGCTTCAGCCATTATTGAATTAATTGGGCTGGTTACGAAGGTTCGTAACCGATGTTAATGGCATGTGCCGGCTCTCGACGTGCGTTAGGGCTACAATAAAAAATGTGCGACTTTGTTGCAGACACAGCAAAACCTACGCTCTTTACCCATTTGTCCACGGCCTTTACGGCGGCCTGCAGTTTGCGGTATAAGCTTCACCTTTGGCTCCTCGCAGGTGGTATCGTATGCCTTCTTGAGATCCAAAGAAGCAATCATGCCGTGTTCGTCTACGGTTGGTAGCAAGCATGATAGAAAAGCATGATTCAAGTTCGGTGATTAATCGACGGTTTATGATCCGTTCGTAAAGTTTCGCCATACAACTAGTGAGCGAGATTGGCATCAGGCCCGGAATCGTTACTGTTCGGTTTTGGGATGGGAACGACGGTGGCATTTCGCCAGCTGGTGGGGAACTCACCACTACACCAGATTTCGTTGAATAGCTCAAGGAGGGTTGTTTTCACGGATAGCGGGAGAGGTCGAAGCAAAGGATACCCTATCATATCAGGACCTGTCGAAGCACTTCGCCCTTTGTCGAGAGCCTACAGGAGTTCGTTTAGGGTTATGTTGATGTTGTAAACATCGTCGGTGTTGGGCAAAACATCGTCGGTGTTGGGCAAAACATCGATGCGCTTTCGCTCAGCTGCTGACTTTGCCTTCTGGAAGGATGGAGGGTAGCTTGATGTCGCTGATCTCTCGCTGTAGAATTTGGCAAGTTCTTTCGCTGCTTCTTCGGGGCTATCCGTGAATCCATCCACTCGCTTGAGTACTACGGTGTGCTTTTGTCGGCTACCACGCAGAGTGTTAACGGTTGTCCACAGATCAGTTGTCGTACTGTTGGGTGAGATTTTCGTGACGAAGTTTTCCCACGATCCTTCCTTCGCTGGGTTGATCGCATTGCGAGCTGCTGATCTTGCTTCATGGAATCTGGCTAACGCTTCGGGTTGGTCTGAGTCGGATTGTTGAAGACGTCGGAGTGAACGAAGACATTTCCTGCGCTTTTGAATGGCCGGTTTTACTCCCGGGCACCACCACGACACTGCTTTAGGTCGAGTATGACCACTGGATCTCGGTATGAATTTAGTCGCTGCTGCTATAATTGCTTCGGTGAATTATTCAACGTCCCACTCGATATCTCGTTGAATGCTTTCCGCTGTGATTCGTTCATACAACGACCAGTCCGCGAGGTCGTAGAGCCATTTTTGCCGTGTTGTTCGTTGGCTTGACCACCCTGGTAAGGACGCCATTATGGGAAAGTGGTTGCTGTTGTGAGTGTCCGCTAGCGTTCGCCAAGTGAACCTACTAGCCAGACTCTCGGAACAGAATGTCAAATCAATTATCGAGGTATTACCTGTGGCAGGGTCGATGCGAGTGGGTGAACCGTTATTCAGAATCACGAGGTGTTTGGCAAGAGTCGTTTCAGCAATAAATCGGCCAAGTGCCAAAATTAAAACGGGGCCTTCCAGTAGTTCGAACAGTTCACTCATTGCAGCTTCGCATTGAGTAGAACTAGGTGGAATGTAAATTGCAGCTTCGCATTGAGTAGAACTCGGTGGAATGTACATGGAAACTACAGTTACTTGGATTGGTGTGTAGATGTGTGCAGCAACGACGTGAAGAGTAGTATCAATTTGTACTCGCTCGAATGGTATTCCTTCCCGGATAGCAAGGTCAACCCCGTGTTGCCAGTAGTGTATGTGGTTGGATTCCAGGAGTAAGCTGTAGTTTCTGCCGATGAAATCTGATGGTATAACGGTTTGATTTACCTTGGTTTCCTGGAGTGCTATAACGCAAGGTTCGAGGTCCACGATAAGGAGTTTTAACTCACTAATGTTGGCCCTAAGTCCTCGTAAGTTCCACTGGAGCGCGAAACAGCTGCCAGAGTCACTGGCTGATTGTGTGGTGAACGACGATGAGGAAGCTGATACTCTACGTGTTAGCGTTCTTCGTATAGTGGAATAGGCTGTAAAGGAAGAGGGTGCCGGAGTGATCTCTGAAGATGAATCGTTTGAACCTAAACTTGCCTGTGGGATGCTTTGCCCCACAGTACCAGCTGCTGTCAAAACAATTACACTAGTTCTGCCAACACCGACAATAGCCGGCACTGGGGAAGCGCTTTGTGTAATGTTACGATGTGTTCTAGAAGAACCTTCTCCGGCTGACAGTAATGGCGCGGTTCAACGATCATCTAGAGAAATAGCAGGCGCTGCAGAATCTATTTTTGCTTGAAAACTGAGAGAACTGAACTGAGAGAACTGTGCCAGCCATTGCCGAAACTACTACACGGTCGCTTCCAGAAAAACCTGCAACAGCTGGCACTGGGGAAAGACTTTGTGTAGTTTTGTCGACTTCTCAATTGTTGCTAGATGTTGCTGGTTGAAGATTGGTAAAATTTTGATCTGTTAATTCACGATTCATTTTACTTGCGTGTGTAGGGCGGCGAACAGGAGAAAGGGCTACCCCTCCCCCCTGCCTACTATCCCAAATATTCGGTGTCGTGTTCGTATCGTTTATTCTATCGGCCACAGAGGTGAATTTGCCATCAACGGGTTGGGGTAATACGTCCCGGATGGCTCCTTCAACCTGCTGTAGTTGCGTCGGAAGGGGTACTACACTTTCTCCGCTTCCAAACCGATTCGTTTCATTGTCCGTGTTCATGCGTGGGTCATCATTGTTGTCCAAATGTCGTTTTGATGAGAGACTATCGAAGTCGCTGGTTTTGAGGTGTCTCCGGTATCTCAGAGTCTTCGCCGGAATAGTCCATTAGGGTTAGGTCGTGTGTTGTAGTGGTAGTCCTCTTCGGTGGCGGGCTTGTGTCTGGTGATGTGGTTGGTTTTTCATAATTGTACTTTGTATTGTCCTGTAATTGTCCTGAACAGCTGGAGAATTATTTCTTGAACGAGTCATGGGTCCTGTCATCATATGGGTTGGTTTTTGGTCTCTGCTGTGGTGTTGCTTTTCGTGGCTCGTGTGTTGATCCCTGTGGTTGTGTGCTTTTTCGGTGTTGGCGACTTGCTGCTTGAGTTGATTGATGAGATTAGCCATAATCTTCATCTTCTCATCCTTTCGGTTGCTTTCTTCTTGTAATTTAATAATTTCATCGTCCTTCCCTTTCATGGCCGCTTCAAGTTCCATCAGCTTTTGTTCGAATACGCTCTGTCGTGCTGCCACCTGAGCATAGCTGCCTCCTGCCTGTAACTCTGCACGCTTTTTTGTCTCCGGGAACGTTACGTTATCTCGTACTTTAATTTTTATAACTTCGACCTCATTTTTATATACCGGACACTGACGGCTAGTGGGTCGATGAGCACCTTTACAGTTACGGCATAATGATGTTTCGCCACATTCCTCTTCTCCATGAACTTCTCCAGAGCAGTTAAAACTGCGTTGTGGTCCAGGGCATCGGGCTCGTGTATGGTCGTAGCTGAAGCAGCTGTAACATAACATCGGATTCGGGAAGTCCAATTTTCCGGGCATGTCGTTTTGCCAAACGTTAGAATAAGTGTATTAACCCTCTTTCCACCTTCGTTTCTTGTAATTCGTTGCACGCGGATAACATTTTCGCCAATTATTTCCTGCAGGATGTCGTTTTCCTCCATGCGAATCAAATCGCAGCAGGAAATGACGCATCTGCAAACGTTCAGATTCGGGTGGGGAGTTACTTCGATGTCGGTTCCGTCGATGAGTTTGTTAAGTTTGAGCAACTTAGCGACTTGGGCTGGATCTCGAATTCTCAGGGTGTATTTCGTCCCTTGTGCTTCAGATTTAGCGCTCTCGATCAGTCCGTCGACATAAGCCTCGACAGATTTACCAATGATAAACGGGTTTATCGGGAGTGGGGCACCATTCTTTCCAGTTGGCTGCCATGTTATTTAACGTTTAATGCACTCAGTTGGTAACGATTACCCGTTACCTACCCCAAGTGGTCGAAAAAAAAGGTAAAAAAGAATAATCCTACCTTTTTTCTGCCAACGTTCACAGAATTCTGTGCCGCACTGTGGTTCCACACTTACGGAACGCACTGTAGTGCTCCGCGGATAATATCCAACCACTTTTAATTTTTATTGGTAATTTTAGCCCTACTTCAAACTTTTTACCACTTTTATTTATCAAAAAAGATCTTCCACTAGACGCACCGCGACCCACACCCACAACCGAATGGTTGAATGAAAACATCCGATAGCCGGCCGGGCAGCTGGATGACGATCGTTTGTTTTCAATATCGATTGTTTTTCTCAGCACGTGGAGCACACACAATACCACTGTTTTCAGCCGTTATTCGATCGATTTACACCAAACCTTCACTATGAACACCTTCTTTGCCACTTAATGCACCAACCAACGATAGTTATGATCGCGGAAACCGCGAAAAACGTTAGAAAAACACTTGTTTCTTTTCGCGGACGCGTTCTTAACAATCGTTCCGGACGGTGTGTCGAACTCAGATGAGAACAAATTGATGGAAAACCACTTATATCACATTTGATTTACCCTACTAGCATTATACATTTTCAATAAGTCCACAATTTTATTTGTTACACTTACCCCAAAATGACATAAATATGGCGAACAGAACCGTTGTTGGATTGTCAAACAGATAAGTAACACGTGCGTGCAAGCATGTTTCACTCAATTCCCAATAATCACACCAGTGATCACAAAGCGGACACATCTTTATAATGTTTTCCTTGTTGCAGATTTCTTCACTGAAAAAGAGTAACGCTTAAAATTGAAGGTAATAAAATAAACAGTATTGTGTATGTTGGAAGCGTTACCTAGGAGTATTGTATTTTAAAGTTTTCCATGAATATATGAAACAAATAATACCAACAATGGAAGCCAGAAGTAACATATAGGTGTAATAGCCAAGCCATGCAAAATAAAGTCCTATTTTTACACCAAAATATTCCTTTACATAATCCAATGGCTGGTAGCGATACCATTTCGAAACGGCGGCCCATCTCGTATAAAGTAAATGCCGCATGCTACCAGGAACGTTAATTTCACCCTAAAAAACGTATTCAAAAAGGTCATGCAACATCGGATAGAAAAGGTTCAGCAAGAACTTTCAAATACTTACATCATGTAATGGATATGCAGCTATGTATATTTCGTCCGTAATTAACCGCTCTATTCCGAAAGCATAATCATTATTGGTGTCATCTATGAAACGTTTTCTGTCCAGGATGAATTGAACAATACGAGAACGAATCGCAGCAGTGAAGAAACAAGCTTGTTTCAAATCAAATCTAGTAAAGCAACGAATATATTTAAATTACTCGAGTTCAACAATTTAATATTTAACTCACAGGTACTCCTTATCGCGACTGTAAACTGCCGTAAATCGATGAGAGCGTGGAGGAAAGTACTTCTCTTCAACTAAAATTCGTTTAGCCGCTTTTCCAGCAAATCCTTTGATACGAGATAAAATCGACGTAGTGTGAGATCTAACGCCAGCCATTCCTGGAATCTGTTTACAATTGTTAAAATATGAGATGATATTTTTTCATAATATGCCATTACCCTGGTCAAAGTTAGCAAAACGAACTTGAAGTAATTATTAATATTGTTACAGTATATACGGAGCCAGGTGTTATTGAAGTATAAAAAATGAAATAACCAGAAAATACATACTCGCAATACTACCGGATACGGTTCATCATTCACAGCTTTCTCCGTCATGCGGGAAACGTTTTTCAAACAGTATCATCGATAGTAAATACAGCAGGTAAAGATTTATGTTCAGAAATCCCGGATTGGCCATACCCAGTGAAATTAAAATTAAATGATGAACTGAAATCAAAAGCATTGTGTTAATAATACCAAAAGCGAAGCATGCAACAAATCAGGATTATATACGTATCAGTAATTTGCATGGACGTATTTTGTTAACTATACTAACAAAAAAGTTCTAAAGGAAAATGCCAAGTCGATTATACTTTTCTACTGAAACACGATTAAATAATAAAATCCATCAATAGCCAAAAGAGAACCAAACCCACTTTATAACAAAGAACCAATCAAATATTAAAGATAATATTTGCTTCCATTTCTCATTTTTACTATTTATCTGTTCCGAAATACATTGATTTGATGAACCTTCAAACTTTGTTGAAGATCTTTAACGTACAATGTACTTATTCCTTACTTTGAACTACTTATGCCAAGCATAGGGTGAATAATAACTTAACGCTCAATGTATAAAGCTTTGCAGTATGATTAAGAATATGATACACACAAGAGTACACAACGTCAAGTATTTTCAAGGATCTTTGGACAATTAATTCTTGACATGTAAAACTTTTCACAATCGCAATAAAAAATATCGATTTTTTTAAGTAAAATAAAACTCCGTACCCCTTAAGGCATATCTTCTATATCTATATCTATATAATAATATATATATACATATATATATATATATATATATATATATATATATATATATATATATATATATATATATATATATATATATATATATATATATATACATATATATATATAAATATATATATATATATATATATATATATATATATATATATATATATATATATATATATATATATATATAATATATATATATATATATATATATATATATATATATATGTATATATATATATATATATATATATATATATATATATATATATATATATATATATATATATATATATATTAAATGAATGCTGTCCGTTCGTGACAGCATAACTCACGAACGACTCGATGGATTTTCTTGATTTCTTTTTCATTTGGTTCGTCTTGGTTCCCAACAGGTTTATATAAAATGGAAAACATAACTGGGAAATGAGAAAAAGTCATAAAAACCAAATTGTCATTTTGTATGGGAATATACTAGACAGCAAGACCGTCTTTCGTTTTGTAATGAGAAACCGTTGGAAACTTTTATAATGGCGTCATAATTAACAAAAAAGAAAAATAGAGGAGAGAATCACTCATTGTTACTTAGGACATTTTTAAAAGTTATGCGAAAAATGAAAATACACTGGAGTCGCTTACTTCGCAATTTACTATGGGGTTTTCGGAATTTGACGTGGTTTTCGGAATTCACGTGAGAAGATAATGTTCGCTTAAATTTGGCCAGAAACGCGTGTGAACATAACTTTTAACGCTTTTTACGAGGTTTTAGTGTATTACGGCTTTTTAAGCGGATTCAGAGATTTACTCGGTTATTTTAGGATTTTTTTTTAAATCGCACTCATACCTGTGTAATAAGCAACCTCAGTGTAGATGCCCGTATAAACTGGAGCGTTTGTATTGGTGACACCTCGAAGCGAGATGTAAATTCTCGATTAACAATAGAATGGGGCCTATCAACATTTGTAAACAGACACGTCTGAGCTGTTTTTCCCGTAAACCATGGGCAACGCACGCAAACCAGTACCGTAATCATGTAGAAGGAAGTTTTTCCCTACACGATGATGCTATAGGTTTGCGTGGCTTGCGAGATAAAAAGGTTCAGAAGTGTTTGTTTACAAATCTTGATGGTCCCTGTTCAAGACTACTCTTGATCGAATGCCATCTAAAACCCATAAGATTGTGACTCGAGCTTATTCCTAATTTTCCAATTTTCCTGATGTATAATGTAGGTTCTGATAAGAAATATTTCAACCAAAACCGGGGTACCAAATATCGACGATTTTAAAACCCCTGTTTAGGCGATTAGACGCTTATTTATGGAGATAAAAGCATTTCTCATTCTCCAATTTTCCAAAAAGGTATTTAATTATAGGCAGGACAACGTCTGCCGGGACAGCTAGTTTATAATAAGTACTGTTGAGGAAAACTAGGATTGGTACTTGCAGAGAACAATCTGTACTTAACTCTATATAAAGTGTTTCATATCTATTTAACGAAGGAATAAACAAAGAAGACAAATCAAGCAACCTGTCTTGTATGCATGTTTCCTTCACTTAACGCATTCGAAACAGTCCTTTTCTTCAATTCCTGTTGACCTGTAATATTTATTTTACACTTTTCAGCTGAGTGCTCAACCTTTGCAGGCCTCCGAGTTCGTTTGCAATTCCTTTCCAAATTTTGTGGGTTGTAAGCTCAGATGAAACATTCCTGACTTACGCTGCTCAGGCTTTGAATACGGTTCCCATGAAGGATCGTGTCAACCCTACAATGGCCTCCTTGTTTTCAAAGATGGGATCATGACAGGCAACTATCTACAACCAGTGGAGGTAGCAACCGTAGGGAGGACCAAACATAATGGAGAACGGACAAAATAAAACAAAGGTGCGAACGAATTCGCGAAAAGTGGAAAATGTGCCAAGATCACCAGTGCCGAACCTGCAGCGAGTACCAGTAGTAGCAAGCCTTTAGGAAAGCAGCAAGAACAGCAAAGAGTTTGGGGAAGGGTCCCTGACCAAGTTTTTCACACCGAAGTTTAGCAGCAACACGCCTTTGTGAGGACTACAGCTTGGAAGGTTTAAAAAGGTGGATATCAAGAAGAAGGTCGACGAGCTCTACGAGGTAGGAAGAACTTTCACATCAGGGTCAATGACTTAAGGACGGGTATCAAGTCCGTCTTATCTGCAACCGAACGTGAACAAAAAGCACTGAGGGAGACAGCTGAAACTATCGAAAAGACACTGAGTGAAGCCTCGCGGAAGGCAGTAGCTGAAACACAAACGACACCAAAGCGACCTGCAAATTTTATTTCGGATAAACGGAAAAAAGGAAACACCAGGAGAATAAGAGAAATTGAAGAAGGACAAGAAAGAAAAACGTGAGGTCAGTGAATGGCGGATTGACCAGTGTGAAATGGATAAAAAAAAACAAAAAAAAAAGAACAGAAGAACAATGAAGAGAAAAAAGGAAGGCAAGATAAAGTTGGAACCCAAAAACTCACCAGGAGAGGAAGAAGAGTGACGCTTTGATCATCGAGGTGGAACGTCGTGCACTAATCTCCTCCGCAAAGTGAGAGCGAACCCGGAGCTGAGGGAGCTAGAGGAGAGGATAAAACAAAACAAAGTCTCACCGATAAAGGCGAGATACTTTTTGAGCTGTATGAAGATCCCAGTATCCTTCATACCAAGCGAAAGTGATCAAGTACAGAGATTTAGACAAGATCATAACAGCAGCAGATGAGGTAGTACCCGCTCTGATGGAGTATTGCAAGGAGAAAAAGATGACAATCCGGTTTCGTAAGGCATACGGCGGAACGCAGATGGCGTTGAAGCGGGTTCCAAGAGTGACAGAAAATAAACCTTTTGAGACAAGAAAAGTGTATGTTGGATGGTAGGTTTGTTCACTGAAAGCTGTCCCTCGGGTTGCCAAGCAAATGGAGAGATGCTTCAAGTGCATAGGCATCAGATGAGGAACTACAAGGGCCTTGACAGATCTAATCTTTGCATGTAATGCAATGGGGGTCATATTTCTATAGACTGCGTGAAGCAACGGACCACACGGCGAGAGGCAACAAATGCTCGGCGTACAAAAAGGTACCGGCAAGCCAGCAGTAGTGGAGGTCACTCAAATAAATCCCAATATTCGTCACTTTGTACAGGAACTGCTGTGTCAGTCGACAACGGAAACAGAGTGAGACATTGCAATCGCAATCACAGTAGGGCCGTATCAACTTCCGATAATGGTAACTGATAATGGTGGCGGATGGAGCAGGTATGGCTGCAGTACATTAAATTGGTTATATGTAATATCCAATTTAGTAGTTTTCAGCTCGCATGAAATTTTGAAATTGCCAAAATCAATGGAATCTACAGTTGCTATGCACCACCTAGATTGACGGACTTACTGAAGATCTGACCGGACAAAGACTTGTCAGCAGGGTGAGTAGGGAAGCAGATTTACGAACATAAGAGGATATAGCCTACTGCGAGCTCTAGCAAAGCTGTAAGTGGGGCTAGCTGAGGTACCCTCAGCACTTTTCGCAAAAACGATCGTGAATCAATTATCGACGTCATCTTGTCTGCGATAGATACACCCACAGTGACCATCAGGCAATCCGGTATAGCGGCGCATACGGAACCATGGGTCAACACGGAGGACGAAAACGTGCGAGCGGAAATAGAAGACGAAGGATTTAGATACACTCGGTAAGCTTTTGGAAAAAGATCATCCTCAACAGGTTGACGAAGTTTACGGAGCAAGGTTTGACATCGAACCAATTCGGGTTCCGGAACGAAAAGTCAACGGTGGATGCTATGCAAAAGGTCGTAGAGAATGCAGAAAAGACGTCGAAACAGAAACAAAAGAAAATCGTTACTGCGCTGTGATAACGATAGCTTCTAGAATGCCATCAATTATGCTAGTTGGGAAGCCACCGCCGAAGCGCTGCACAGAATGAGGGTTCCTGATTATCTGTGATTGTGAGTTCCCTAGTTCTAGTGTACGATACAGAAATAAGGCAGAGGTCGATTTGGATTACTGAGCAAAGCTGCTGGGCCACAAAATGGAACTGGAGATTGCTTGAGTCGTTTGTAGCGTAGACAAGTGCTGAATGGAGCTGTGTCGTATGAATTTAACAGTCGCGGAATTGTTCGTTGGCGTAGGATAGATTCACTGTCGGGGCCACTCGAGTCATGAGTGGGAGCTAAATGGCTCAACCAAGGGGGAGACAGCTAAATGGCTCATAAAACAAGTAGGAGCTAAGGGACTTATGGAGAAGCCGACAACAGCAAGCCAACTCATCAGAGCTCGGCGCAAACGGAGAGAAGACCAGCGGTCTAGCAACGCCGGTTCATAAATCAGGAGCAAGACTCGCAAGAGGGTGCCTGTGAAGGAGAGCATGTCATGACCGTCGGCTACTCCATGTCGGTACACATCTCGATTGATACACATAACGCTTCTAGCAGCAGAAGGGTGCTTGCGATAAAAGCCAGCTAGAGTTGAGTTCTGAAGAGAAGAGCATGAGCCACATCCAGCAGAAGTTGCCTAACCGTTGTGCCGGGGGAAGAAGGCAAAAAGAGTGTAAAAATTATCTTAGTGGTTAGGCACGGAAGCGTGTTCCATTACCGCTTGAGTGAGTCAATTTATTTTCCATTCAGCCTGGAACTTACTGCGTCAAGGGTGCCACTTGTAGTCAATTTTCGACTGTTGCTCGTGTTTCTGTCGGAATATTTTCTACAGGTCTCCAAAAATATAGCTTCAAATAGTTCGAGAATCAAACCATGTCTCGGTCAACGATTATATCATAACTTTGATCTAATGCCGCTAGACTCTAATTTCCCTTTAGACAATTCATTCCACCACCAACATTCAGATAACAAATTACGATGTCGGACCTCAGTTAATGCAGTGTTTTATCGCTGGAAAAGGGAACACGATCAGGAAAGGTAGCGTTCATTGGCATATATGTCGTTAGAATATAATGTTCCTGACTTACGCCTATTTGCCCATGAACGCGGCGCCATGATGAGCCATCATAATGAGATCATGAAAAGCGTCTAAATGGCATCATACAACGAGTGGGTATAGCGACCTATATGTAGGACCCAACAGCGGACAATCGGGGAAATAAACAATATTTTCACTATTTAAAAAAAAATCTATCGTAATACCGACAACTAAATCGTGGTCAAGATGACTGTTGTATATAATGGTTACAATAACCATCCAAATGGACGAATTCACCTCGTTCATGGAATTGTGGACTATGATCATGGAGACAAGGACTATTCCGAAGTTATGGTAAATGTTGAATCAACATTTTTTAATGACCGTTGGTTCAAAATAACTAAACTGCAATAGCCATCCTCAGCCCCAATAATGGTGAAATTTACTATCAAAATTGTCTCTGTGTAGGAGTGGAAAGTTGCAGAAGTCAAACTTGAGGTCCATAACGAGTTCCAGTAGAAGCAATCCCGAGCAGTAAGAAATAAAAGATGAGAAAGCCGACGTACCTCCGAAGGCAAAATACTCTTCGAGTTCTAGAAGGATTCTACGATTAAGAGTTTTTCTCACAGTTTACTACCAGGCCCATTTAAAAATAAGAGTGCTTGCCACACGGTGGTGAGCGTTGGCAGAAACTCGACTTAATCGTTAATTGAAAATGCCTACGAAAAATCCGATAATATTTGTTGTCCAGTGAATACCATAAACCAACTCACTTAGGATTTAGTATTTATCTTGCCAGATGTTACTACAGCAGACTTATTTCTTACAGACGAGTTGTTAGTTTAAGGAAAGACAACTCGAAAATCGGCCGATCAACAAGGAACAAATTTTCGAACATTTTAATATATTTTCGAAATGTCAAGTTTAATTGGAAATTTACCAAATGAAACACAGCCTGAGTCACGAAAGTCACGAAAATCCTATGAGAATTTCAGGTACATTACTGTAGATGTGTAGATACGTGCATTTGATTTGAAGACAACATAGCAGTTACCTCGAGTGCAGTTTCGATTGCCCAGCTCGTTAATTTCGTTTGTATTAAAGTAGTAACTTTTTTAAACAGCTATATATACGGCACAACAATGTTAGTAGAAACTTGATTTATATAATTAATTCACACATCCATTTCTGGTGGCATCTTTAGAAATAGCAAACCTTCTGGGTGATAAACTGTGCAGCACTCGCGAACCTACTTAATTTGTCTGAGTTTTTCACCACGCATAGGGACTGATGTAGAATTATAATAAAACGTGAGAAAATGAAACGAAAAATATATAGAAAACTTGTTAAAAAAACGAACTTATCGTAAGACTGCGAAACTTACAGAAACCACACATTAAAATATAATTAAAACACAATGAAAAAAAACCATCAAAATCACTAACCTCCTTCATTGGCATCCGCAGTTTCAGTATTTCACTGTATCTTCGTAAAACCTCCAGTGGGGCATGAATCTAACGTAGACATTTAAAAATGTAAAATATATCTTCATTTTTTTTAATGATGGTACCTTAATAAAATGAATTTCATTTTCAATTACTTCACGCTCCAATTCTAAGCCATCACGGATGAGATTCTGTTCGAAAGTAGACCGTTTTTTTTGTCTAACTTCCTCTAAGTGAGTTTGTTCTTCGGGGGCAACCTTCCATGCCAGCACAAAGTCTACTGATCTTATGCCGTCGATGAAATAAAGAGAATTATTTACGTATGAAGTCCCTCCGTAGGGGTTACAGGGATATTCATTGCTGTCGACAGCAACAGAGTGTGGTGTTCCTCCAGCCTGATTTTGCGTAATTGTGGTTGATACAATTCGAGCATCGGTATCGGTGTGAAGATTCACTCTCGATCCCATCGACTTGCCGTCATCAAGTCTGCAATTGCAATTAATAAATAAGTAAAGTAATAATTAAAGTAAGCTGAATGTATTGTTAGATTTGGTTAGATCGAATTTTGGTTAGATCTAACACGAATCATGAAGGGTTCTGATAAGGTGATTATATATGAGCAATGCAGATGAACAAATAAGATGAAATAAATTCTGGAAAGATTTTATTTTCCAAATGAACAATGTGATATACAGGCACTCGATATGATCACAAATGAATTCGTTATTGCATTCTCATATGACTCAAGGCGTCGATTGATAGGCTTCGGTCCAGATCCGAAACTGACCACTTCCCCTGGGGTACCCGAAACATGTCTGGATATGTTAAATGTGCTCTTGGAAATTTGATATAATCACCATTATATTTTTCTTTGATTTGTTATGTTATTGACAAATCATAAAATGACTACTGCCCGTGGGGTAACAGAAACACCGGTGTGGCCAACATGGTCCTGGCAATTTAATTTAAATACCATTGATTTTCTTAGGGACTGTTCATAAACCACGTAGACCGAAATTTGACACTTTCAAAATCCCCCCCCCCCCCGGTTTACTTTCGTAGACTTTTCTAAATCGCCCCCCCCCCCCCCCTTAAAGTCTACGTAGACTTTATCAAATTCATTTTTTTTAATTTATGGAAAATGTTCTACAATATGTGGCTGTGGCGGTTTGAGGAAAGGTTAATGAAATAAAACTCAAACAATCAGGTTATTCCGTTATTCATTTTTATTTTGTTTCATAAAAATACTGCATAAATAAAAACTAACAACAATCAATTATGCAAATGCTAAAGACAGTAATAGACAGTAATTTTAGAGTGTGGCATTAAACCCCATTCAGATTGCAACCTACATTACGATCTTGACATCTAATGCCATGCAAATTATTTTTGGTGAAAACTAAAGCCTGTCAATGTTAATTTCAGACACATTTATTTCTGTGTAGATTTTGAATTATTTCACGGATCACTGAAACTTTTCACTCATATGACAGCTGAAACTCTCTACTTTATTTTGTGGTACAACATGTTAACATTCTTGTTACATTCAGTAAAATGGCGTCGAATCAAGCGGACATTTTTTACGAACGGCAGCGAAATACGAATTTATCGGTTGGAAGTGGAACAAATCGAAAAGTATGCTCCCGATAAATGGACAAGAAGGTGAAAGCCATTATTGAGAAAAATCCCAATCTTTCTGTGCGAAATGTGACGGGGAAGTCAAAATCATACGTACAAAAAGTGAAGCAGGGGCAAGAACTGAAGCCGTACAAAGTGAAAAAGGTGCCCAACTGTGACATGCAAAATTTCACTGCAAAAAGTCGTGCTAAGGTGCTTGACACCAACTTTTTGCAAACATTTCCTTGTATCACAATGGACGACGAAACATACGTACTCGAAAACTTTAAATAGCTTCAGGGTCTGACTTTTTATACCGTTATGCAAAGAAACGCCGTTGCCAAGTATTCATGGGCAGGGTTGCGGCGTATCATTTTTGACTCAGGCATATTCATTTGCCAATATCTCCTTTCAGATGGTCGATTTTATAATATGATGTATGATGAACTTGTAGTGCATGAGTAGACCTACAACTTTGTCTAACAGTACATTGCTCTAACTCCTATATCTTCGACATGAGAGCGTATATTCACAGTGATCTTCATGATGATAATCGCATGATCTTCACCGCGAATATCATCGCGAAGATCACTGCGAATATACGCTCTTATTCCTCAGATATAAGAGATAGAGCTATGTATTGTTAGACCAAGTTGTAGGTCTACTCAAGCACCATAAGTTCATCATACATTATATTTTGAAATTGAGCTTCTGAGAAGAGCTATCGGCAAATGAATATGGATAAGTCAAAAATGATAAGCCGCAACCTTGTTCATGGGCAAAGAATGTGTCCAAATTCTCGAGGAAGTATTTGATTTGGCAGGCCATATGTAGTTGTGGTTGAAAATCTAAAAGTTGTGTCTCAACCGACACTAACAATAAGAATGTGTACGAGAAAGAATGTCTGCAAAAGCGGTTGCTTTTGTTTATCAGTAATCACGACTCTCCAGTTCTGTTTTGTCACTAAGCGAAATTCGTCCTGGAATGGTATAAGGTACAAGAGGTCAAATATGTGCCAAAAACAGCCAATCCACCAAACTGTCCAGAACTTCACCCAATAGAGAAGTACTGGGCACTAGTTAAGCGGAAACTCTTCGAAACTAAGAAGAAAGCAAATAACAGCGATGATTACAAGAGAAGATGGAGAATCGTCACGGTGGCCGTTTCCGAGGATACCGTACGGAGCCTGATCGCGGGTGTACCACAGGAAGCTCGAGAATTTAACAGAAAGAAGGGTTAACATCTTAATTAACTTTTTTCTGTTGATATAAATCTATTTTTCTGAAATAAACAATCGGTATTTTTGAATAATGTTTAAATTTTGTTTTGCTGCAATTTTTTTGGTGTCCGAAATTTAACGTAGACAGTCAGTAGATGTATATATGCTAATATGAAGACAGTCTTTATCACGTAATATAGGTTGTAGTGTGAAAGGGATGATATGCTCCATTATTAAAATAGCTGCCATATTATACAGATTTGATGTATTGCTTCAATTTTTACAAAGTTCAGGGCTCGAAACTGTGTGCAGTGCATCTTTAAGCAAACGTCTTAAAACTGGAACATGATAGCATTTATGCTCAATCCAGAGCTAAGATAACCTAGGCTCATAGAATACATAAATTAAATTTAGAACGCAACCAGTAAAATCCAAAATTTATTCCAGTAAATTCGAATCATTAATATGTTGAAAGTAAACATAATATGATTATACTTTCAAACATCGATGTCACTTCCCATGTAGCACATTACGACCTTTATTAGTTGTAGTGACTTGATTATGACTTAGCAAGTCATATTTCTGATATCTCAACCGAATGGCAACAAGTGTGCTACTAGGGTTGGTTTTAAACATTATAGAATATGTTAGAAAGAAAGCAAGTTTATGTTTGCGGCCAAAATAAACTAATTTTATGCTTGGAATATGTTTGTTATGGCGGTATTTTTCTCTGCGTGGAGGGTATGAATATCCGTTTTGTAGAGAGAAAAAAAATGTCTACGTAGACTTTTGGTATATCCCCCCCTCTCCCATCGTAGACAAACGTAGACTTTTTCGAAACAGCCCCCCCCCCCCTTAATTGTCTACGTGGTTTATGAACAGCCTATTGGTTTCAAGTATGATATGGGATGTCGCATATTGGACCTATATGGTGATTAAAGCCAATTATACATTAACGACCCATATTGACCGGAACTCGTTTCTGAGATATTTTATGAACCGTTCATTTCATGCATGCGCTCACAGACATACACACATGTTCATACACATACCCACACAGACTCGGATCAACATTAGGATTTGCAAGAAATTGCAAAACCCTTCTTGTAAGAAAGGTATACACAAACTAAGAGGAAAGACCAGTACTTCGGCTTTCTTGGTATTTCAAAGTTCACCATTAGTGCTTCATTTTAACGTTCATAAATGCACTTCCGTAGTTATTGATGGAATGTGTCTGATGAAAGTCACTTTGTATTTTTTTTTTTTTTTTTTGAATTAAGTTTTTTTGAAGTTTTAAGTTTTTAAGGGACTTCTATCCGACAGGCGGTACTTGGGGGGAGAGGGGCATAAGGAGCATACAGGGTGGTTTGAGCACCCCCTTTTTATATTAGATTGAACATTTAATGGGAAAAATAATTACCGTGAAGTTGCCTAATTCTGCGCAGCGCCTAATTATACGCATTTCGCCAAAATTTTGCAGTTAATTGCAAGATTGTCAAACTTTATATTTTATCCCATACACAAGAGGACAACATCAATTTACAACTAAATTCAAAGAATATTTAACTAAAGATTAGTTTGGAATGTTTTAAAATGCGCAAAATTAGGGCATTAGGTGCGCAGAATATGGGTATTAGCCAGGGTCAAAATTCAAATTCCAGTTCCCTTTTGATTTTTGGAAGCCTTTTGGGTCTTATAATAAATGTGCTAAATTTCAGCTCGATCGGTGAAACTATATTTTTGCGTTCGAGGTTTTAATTTAACATAGGATTTCATATGGGAAAACTTACATTTATGTAGAATAATCTGGCGAGGTGACCCGTTGCCATCTAAAAATAAGTGAACCAAATTTTCCTCTTGGAAATTTTTCAAGAAACCTTTTTTTCGAAGACCGCAAAGCGATCGGACGATTTTGGAAAAAGTTGTTGAGCTAAAACTGATTATAATTCAAACGAACGGCTCATTGAACTGTTTTTCCTAACAACACTGCCACCTGCAGCATGGCCTGTAGCCTGCTGCTGTCGGCGCGAAGCAACCACGTTGTTGTGGGGCGTACACTCAGCATGGAGGAAAATCGTTATCATGCACATAGAACAGTTTGACAGTTGACTCCGTTTGAACAAAGTTATAAATAGCTTCCGTTGCAAGTTCGAATTATAATCTGTTACTTGAAGAAAATGGAACGGTGCGATTCCTTTTGTTGGCCTAGTTTTGAACTAGTTCAAAGCCAAAATAATGCCAATAAAAAGGAATGCGCTTCAAGTGATGTTTTATTATAATTACTTGAAGCATTACACACTTAGAATTTTATGCCGAGTTTCGGCTTTCTGAAACCGAGATCCGCACAGCCGACCTCTCGGTTTCGATCTCGGCTTTATTATGTTAACCGATAACCTCGGTTTGCGTCAAACTGAAAACTTATTTAGTTAGCTGGAAATCTCGGCATGAGCAAACTGATGTACCGGTTAAAATTCAAAACAAACAAAAATGAGGGTTACCGAGATTTCGGTTGAATTGTGTGTAAATACTCGAAATTTTGGATAAGATTTTCATCGAAATATTGAATATTTCATACCTATAGGCAAAACCCTGCATAGATGGTGTTTTGCGTCAAATCCTCTGGCTGGCTGAAACAACATACGACTTACTCCCCTTGCAAATGGAAACAATATGGCGCATGGCGGTTGACAGATAAAAAGAAGAGCCGAACCTAGGCCTACACCACTGCTAAACCGATATTTCGGCTTGATAGGCAACTGAGGTCGGTTGAATTTTGGTTAACGTTTGTGCTCGGCTCCTAGTGATGCCGAGAGTCAGCTTAATAATGATGTGACCCGATATTTCAGTTTCAAGTGATGCTGAGACTCAGCATCATTCGATTTTGTGCCGAGTTATCAGTTAAATACAAAAATACCGAGTGAATTCAGCTAACTTTTTAACCGAGCCCGTGAATAATTTTTAAGTGTGTATGTCATCCCAGAGTGCATCGAAGAAGTGGCTAAAATGGTTGTAAAGTTAAAATGAAAGTTAAAATGGTTTTGAAGTTAAGTGAAGTATTGAAGTCTTAGTAGCGGCACATTGACTGAAATACGATTTTTTTGCGATGTCATATTTGTATGATGTACCAATTATGTAAATTGTACCGATATTTTGAATTCTAAAGTTGAGAGTAAATTGTCTGAAAAAGATATTTATTCGTTTTTCTGAGCATCTTATTTTGCAGAGCTTCAGGTTCAGCCTATATTTCTTTTTTAGGAGGTCTTACTCTACTCTTGATGTTTTTCGTTGAAATTTTTAATTGTTTAGAAAAATTTTGTGCAAAAACATGTAATCCCTTTAAAAAAATACGCTTGCGTATAAATGACCCCGTTAAAAATGATAGGTCCACTATACCGGAAGCGTGTGCACAGTATCATCCATACCAAAGATTCGATGCGCATGATATCGGCTTCTCTCCATGCCGAGTGAACGCCCCACCCACAACAACGTGGTTGCTTCGCGCCAACAGCAGCAGGCTACAGGCCATGCTGCAGGTGGCAGTGTTGTTAGGAAAAACAGTTCAATGAGCCGTTCGTTTGGATTGTAATCAGTTTTAGCTCCATAACTTTTTCCACAATCGTTGGATCGCTTTGCGGTCTTCGAAAAAAAGATTTCTTGAAAAATTTGGTTCACTTAGATTTAGATGGCAACGGGTCACCTCGCCAGATTATTCTACATAAAAGTAAGTTTTCCCATATAAAATCCTATGTAAAATTAAAACCTCGAACGCAAAAATATAGTTTCACCGATCAAGCTGAAATTTAGCACAGTTGTTATAAGACCTAAAAGGCTTCCAAAAATCAATAGGGAGCGATTTTTTTTTCTTCCATATGTTCGTGTCCCATGCTAATGGGTATATAGTATACTAGTAATAAAGGATTCAATTAAGCAATTTTGAAAATTGGAAAATATAAGCCATATACAAAGAACTTGAAACCTACATTATGTTCCCACTGTATGTGCAGCCATGAAATATTATAATATTTCACTTATGTTAAATAAGCTTTTACCAATTTGTACTATTGAATTTACGAAATCTATATACTAGCAAACAATATTTATACACCCAAAATAGTCGTTGACTGTTTTTGATGCACTGATGATTGAAAGACTCACAACTGTTGTATTATGAATGCCGTAATACAATAATTGACCGTTGCCCATCAATCAAAATTTGCATTAGTGTAGACAACAACCTCAAAAAGCACATGCCATAAAACATATCGTTTATCTTTCGAGTATGGAAATGTATGAGTGCGTGGTTGTGTCGAAGCGACTACATATGTGTTGGTGTATATTGATCGCTTCATGCGTATGTATGCGTATAAGTCTTGCTCTTCCTAATAGAGTAGATCACAGTGACGTCATACCTCAGATTTGACAGATACTGGTGTCCTTGTGTTCAGAAATTCCTGTGTGAAAAACAAGGACGGATAACAGGGTATAACAGATAGCAACAGCCGTCGTGTCACCCGTCCTTGTTTGTCAAACACGAATTTCTGAACACAAGGACACCAGTATCTGTCAAATCTGAGGGGCGGTGTTACGGTAATCTGGTCTACAGCAAGGTGAATTTAATACTTCAGGTGGTCTATTTTCTTCAGTTTGTTCGAAAGACGGGTGGAGTAGCGGGGTATCAAAGAGATTTAGCAGTGGAGCGAAAGAGTAAGGAACACTCAATAGTGTATTACGCACATAATGACAGCTGTTTATTGCAATGTTGCCTAAGAGTGAAGAGTTCTAAATGAATGTAAACGGTTTGGGCTAAATGTTTTGTTTACAAACATTAGCACGGGTACTTTCCCTCCCGAAATATTGGTAAACAAACCGTGCAGCCTGACGCATCATATTCCATGGCATGGAACACAGGCCTGGCAGTGTGAAACTAATCATCTCCTTTACTCGTTTGTTTAAAATGGAACTGCGAGTTTGACATCACAGGCACTATTGCATAGGTGTAAAGGAGACAGCTTCAGTCTGCCAGACCAGTATTCTACTTGATATGGATTGTATTAGTATGCGTTTAAACATGGCTGAAATTTTCGTATACAGTATTGAGACCACCTGAAGTATTAAATTCACCTTGGTCTACAGGTGTTTTTGTGTATGTGTGTGTATCCGAGAAACAACATTCAAAACGACGTATTTGATTTTGTAAAGAAAGTGTCAAACGTAAACTTCTCCCCCATGGAACCTAGCAACACCATAATGATAAGGAAATATTATGCTCTGTGGTCCTAGTTTGCGTGAAAGTGCTTTGGGTTTCAAAAATAAATACTTACGAATCTTGTGTTAGCACATTATTTACAAAATCAGATACGTCGTTTTGAATAGATGGTCGAGAACTGTCAAAATCAATTCAGATAAAAACCGTACACGAAATTTTATTTACATTTGTGAAGGGTAGCTGAAAATTGGAATATTTTCAATTTTCAATTGAAATTATTAGAAATTTTGTCTTCTCGTGTGAGGTTCTTAGGAAGCTAAGGTCGGTGACTGTCGTGTGAAACCCTCTACAACCCTCTACATGATGTTCGGTATGTACGACCAAAATCGCGATACGTTGATTTCCAGTTGTTACTTTGCTTCATTATTATTCTTACAGCTTCACGCCGTGAGAAGTACTATCGACATTTTCGATCTCCAACTGGATTTACTATTACTACACCGAGGGACACTACGATCTTATTGCGATTTTTGCCGGAGTTATCCAAATCAACCTTGGCGATGAAGGGGGAAAACCTTCGCCGTCGGGCGTAATTAAACTGTTTGATTACCAGCACCACGAAAGTCAAAGCAAGGAGAAGACTTCCCTCTAAAAGCCAACATTAATTTAAGTTATGTATTCTCCACCATTTCCGCAAAATAAACAAAAATGAAACCAGTTTACAAGAACAAGAATCCAACGTTCAATGGAAAAAATTAAAGTATAATCTGAAGGCATATAAAAGCGTGACCGCACTTAAAAGTTATACGAAATAAATGTAACTAAGCAATGAAGCTCGATAAAAAGTGGTTGATCAACTAACTGATAGACTGTTAAAGTGAAATAACATGAGCTGATTTGCCAAGATGGGGAAAAAAATTAAATTGGTTTGAAACAAATGATGAATATGTTTATGTTTGTGATGAAACACGTTAATAGTTCAGTATTGTGTCCGTTGTGGGAGAGCAAGCTAATTATTATAAAATATTGTCATGAGATGAAAATTTGTAGACACAAACAGGCATTTTTGCAGAACAATATAGTAGACGAAATTTAAGGAATCTTTTCATTTGTCTCATTTTGAATTTGTTTTTGTAAATTAACTAAAATGTATGCCTATGTTATTGATTTTAGCTTTTTATTTATTTATTTATGTCTTCAATGGTGTTTCCTTTAATTGGACTTTTTATTTAAATTAATAAATAATCTGTCTTTGAACTTTTGCCAAGGAAATTCAGTTAATCATGATTTTTCTTAAAAGGAGTAATTATTATATTCTTCGAAGGCTGTGCGTGAAATTTGTGACATTAACAGTTCATACTGTGTTGCTGATCGTTGTACGAGATAAACAGTTAAGGAGGTTGGTTGACTCATTTACTCTCCCAGTTTTTTGACGCATGATCGAATGCGACGTCACACCGGAGCATACATAAGAACAACGGGGGAATAAAATATATCCAGCACATCGGTTTCTGACCACTTCGCTAAAGTTGCGACCGATGCCCGCTGGCAATCATTGTTCAGTTAATGTCTTGTAGACGTATCAAGTCCAACTGTTGGTTGTGATCCGTTGTGGAATGACCATCCGGATAATGAATCTTATGTAAACTGATATCGATAAGGGGCAATCAAGAGATTACTAGAGCTGATTATTATTATTACTATTTATTAACGACACTTTACCATGTATGTGGCATTCGTGTCGGGAGAGCTGATGGTTATACTGAACATGAATAGAACTGGGTTCTAACAACTGCTACATCACATAGACCACCTTGTTGGAGGATTGAAAACGTTCCTGTTGGAGGAAACCTCGGTTTATTTCCAATGTATCGGGAGAATAGTCTTTTAGACTTGGGGTGAAATGTACAATGATGTCAGGTATAAAACGGTGTTTTATGCCAGTGCTTTGATCTATGACTTCAATTTACCTAATGGGGACAGCATGGGAGTTGCTGAGCAAGTTCGAACGTCATGTATGTATGTATGCATGTGGGTCGTGTTACACAAAAATTTGGGAAAAATAAATGAAAGATAATTGAAAGCCAATGCGTATAGATTATTATTGGAATTGATCATCCTTAAATTACACAGGGGTTTACCATGAAAATTATAGGAAGTCAAACCGAGTAACATTGGTCTGGAAGAGAATGATTAAACTTACCCTACCTTATTTTGAACTTGATTCCAAATTAAAAATTGTATGCCTGCATCGTAAAAAAATATATTATTGAGCATGAACATAATTTTGCTGGTGGACACGGGTCATTTTACTGGAGGTTTAATAGTAGGATAAAATAAAATGTATATAATTATTCAACTGGATACCCTTTGGATCCAAAACAAAATCTCAAGATCTTCAAGGGGAACCAGAGATCTTTTAAAACAAATTGGAAGTGGTACATATTTCGGAAGTTCCATCGGACGATGACTAAAGAAATATTGAATACATTACATGTTATATGTTATCAATGAATAATGTGCAATGAAGTATTGAGAAACACAAATTTAATTAATGATCTGACGGTTGGCGTAAAGAGGCGTATATATTGGGATGGTTCAAACGGTGATTTTTCAAAACAACCCGTGTAACACCCTTCAATCAAAATAAGTTGCAATAGTTTGTATACGCCTGAACTAAGTTGTAAAACAGTTATTTTAACCGACTTAAAACAAGCATACTATAAAGAGGCATTTATACAGTTTGAAGTTTCAGAAAATTGAGCAACATTAAAAAACAATTTGTTGTTACTCTGCTTTCACCATTGTGTTTAAAAATAGAATGAAACCCAGTATGGTATACATATTTTCAAATATTTTCATATCTAGAGATTTTCTTTTTTGAGAATTCCCCATGCCTACTTTACTATTTCAATCAATAGCTTAGCTAGATTCCACAGCTGTTTAAAGTCACTTATGTATGATATAGGCTATCACCCATTGCATTGTAGCACGAAAGCGAAGTCCGACAGCAATGAGCTGTCCTCTTTGTTAGACTCTGTTAGATCCTCAGACTTTTTTTTGCGTTTTTCTATTGATGATATAAGAATTCTGTTGGCTGGGCACTGAAACAACCTAAATAAACCAAGTTTGCGAGTCTTTAGCGTAAGATGAAAATATTAGTTTCTGTATTTGATTATAATAACAGTGTTATAATCTGCTTTAATTAACATTCTGTAGGTTTATTTTTAAAAGGCTTGTTCCCACTACGACAATCATGCAAATAAAAAATGCCGTTCCATCATTTTTGCATTGTTGTTGCCTTCCAAAGGCTAGCCACCATAAAGCGATAGACATTACCTTACCAATCAGACCATAGCCGAAGGGGCCTCTGCTATACACAGAAGTTGTCTCCATTGTAATCGGTGCATTGTTGTACCTCGCCAGCCTTGCTGTCTGCGGAATGTCTGCACACGCTAAGATAAGATTACCGAAAATTACGTTTTAATTTTACCGAAAATTAGGTTTTGGTAGTACAACCTAAGATTTCGGTAAAATTTAACGACCGATTTCGATAAATTTTACTTATTTATTAAGTAAAGTGGATTTTCAAATGTTTACGTTTTTTTTTTACCTAAATTTGGTTCAAAATTTTATCATTGCGCTGCATCTGAGAATCAACACTACCGCCATTGCGAAGTTTATGACTTATTGCAATTGTACCGCCTCCTCACCTTCAGGCTAAATAGTTTCGAATTTTGTTTTAAAATAAAGAAAGAAACCAGCTGTAGGGACTGAGATTTGTGGCAGCCAACCCGAAGGGTGAGTAGAAATATTTACCATAAGCGGATCATGAAAATTCCGGAGAAATTTGTAAAGGCGAATGGCTCTGTGCTTGTAAATAAACATTCCCATAGTCAATTGCTAGCCAATAGTTGCGGGCTATAGTTCAATTCAGGACACTAACAGCAAAATTCTATAGAGGAACTGAGCTGTAATTCGTGAAAATTTGACGATTGGAAAGTTTGTTTACAGACGAAGAAACGGCTTCGCAAATTTCTACAGAATTGAAATATTTACCTCATTCCAATGAAATATATTTTTTTTATCATTCAATTGTAGATCACTGGAAATATGGAGGAATTGACATGATTAATCGATGTGGATACAAGGATAAAACTGGAAGGTAAGTTAATTATTCAATTTGTATGTAAATCATACGACGAATCTCTACAATTGAAATGAATTGCACTTGATTCATATACACATCCCGCATAACGAAAAACAATTTGCTATATAGTCAAAACTATATTTCGAATGTAAGATATATTATCACATTTTATGTCATTGTTATCGAATAATTTAATCTCATTTTCACCATACAACCTCTACATTAACACATACTGTTAATGTTTGCCATATTGTCGTTGAAAGGTTTTTTATTGTCTGCACTCGATGTAGATTATATACCAACTGTAGGGGCAAAGAGTACAGCAAAAATTTTGTTCGTGAAAATTTCCATATTTTTATGGTAACCTAACTTAACCGCCTATTCAGCATATTGTTATTTGACCTTTTACCATCTGACCTATTGTTAAAACTATATAAGAGATTGTTAGTTTATCGTTGTCAACTATAAGGGTAAATGTCGTAACAATAACGGAAGCGGTCGTCAACAATAAGGGAAATGGTCCAGGAATGGTTTGTGATTATGCGGGATACTAATTTATTCTATATATTTCAGGCTGTCGAAGGTTGATCCAATGCTCTACCACCAGGAGAATACCCTTACATTATTTATCGGGCAACTGCACCAAAACAGGGAGAGTATTATGTGTATTTACATGGAAAAATCATATTTTGTGGTCAGCAAGCAGCCATGTCTACTTGGAATAAAAATGCTTGGGAATAAAATACCTAATTAAAGCCTGTTAACATTTTTCTGATCCGTTTAGGGGGCAATAAATCCGAAAAAAAATAGATCTTACAACCTTGCTTTAAACATTTTTATTATAGCATTCCAAAAACCCAAAACAGAAAGAGAAAACTTAATTTTCGGTAAAAATAAACGATTGCAAATAGTTAATTATTAACGTTTTTCGCTTGTCACCAACAGTACCGAAATTTAAGTAATCCATGTTTACCGATAATTTCAGTATGTGCACTTTTGTGCGGTTATCGGTATTTTTTACCGAATTTTCGGTACTCTGGTCTTAGCGTGCAGGTCGTTTTTTCCTTGATCGATCCACCTTGCTCGTTGCGCGCCTGTTTTTATTGTACCCGTCGGTTCGTTTCCGAGAACCACTTTAACAGGCTGTCGTTCGACATTCTTACGACATGCCCAGCCCATCGTAGTCGACCGATTTCAGCGATGTGTACGATGGAAGGTCCTCGCAGCAACTGATGCAATTCCTGGTTCATTTGCCTCCTCTACGATCCGTCTTCCATTTGCACTTCACTGTAGCAAAATCGGAACCAGTGAGTGACGAAGGAACTCAATCGGACTTAAGAATTCAGGGCAACACTGGATTGAGAGGACAGGGAGATTCATTTAAACTGTTTAGGGAAGGTCCATTAATTATGTCACGCAGTAAGGGGGGAGGGGGGGTGGTTTGGGAAAACGTGACGATCCATACAAAAAAATTTGAAGGTCCATACAAAAAACGTGACAAGGGGGGGAGGGGGGGTTATAAAAGGTCATTTTTGCGTGACGTAATTAATGGACGTTCCCTTAGGTAATAATCTTAGTAATCATAATCATTCTCACATTAACCCTTATAATTGACAGAATAATTAAAAAAAAAACTTTATTATAAATAATGGAAATAATTAGAATAATGATAATAATAACAAAAGCGAAATTGAAACACACACAAAAATGATAAGTATAAAATTAATAAAATTAATAATAATTATAACGCTAAAACAAATAAAAATCATCATAACGAAGCTAATTAAAATCATTATATATTTGCTATTAATATAATGATTGTTATTTTAAGACAAATTATAACAATTACAATAAAAAAATTATAATCAAAGTTGCAAAAATAAAAACACTATAAATAAGTGTAGAACAAAAAACTTTTGAAATAAGTGTCACTTTAAGAATTCTCAATATTCTTAGTAAAATAACAATTAAAATTTTTATTATTATTATTCTATGATTATATATTATTGGTTTTCTAATAATGATAGTAATAATGATAACTTAACGTATCATAATAATTAAAATAATCAAAAAAGTTATAATATTCTTAATAAAAAATATGAAAAACAATTATGACAATCTTAAAAACAATCGTATGAAGTATACTAATAATAATCATAATACTTTTTATCATAAGCCCTTTACTCAAATTAGTTTCAATCGTGATAATTATAATATTCTAAGCCAACATAAAAATTATAAAAACATTTATTTTGATCGCTTATTTAAAATGTAGTGTTAATCTTTACTTTGTGAGTACTAACGTTAAATTAATAATAATAATTATTATTATCACAATTGACTTATCATTATCATAATTTTTGTTTTAATAATTTTTATATTATAATTTTAATAATAATTATAATAAAAACTATAGTAATATTTTTGTTATAACTTTATTGTTGTTATAAAAAACTTTATTCATATGATTATGACATTTATAAAAATAAAGGTTTAAATTATGATTTGAGTTCAAGCTATTATTAAAACAATGTTAATGAAATCATTTTTATAATAATAAAATGATAAAAATAATATTTATATAATTATTATATCATTATTATCATGATAATCTTCTTCATAATTAACAAACAGAATTAAAAAACATTGAACAGATTTAAAAACAGCATTAACATAACAATCATAGCAATCATTTATCCTTTATCATAAAAACCGTAATCAAATCATAATACAGTTTTTAATCAATATATATTAAATAATTATAATTATGTGTATATTGTAAAAATATTTGAAGGAATAATTAAAATTATTATTATAATATAATATTAATCATAAAAGTAATAAAAATAATATTCATTACTATCATAGTACAATTAAACATCATATTCCAACAAATCATTGATATAAAAATATTCATTTTTGTTATTGTTATTAATATAAATATTATAACAACCGACATATGCTCTATATGATAATAATCTAATAATAATTAAAATAAAATAATACGCATATTACAAATAATCACACAATGATTCTCATTATTATCATAAGAATAAAACCATAATCATAATATTCATCACATTACTACACCATTAATATTCATCATCAATAAATCATTATGTTGATGGTTATCTTGGAAATCATTGAAAGAATTTTCACTATCATGATTATTAAAACAATAAGAATTGTATTCAAAATAATCATTAAAATCAGCAAAACAATAATAATTATCACAATAATTGTAATTATCTCAATACTCTAAGTATCAAAAATATCAAAATAAGAATATATAATCCAATATGATCCCAACAATTATAGTAAACACTAAAATCACATTCCGGAAAAATGATTACGATCAAAATCGTCATGATAATCGCAATTGTCCATAAACCTTGATAATAGAAATCAAATTTATCAAAACTATTACAGTGAAATTGAATTGGTTAATATTAATAATCATTATTTTTAATATTAGTTATCATTATTTATAATAATAACAATCATGACAATATAAACGTAGTTATAACAAAATGTAGAACATGTTTGAAATAAACATTCTTTTCGGGTATTTATGTCAACTCCAAAAATATTCACATATATTTTTAATACGAATAATTTTAAAACAAACATTGACATAACGCTAAGAAAATGGTAAAATCTAGGAAAAAATATTCCTTACACTCAACAAAGTTGCAAATTTTCTTTACTTGTCAGCAATAAAAACACGAAAAAAATTTAATTCAAATTATTTTCAAGCAAGAAAATATTTTGTATCAATACTTTTCATTGACTGATATTTTATTCATATTTTATTCTTCACTTGACAGTTTGTGACAGCTCGAATCTGGCTCCCTCCCATGCTTTCCTATTTCCCTGTATTAGCATGAAATGTTTATATAATTATGTTTATATTTTTGTAAGAGTTCTACGGCATCCGTATCTACTAAATATGTTTTTCATTTGGTTGATCCTGAAATGACAGATATGTTGTATATTTTTTCCAAATAGTCTTGGTTTAGTCTTGAAAGACCTTAATATGCAATCACGTATGTACAACATATATGTGTCCATTTAATAATTTAATATGAAATATATATATTTAATATATATAATATTCAAATATGTATAACAAATGAAATTCTAAATTCTTGAATTTTAATATGATTATAAATAATATTTGATACGAAGTTGAAATGATGAAAATAATACGATGTTTAAATGAAACACTAAATAATATACATATTACAATAAAATAAAAAGTAGCTATTTGCCTCTTCAGCTCAGGCGGTGTTTGATGGTTCTGAAATGGCGCCAATTTCCATAGTGAATTATCAATTGTTGGACCAAAACATTTGGTGTCATAATAAAATGAAATTGATCACCAGGCATCCTAGAGAAATAGCAGAGAATGTAACTAAGACAAAAGACAAATTTATTTAGTTTTTGGCATATAAAAACGGAAGGTTTTTATATCTACAAAAAAATTATAAAATAAAATTTGAAATTTTCTTTTGCTCTTTATGTATGTGAACTAGGAAATGAATGATTATAAACAAAGAAAGTTGTTGAGTTATTATATTATTTAATTTTTGCTGAAGAAGGAATAACCTTTTTTTAAGTAGAATTTATCGTATATGATCCTGGTCGAATAAGGTTTTATTATATATAGGAACACATGTTGATCCGAACAATTTGATTTAGTATCTATGTTTGGGTATCTAATTTATAGCATATCATATCCTTAATCATCGCAAGAAAACCTATATTATGTAAATTATAATGTTTTGATTCTAGCACAGCATATCTGTGCACAGATAGCAGTCGATAAAAGACAAGCAAAAATCATGTCAATGTTTCACAATATTACTCTATATCAAGGCTCAAATAAAAAACCCCAGTGTTCAATTAGGAGAGTTAAGCCAAAACCAGTATATCGCTTTTATCATGGAAAAATAAGAAGATAGATTTTGCTCTTGATAGCATAGATCCAATCAGGAGACACAAGCGTTGGGATAGGTTAAGTACAGCTTGGAAATTTTACGCCAGTAGCCCGGACGCCAACGATCTTAAAATAGTTAATTCATCGATGAACAACCTTATATAACACAATAATGAACCATTTGAAATTCTTTGTGAAGTTAATTTGCAGTTGAAAGAAGCCATATTAAAATAAAAAAGCCATATTAAAAACAAAACCAATTTTACCGATAGTGAGACTGAACCCATCTTAAACTTCACCAGATATTTCATATATTCAGTCTGTAAAATGAACTATAAGACAATCCGGAACGTACTGTTCATCGATGTGATGAAAAAATGCGATAAATGTGTTCAACGACCTGTTTATGTAATGCTAGAAATATTCAAAATCGAACTTTGAGTGAAGAAAATGTGAATTTACATAAATATTAGAAGTTTCAGATCTTCAGTCTAAAGAATTAGAGACAATTTTAGTCTAAAGAATTAAAGATAACTATGAATTGTACAGTTACAGTAAATGGAGACATGTAAGGTTTGAATATGCTCGTTGCAGTTCAAAGTGAACCAAATGATAATGTCACATCTAGTGCGCTGAATTGCACATCTGACGCGACATACAGTGCACTAGATGCGACACTATAGAATGCAAGTAGTATCGATTGGCGTGAGTGGTCTTGCCCGGTTTTGAACAGCAACTAGTAAGAAATAAATCATTAAATTTCATCGTGACCCAAGTAGGATGTCTACTTAAAAAAAGCCTCTGTCACGTCCAAACAAACTTAAACCAAGCCGCGAGTGGGGTGAGTTGACTTCCTTTCACTGACAAAGTTAGCATAGTCATCCCAAGAGAAATGATTATCCATCTGAATCGAATAGGCATAGCGATTGGTGTGACTATTTTGTCATCTTACTTGCAACAGAGAGTCAACTTACCTCATTCGCGGAGCATATTCGTTTATGCTTGATTGTTAAAAATTGTGGCCTACACTATACTATATTTAAAACAGAGAACCAAATGCTTGTCCTTCTGGAGTAACCCATTCCGCAAATGGGTTCATAGTTGCTAAGGATCTGTTGAATTTGTTTTCCTCTTCATACTGGAAAATCTGTAAGAATTGAAAACTTTTAAATCAATGAGTTCTCATTGATTTCATAAAAATGTACGCTACATGACTTAAAACGTACGTTTTATGACGTAAAACATACATTTATAGCTTAAACAATACGTTTAATGCATTAAAACATACGTTTCATGAGTTAAATTAATCACAATAAACAAACCTTTATTCTATTTCGGTCACTGTTTAGAATCCCTTTTTATTCTTTAGAGATATTCTTTGCTGCAAGGCGGAGAAAACCATCGTCTCAGCATGTCAAAACATCATGACAACATTTGCCTCTCGCCATACGTCATTGGCTCGATGTTTTGACATATTTTGTGATGCCATGCGCCAGAGCTTCAATGGGCGCCTTGTGTTTTTCTTCGCAATTTCTGTAGACTGTACACATACTTGTGCCATGCATGCTTTTGAACAGTGTAAACATGAATAAACGATAAAAATAATGCGTGTGTTTGCGGTGTCCAATTCAATCGTTTATAGCAAAGTTCATGCTTAGGTGGAAAGGTTTGAATCTGAACTATTTCAGTGGCAGAAAAGCACGCAGAAAATGTTCTTTTTCACTACGATCAAAACGTGCACCTTTCCAGTATTTTGGGTGTATATTTCTTAAATATTTGAAGTAAATAACAGTATCATACTTCAATTTATACTTAAGAAATAATTAATTTTAACTAGGCGTCTTATGCGGGATGGAATGAGCACACCATGACGGGATAAAAGTGGCAAAAGTGGCACAGTAGCAGCTTAAGAACATAACCTATAAGGAATAACAACAAGCTGTCATTAATTTTTCGTGTGAAGTGTTCATGTGCGATAATGGTCCGGAATTATAAACGCCTTACGGATCGCCAGCGGTGGACAAAAGTCAATTTGGCATCGGAAACGAGAGTGCGTAATCACGATGGAGTGTCAGTGAAAAGAGCCGCCAAGGAACATGGTATTCCACGACAAACTCTTGTACGATATTTAAAGCTTGCGCCGCTGCAGAAAGTTAGGCTCGCCAGGTCATATTCCACCGTATTTTCTGAAGGAGAGGAGGCTGAGCTAGTACAACACATCCTTAAGCTAGCAGTAAGCTTCTATGGAGTAACAGCACGGGAAGTCAGAAGTCTGGCTGAGAAGAATGGGAAAACACACCCCTTTAGCAAGTAGAAACAACAAGCTGGAGTCGATTGGCTTATTGGCTTCCGAAAGAGGAACCCAAAGCTTTCATTCCGTTCTCCAGAGGTAACATCATCTGCACGCGCTCAGGGATTAACCGGATATCGGTGAATAAGTTTTACGATGTGTCGGAAAAGGAATTTGAAACCGGCATGTTTTCTCCCAGCAGGATCTTTAATGTTCCGTCTGTCGTTACTGTAAGATAAGATAATAAAATCTTGATTTGTTATTGTTCTGTCCTTCCTTGTTTATTTTAGGTTCAAACTAAGAAATCTAAAGTTTTGGCTCTACGAGGTTGGCTGCATAACATCACCGGAAAGAGGATCGTTATCCTCGGCATGCCTATGTATGTCTGCGACTGGACATTTCCTACCGCCTATGGTGATTTTCCCTAGATCACGCAGTGTTTTAATCGAGCAGTTAAAACACGAAACGCCTCAAGATAGCATTTTCAGCTGTAATTCAACCGGGTGGATGACACTGATCGTTTTTAATACATGGTTCGACCACTTCCTGAAACACACACGTCCTACATCGGAAAACCCGGTGCTGCTGATACTAGACGGTAATGTCTCCCACACAAAAAACTTGGCGTTCCTCGAAAAGATCAACGTTGCTGTGGTGAGTCTCTCACCTCATTGCAGCCATAAATTACAACCGTTGGACTTGAGTTTTATGGGTCCGTTCAAAACCAACTTTTTTAAACCCGTGAAGACGTTCCTGAACAACAACCCAAGAAAAGTTGTCACATTGAACGAGATCAGCAGTTTGTTGGGCAAAGCAAGTATGCAAACTTCCTGTGTAAACACTGCTACAAATGGATTCCGAAAGACTGGAATAGTGCCATTCAATCGATACATATTTGATGATCATGATTTCGCTCCGTCGTATGTAACAGACATTCCATTTCCTGCTGCGGATGAATTAGAAGATGATGAGCCACCTTTCAATGGATTCGAGGATGTAGCGGGTGAAAAGTCATTTCAAGAACACCGAGGGTGTCCGCCGGTTTTGGCCATTGAGACTGCCTGTAAAGCAAGGGTGTCAGCTCCCTTCCGTACCGATCATCCAGCAAAAAACCAATTGGACATTCGTTTTAAGCCCGGCCGATCAAGCGTCTTTCCTATTCCGCTGTCAGCTATTTTACCGATTTCCATATCGTCAGGAAGGAAGGTGTCGAGAATTCGAAAAAAGGGGAAAACCAACTAGCTTAACCACTAGTCCATACAGGAAGGCATTGAAACAATTGCAGGCTACACGAGACATCATCCAGTTGACGAAGGAGAGAAAGGTTCAGCAAAAAGCAAATTCTAAAAATGGTTCCGAAGCTTCTAAGTCTCCTAACTAAAGCGGACAAGCGCAATTTGCAAAATTTGCATGATTCCCTTTGTGATTTATGCGGAAAATGCTTCAGTTCTTTTAATGGTGGGTATGGTTGGCGCAAATGCAGTCTGTGCTTTTTGTGGTTTCACGAATGTAGCGGTGAAAACTGTCCGTAAGATTGTTTCTTTTTTATCTTGATGGAAAGATATTAACATAAAAATGCTCCAATAAACGATTCTTAATTCCTCATAAGTCTATCGTTAATCGTTGAAATATATTAAGAATTCAAAGCTACAATGTCTACCGATTTTTATAGATGTGCTCATTATGCCCCATAGGGGTACTCAATTAGCCTCTAAGAATGATATCATTTCCATCCAATCATAAAAAACGTTTGGTTAAGGTCCAAAATGGCTAATTTCATACTTTTTATTATCAGATCACTGATGAAAAGACTTCTATTGATATAGCAACTAAGAAGTCGTGGAATTGTATTGCATTTAGTAACAAAAAACTTATGCATTGTTTAGGGTGCTCATTATGCCCCTTTCCCCCTACATTGAGAGATTTCGATGCCTGTACCATATTTGCATTTCTATGTTTGTGTTGCAAATACATCCAACTGCTCAAAAATCTTTTCTGCAGACAAAAAATCCTTGATCATCGATGAATCTGACCCAGCCACTTCCAGCATGGTGTTGCTCTGTATGTGCGACGACACAACTTAAAAACTACAAAGCAAAGATTGCAATGAAAATGTAAACTACAGCCCATACTGGCTAGCAATGCTAGCAATAACAATCAATTCGAGTGTCTATAAGAAAGTCAATTTTGCTCAACGAATAAATTCTGGCATGTTTGACACGCGTTTGGGTTGATATCAACATGAGGTCTGTCAAATATATCACAAATGTTGAAGACTGTACCATAATCGTAGTAAATTTAACTGAAATTTAACATGATTGTTTTGAAAATAGGCCGGGTAAAATGGTAGTTTTTACTGCAAGATTTTTTTCAGTGTATGTTCAACTTATGAACGGTACTTTGAAATTTCATAAGCCTGACTAACGAATGGATTTTGTTTTATACGACGTTGTTTTTGTACGTCTTTAAGCTTTCCTATTTACAAGTGTTGATATATAAGGAAACCTCGACGTTCACAAAGTTCGAATCCAGTTTGCATACGGCAATTTAATGAAATTCATACTGATTTCTTATGGTAAATTATCATAATGCAGCCTTATGAATATTGAAAGTTTATTTCGTTGAGTAGTAACTTACACTGAAAATTTATTTTCTTAATTTAGTTTTTTCTCGTATCGTAAACATAGATTTTGTACATAGAGCAAATGACTAGTAAATTGTATAAAACATTCATATTGCTTATCATCTGATGAAATGCTATTCTTTTTGTAAAATTCATGAAATGATTTTCTTGACAACCCTAGGAATACCAGCCAATCACTGCTTCTATTCAATCGTACTCATATATGTCGATGTTTTTGTTGGGGAGGACGGGAATCGTTGATTTAACCCAAAATTAAAAGTAGAACGCTGTTGAGAGTTATAACAGCCATCAATATGAAACTAGCGATTTGAAATTGGTTCACTGGTGTAGAACCCCTGGTCCGAAGTCCACCTTGCTGCTTGCACCCTGCCACATATTCTTGCACTTTTCGGTACTACACGGTTACTGGCTAAAACCCATTAATGGGTACTATAGTACTCACTTTCGCTATAATCGCCACTCCTCATTTAATGGGTAAACGCGAATAACCCATTAATGAGTATGGGCCACTTCCGTCAAAAAATGGGTATTTTTTTACCCATCAGAGAAAAATTTTTTTTTTACAAAATGGGTAAAAAACACCCATTTTTGAATCATGAATAGATAAATTGATAATGAATTCGTGTGCTTTCGAAAAAATATCCGTTGGAAATAAAAATAGTCGTAGATAGTCGTAGTGAGACTTCTGTTGAAGTTTTTTACAAATTATTGTTTGAAATAATATTTGAAGAAGTACCACTCAAAAAAATAAGACGACAAGGTAAGTCAAACCAACCAGTTTGGTATAATAAACAAATAAAAAATTTGAAGAATCGGAAGCAAAAAGCACACAAAATATACAAAAGAGATGGTAACAGCAATAACCTGGCAAACTACTTGAGTATTTGTGATGAACTGAATCTAACCATAAAAAATGCATATGATGAGCACAATGCAAAAACTGAACTTGAAATTAAGTCTTGCCCAAAAAAATTTTTCAATTATGTTAAAACTAAATTGAAATCTGACAACTTCCCATCTAGAATGCATCTTAACTCAAATGTTGGTAATAACGCAGAAGAAATTTGCAATCTATTTGCAACATTCTTTCAAGAAATATATACCACATTTGCTGAAGAAGATCGCGATTACGAATATTTCGATTTCTTCCCAGGATTTTCAAGGGACATTGGAGTTAGTCAAGTCGAATTTCAAGACATATTTCAAGGTTTGAATAATTTAGACGTTTCTAAAGGTTCTGGCCCTGATGGAATACCACCAGTATTTATGAAAAACTTAGCATTGGAACTTACATCACCTTTATTTTGGCTATTTAATATGTCATTGAAATCTGGGATCTTTCCCAAACTGTGGAAAAGTTCCTACCTAGTACCTATTTTCAAAAGTGGGAAAAAATCTGACATACGTAACTATCGTGGAATTGCCATTTTATCTTGCATTCCTAAACTTTTTGAAGCAATTATTAATGAAAAATTGTTCACTAAAATCAAAAACAGAATCACTACAAAGCAACATGGATTTTTCAAAGGACGATCAACTAGCACAAATTTATTGGAATTCGTTAACTACTCTTTGATAGCAATGGACAATGGTTACCATGTAGAAGCTCTTTATACAGACTTCAGCAAAGCTTTTGATCGCATTGACATACCCATGCTTCTTTTTAAATTGCAAAAATTGGGAATTGAGCCAGGAATTCTCAAATGGATCGAATCCTACCTTACTAACCGTCAACAAATAGTAAGATTTAAAGGGAAGAAATCAAACCCTATTCAAGTCACCTCTGGAGTCCCCAAGGCTCTCATTTAGGCCCCCTCTTATTTATTTTGTTTGTAAATGACGTTTCCTTTATTCTTAAAAACATTAAATTTCTTGTTTATGCTGATGACATGAAACTATTTTTAGAAATAAGAAATAAAGAAGATATTATTACATTCCAGCAAGAAATAAACGTTTTCTATGTCTGGTGTAACAAAAGTCTTTTACAGCTAAACGTAAAAAATGTAATTCGATTACTTTTAGTAGGAAACGAAGCACTCTAGACGTAACTATTAATTTAGGGAATCAGCCAGTTGAAAAGTGTAAAAGAGTAAGGGACTTAGGAGTTATCTTGGATTCCAAACTTACATTCATTGAACATTACAATACTATCATCAACAGAGCAAATAATATGCTTGGATTTATAAAACGTTTTTGTTACAATTTTCATGACCCGTACACAATAAAAACATTGTACATTGCATATGTGAGGTCAATACTGGAATATTGTAGCGTAGTTTGGTCACCCTTTTCAGTCATACAAGAAGAACGAATAGAATCGGTACAGAAGCAGTTTTTACTATTTGCCCTTCGTAAATTAGGTTGGACAAGGTTACCTCTTCCATCTTATGAAGCACGCTGTATGCTAATCAGCATCCGATCATTAAAAGAGCGCCGTGAATTTGCATTAGTTTCATTCGTAAATGATATTGTTACGCAACGCGTTGACTCAGTAGAACTTTTAGCAAAACTTAATTTTTACATTCCGTCCCGGCAATTACGAAATAGAAATATATTTACTACAAGCCATCATCGCACAAATTACGCCAAATTTGGGCCTCTTAATCAGATGATGGCAACGTACAATAAGCACGGAGAAAATGTTGACTTCACTATGACTAAAACAAAATTGAAGCAATACTTCAATGCAATTAGATAACCTAAACATTAAAAATATAAACCTGATATGTTAGTTTTTTAAGACATACTATATATTTAAGAAGTGTAACATAAAATTGTAAATATCATTGTAACAAAACGGTCTACTACTGATTGACGACAAATAAATAAATAAATAAATTTCTAAATATTTTTTATTGAACAGCATTAATATGATGTAAAACTCGATAGTGCATTAATATTATGTAAAACTCGAAGTCCAGTTTCTTTCGAAGCTCCTCCATTTTTCAAACAATCTGAGAATGGCGGTTACGGAAATTGATTATTTTAAATTTATTTATTCATATATTTAGGAATCTTTTACATACCAACTGGACCAACTACCCAAGTAACCATGAAGCTCTATATAGATACATCAATTATGCATTATATTACGATATAAGTTTTTGGTATAAAGCAATCTAATCTTACTTGCGTCCTTAAAGTAGAACTAAAGTCGAAAAGGGCCCCACTCCTGTCAAATTAAAGCTAGCGCACATGCTTTATTGAAGCCCGAAAATAAGTATATTTAGGGCATAGTTACTTTTTCAGCAGTTGAATTACTGCTTCTACTGAAATGTTTTATTGCATTTTAAAAAGCATATATAGAGCTTGGGGTATTTTGGAAAAAGAAACATCGAAAAAATATTTAATTTTCTTCTAGATGAATTCATTTTTTCTGTTACGTTTATTGTGGGGATATTATTTTTTTTTATTTTATGGCATCTGCGCGTAACAATGATGGGATATATTTTGAATAAGCTCAAATGTGTTTCCTACATCGGGATTCGAACCAAGGCTTCTCACGACTGGTCGATGAATGCCGGTTGTGGTAACGCTCTTAGTCATAAGAGCAATGGAATTATATAAGACAACTGCATAATATTAAGGAAGCACACCCCAAACATACCCTCTTTGTCGTTCTATAAAAACATATTTCATGCAGCTATTTTTAGATTTTTCTTGCTAAACACGCCATTGAGACTGCGATACCATAACCTTTAATCAGTGCAAACCTCAACCCGATACGAGCTACAAATGAAATCATACCCACCGCCGTTCATCACACAACAAGCCGACACAATTTTGATGCCCGGTGCAGGTTGAAACTGGATCATTAATGAAAATGATAAATATGAGAATAAAGATTGAAAAAACAGCTCCGTCCTCTGAATATAAACAACCAGAAAAAACCGCGGCTCCCCATAATGCATCCATACGTTTTGCTGAAATTTTAAGAATCAAACTTTCTGGTTAAGGAGAATGAAGGTGACGATTCTGAATCTGACAGGCAGCTCAGCTCGAGCATATGTTTTCCATTTCCAAAGTGAAATTGGAAAACGTCATCCAGATGATATTGCACCAATGCTACTTTTTAGCTAGCAATGAAGCATTTATTGAGACAATGCATTAATGGATCATTTAATGCGTATTTAACGTTAAGCAGTTTGTAGAAATATAGTAATGCATCATAACATGTTTAATATATAGGTAATGCTACATAGCACGGGAGTTGTTGAAAAAATGTGATATGGTATTACTGTTGCTGATAGTCGGTCGAATTATTGTTATGATATGATGCTTGTGGTTACTTGGGTATCCACTTTTGCTCAGCTTATTTGTTGAATTGCCTTTGTTGGCAGATTTCGGACCGGATTTATTTGATTCGAGGCTCAACGCACAAAGGACTGAAGAGAGTTAAATAATTTTCATTAGTATTTTTCACCCATTTTTTTCCTGCTAATAAGTTCTCACCGATGGGTATTTTTTTACCCATTTTGGCAAATCAAATTATACCCATTGTTTGACATTTACGTGTGGTGTTGAAAAATGCGTATTTTTGCACCCATTAATGGGTTTTAGCTAGTAACCGTGTAGAAGCTTTGTTTTTGTTTTGATTCGCTGTGTTATTTTGACAGAATATTTGAGGGTGTGTTCGTGTGCATTATCAGGGGCAAATCATTAATCTTAAGACCGAACATGGGACCGATGTGCTGGTACATCTTGAGCCAAAAACTATATAAATTTTCTTCATGACTATCAATCCGCAGGTTACAACTTCATATTCATCAATCAAGTTACTTCTCATGAGTCATCATGCTCCTCCCAAAAATACAGGTTTAGTTCGATGTCAGAAACTTTAAAAAAAACTCAGAACAACTCCTCGTAGAGTGCTTTTCTTATTTTCCTCCGACCGAAGCCAACTCAACCCCATTTTAACAGTCTTTTTTAAGACTATGGAGTTGTAGAACATTCTGTGGCTAACTACTCTGAACCAGTGACCAGATTGTTCGCTAAACCGTTGCCAGGTGTTGGAGCTCATCGAAGAGGATTCCCGTGCGCGGACATAAAAGGAATCGCCAAATTAAAAATAGTCAACTAGCAGCCGTCATCACGTCAGTTAATCTGTCAGTATTGTTGCAGCGATAAGGCCCATCGAACAGCCGCCAAGTGGAATCTCATTACACGTCAAAACATCGTGTCAATCGGGTGGCGTGTGATGAATGGCGGCATGATATTTTGACATGCTAGCATATGCCAATACTTCACCACATCAGTGGGGACCTCGACCAAGTGAACAATGCGGCGCTAGTGAGCAAGCGATTCATTTTTCAATCGGAGTCGATCGTTGAGAAAGGACGTGTTTTTCAGTGGCTAGTGACCAGAAATATGTTGTAAACAAAACAGTTCCAAATTGTGAATCAGTGAATATCGTTTAGTAAAAGAACGAGTTAACACGTAGTACCGTGATTTATTCTAATTATTTGGACATTGAAGTGGGAAAGAATAGAGAAAACCAAGGAGCAAGCGTGGTTGAATCAAACATGGCGGCATCGGGTGGGACTTTGCCCCCCGATAAAGGAAAGCAGGATGAAAACAAAATGGAGGATGATCGACAATCGTATTTATACGTGGCTAGAGACACTGCACCTTATCGAGTATACATCGAAATAATTGATAAAACGAAGCGAATCAACAAATTCTCTGTGGCATCAGTACTACGAAAGCTGGATAAATATAGGAATCATATCACCGAATTGAAATATCTTGGAAAAAACAAGATTATCATTTTTTTTAACTCCTGGATGAAGGCAAATCTCCTCGTTGGAGAAACAATCTTGCAAGAGAAAGGCTATCGGGCATACATTCCGCGGCATCTGGTATGTATCACTGGGGTCATCGGAGGAATTCCCACCGATATCGATATGGACGACATACAGCAGGACATTGAATGTGCATTTCCAGTAGTGAACGTCTATAAGCTGAACAGATGGAACAGAGAAGAAAAACGAAAAGTCGCATCGAACCGTGTAAGTATTACATTTAGAGCTGATAGGCTGCCAGAAAATATGAAGGTCTATGGAACGTCAGTAAAAGTGCAACCTTACGTCCGGAGATTTGTATTCTGTGAAAACTGTCACCGTTTTGGACACAAAAGAGACAACTGTAATTCAGGTAAACGTTGCGAAAAATGTTCGCAAATCCATGCTGGAGGCGAAGCTGAGTGCCAGGATGCAGTTAAATGCCTACATTGCCGTAAACCAGACCACCGAACCACAGATCCGAACTGCCCAGCACGTCAGCGCGAAATAACCATAAAAACAATGATGTCTAAACGAAACCTGACGTACGTGGAGGCTAAAGAGTTGATTGCACCAATTGCAATCTAAAACAGATATGATGCGCTAGCAAACATCGGCGAATTCCCTACTTTACAACAAAGCTTTTCGAATGTGACGAATGGAAACAGTTATATGCGAAACCACAATACAACATATCAGCAACAGCAGCGAAGAAGCAGCAGATCGGATGAATCAACATCAAACACGCCAAGAAAGGCTACCGTCGACTTGGCTGTCGGCGTTAAACGTTCAAGAATTACTACCGAACATCAAAAGATCTTAGCAGACGAAAACGAACCAAATACATCGAGAAGAACATGATTGACCAACACGGCTATCGTCAGTGAAAAAGAAAGATGGGAAACCATGATTAAAAATGCTACAGTAGCCGCAGAAGAAAAAGCAAATGACGCTGTACGGGGTGAACTCGCGAACTTTTATACAGCCTTGTTCCAGATTCCCGAAGTCACTGATCAAATTCAACAACAGATAAAACGTTGCTCAAAACAATTTTTGAAACTTGACAAAATAATTTCTTAAAACATAATCAAATAATCACTTTGACTCTCACTCAAAATACTAACTACTTTTCTTTTTCTAAAAATGGATCATTTTAGGTTTATACAGTGTAACATTCAAAGTTTATCGAGAAACAAGGACGAATTGCAACAGTTACTCATGTTAGGAGACTATTCAGCAGCTTTCGTTTCCGAAACATGGACAAATCCTTCATTTGAACATACAAGTAAGTACGACATTTCACAGTATCACAGATTCTTATGCTCCAGAAACGATAGATATGGCGGAAGCGCTATATTTCTCAAACAAGAAATTGGTTTTAATACCATCCATATTCCTACATTGTCGAATGCAACTCAAGCAGTTGGAATAAAGTTTTACGAATTGGACATTGTTATGATCTCACTATACATTGCACCTTCAATTACAAATGCTGACTTAATGTCAGATCTCTCCAAAGTTAATGGTGTGGTTAGACGCCACACAAGAGTATTTCTTGCAGGTGATTTCAATGCACACCATTTTGCCTGGGGCAATGACTTCACCGATAAAAAAGGTTCATTAGTAATGGATTTCATTAACGATGGATTAAGTAATGGATTTCATTAACTGATTCTGTTTAACAGAATAAACGATAATTCCAAGACATATATACCAATTCAAATAAATAAGAAACCAGCTTCTATAGATCTTACTCTATGCTCACCTGGAATTTTCACAAACTGTAATTGGAAAATTCTGGATTACGGAATAGGTAGCCACCATTTAATTATTGAATTCACTTTTAATAGCAGTAATACGGGAACTAAAAAAATTATATACAACCAGAAGAAAATAAACAATGAAATAACCAACTTAAATTTAGATAACTGCAACAATATTCAAGATATACAAGATACAGTTTCAAATATCTACAAAAGAAATGGAATACCAAACAAATACACACCAAAACACTGGTGGTCAGACAAATTGTCTCAGGCGTGGGAAGCAAAAAACCTAGCTCGATCTAATTTTAACAAATCATCAACAACTGAAAATTTGTTGTTACTAAAGAAAACACAAGCTATTTTTAATAACCGAAAAAAGACTGCAAAAAAAGAAGATATTGAATCTTTTGTTAGCGAAATTAATCCAACTATGACATCTTCTGAGTTGTGGTTAAAAATAGGTAGACTTACAGGAAAACATAGAAAAGCAACCTCAAACAATATTCTACAAGAGGATAAACAAATGGCTGAACAATTCCTTGACAAACATTTTGGCAAAAATGACCTATTTTTCATGGTAGACTTTCATTACCATATAAATGGTAATATTCTAAATCTAGAATAATTTAATTATATAATAAATTCTAAAAAAAAGAAATCTGCTCCTGGAATTGATAAAATTACATATTCAATATTAAACCAACTACCACCGGAAGCTAAACTTACAGTAATCAAACTATTGAATAACATTTGGAAAGACTGTTATTTGCCTATGACACTAAAAACCATAAAAATTGTAGCAATACCAAAACCAGGTAAAGACCAAGGAAATATAGATGGGAAGAGACCTATATCGTTAGTACCGGTTTTCACAAAAATTATAAATTCAGAAGTATTAAAACATTTACAAAACTTTCTGGAAACTAATAAATCACTGCCAGAAACATCTTTTGGATTTAGAAAAAATATGTCAACTCAAACATGTACAAATTTCCTAATAAATACCATTAAACAAAATAAACGTAATAATTTATTAACCGCAGTAATTTTCATTGATTTGACAAACGCATTCAATGCCGTAAAGACTGACATTCTTGAAAATTATTTAAATGACATTAAAGTACCTAGCGATAACATCATGGATTATCCAATTCCGGAAAAATAGAAAAAATTACATTTAATATGAAACATACAGTTCTGGAAAGATTTATATCAAACGGGTTACCTCAGGGTGATGTTTTATCTCCCACTTTATTTAATATATACACAGCAATACTACATAAAATTCTAGATGATGACACGATATTGGTACAATACGCAGACGATTTTGCCATCGTAATTAAAGCCAAGAAATTAGAAGAACTAAATATAAAAGCACAAAGAAATATCGACAAAATAAATCAACAACTATTAGAAATAAATTTTAACATTAACCCCCTCAAAACTAAGGCAATACTTTTTCAAAATAGTAGCAACATCCTAAAGCTCCACATAAACGGCACAAAAATAGAAACAGTTAAAAGCCACACATATCTTGGAATAACTCTGGATAGATATCTGAGTTTTGGAATACATATCAAGAGTACTAAACTAAAAATAAAAGACAGGCTGAACATGATCAAAGTTATTAGTAGTCTAAAATATGGAGCGCACCCACAAACAATGGTTACCATATATAAAGTAATTTTCCGTAGTGTCATAGAATATGGTGCTTCCATAGTTAATAATGCATGTAAAACAAATAGACAACTTTTAAGTACAATCAACAATCAATGCTTACGCAGGATCACTGGATGCACTAAAACTACGCCTTTAAATTCCTTAATTGCAATCGCTGCATCTCAACCTTTAGAAAATAGACAAGAAATGATAACCAGCAGAGAAATAGCCCGGTCTTTCAGTAACCAAAACATATTATCAAAACAATTAGTAACTATTGACGATAGCACGGATAAAGAAAAATTATCACATCTAGAATCTGTTTACATGAATGAAAAACAAATATTTGATTCAATATCTCAGTTAGTACAAATCAATAAAACATTACCTAAAATAGAAATTTATTCAAAATTAGATGCAATTGAAACAGCTAAAAACAACACTAATCCATTTAGAATTAAACAAGCTACACTCTTTTTGTTCAATAGTAAATACAAAAACAGGCCAAATTTTTTTACTGATGCATCTAAAATTAACAATAAATGTGGGATAGGTATCTATAACGGTTATAATAATAAAAGATATTCATACAAGCTAAAGTTAGAAACCTGTATAACAACAGCTGAGCTTATAGCCACCGACAAACCGACATGAAACTCAAACTTCACTATTGAACGAGAATCCATAACGACCGATTCAAATGTGCAGCGATCGCATCTGTCAAAACTTATATAATCATGTTATCTAGATCAAATAAATGTGTCCAGAATAGTTCAGACATGAACCTTCTTTTCAAGTTCCCAAGCGTGTTCGTGGCTTCAATAAACGTTTTCAGCGAACACGAAGATAGATGTCAGTAATATGATTTGAACAGAAATATTGAGACATTTTCTACTATCATTCATGTCGGCTTGTCGGTGTTATAGCCATCGACACAGCACTATCGATAATAGATCAGGAAAACATAAACTTTGCAGTAATTTATACGGATTCTAAATCCTCATGTTTGATGGTTGAATCCGGTCAGAAATCTAGACATGCACCCACCGACAAACCGACATGAAACTCAATCTTCACTATTGATCAAGAATCCATAACGACCGATTCAAATGTGCAGCGATCCCATCTGTCAAAACCCATAGAATCATTTGATCTAGATAAAATAAATGTGCCCAGAATAGCTCAGACATGAACCATCTCATCAAGTTCCCGAGCGTGTTCGTGGCTTCAATAAACGATCTCACATTTATAGATGTCACCAATATTATTTGAACAGAAATATTAAGACATTTTCTATTGTCATTCATGTCGGTTTGTCGGTGATGCACCGCAATTGATTAAACAAATAATTGAAAAAGCAGTTAAATGGAACGTTACACTACAATGGATTCCCAGCCATGCTAATATTAAAGGAAATGATATCGCTGATCAGCTTGCCAAATCTGCACTGAGTGAGATTGTAACAATGTCCAACTGTATCCTTCTCTGTGATGCCTTTTTAATTTTTAACAACAGATCCGCTGAAAAAACTAATTTGTGGTACCGCGAATATGCAACTGAAAAAGGGAAAACATTTTATCAGTTTCAACAAACAGTTACTAAAGAAGCTTGGTATTTTAACAAAAACTTAAATAACTGGAACACAAGGCTGCTGAATAGGCTAATAACAGGACATGATTGGTCCAGGTACTGGATGGCAAAGATAAATTAGCCGACGATGAAAACTGCGACATTTGTGACGAAAAAGAAAAACGGTGAACATATTGTGTTGCACTGTATAAAATACGCAATGATTCGTAGTAAATATTCATTTGATTGCAGATTCAATACTTTAATTGATTTGTTTAAATTAAACAATACTGATGTACTAGTAGAAGTTTGTGATTTTTTAAGAGAAATCAAAGTGGATATTTAATTAAAACAACTAAACAACTAACACTAAAACAAGTAGGTAATTAATTATTTTTACAATTACGACAGTGGCTTCGGGATTTGTAGCTTGCTGTCTGAGAGAGAAACGAGGGAGCTCTGTACTAGACCTGTGCGCCGCCGCACCACGCCGCCGCACCACGCCGCCGCCGCCGCTATTTTCGACCGGCGCGCCGCTGCATTTTTTTGCCCGCGCCGCCGGGAAATTTGAGTCACGCCGATAAAAATTGTCACCATATATGCTTTAAGTTTAGTTAAGTTAAGTTCATTAGCCCTTCAGAAACCTGCTTTTATTACTGATCACAAATTATAACATCTCGATGAGATGTGCCATCCAAAGGGTTTCCGTGTGAAACACTGATCAGCTTTGTCGTTTCGTTCTAGAAACTTCAGTGTACATTTTCGTGTTCCGTCTTTTGGTAATTTCGCGGGTGAACTTGACTTTAAAAATAATGTAATGTCCGCCTTAAATGTCGACAAAATTTCCACCGCAAGTGTACATATTGATACCACAAATAATCGTAATCGAACCAGCGATATGTGGAAAAAAATTGGTGCACTAAAACATGACAAACATGGTCTTACACATCATCTGCTTCCTGACAAAGTGTTCTGCAATGTATGTCTAATCAAAGCAAAACAAAAACTCAAAACCCCCTCGGGAACCTTGTCCAAACATTTTGTTCTGATGTAATTTCAAAGGGCTGAGATTGACGGAACTTTGACACGGAAAATCAAAAATCCAGCCACATTTAAAATTCACTGGGATTTAAATCCAGCGAAAACATATTCTGAAGTATGAGGCAACCAATAATTAAGAAATAAACTAAACATGGTAGTGAATACTGGTGAATAAAACACAACTTTATATCTATGCTTAGGCGATATATTAAATATGGTTGAGCAAAGGTAACCTTCAAACTTTCATATTTTCTTCTACGGTCTTCAAATTTAAGTATGTTTGTTTTTTGGTCAAGACGAACATTTCAAGAGGTGGAATTCTTAACTTGGCAATTTTTTTCAAAATAAGGGATGGCCTACTACCCATGTAAGCATAGACTATGAACATGACAAATCCCGAATCAAATAACTTGGCTAACCACTGAAGTAACCGGTAAATCAATGCATAGTGGACGCTGTTTTATACGTGATTGTAGTAGTGTTGTAAAAATATTGATAGTTCGGTCACTTTTAAAATCATTGCAATCTTCAATTGCAATGATCAATTCTCTCTATAGATAAGAACTAGTTTTAAGAAATCAACTGTAATTCTGACACGCAGGCAAAATAAACCCTGTGAAAAATTCTGAATAGACAAAGTAAAAATAATATTAACACAATTAGATAATAATGATAGCATATAAGGTTGAAATGTTAATTACTTAGCAGGATCACCTAGGATAATATATGAATGTAAAATAATGTAAAATTTGGAAAAAATAAACAGTTAAAAAAAAAATAGTTCGGTCACTGCTCTAAATTCTTTAAAATTTGGTAAATCTTTGGATTTTTAAGCTCCTGAATATATGATTTTTATAGCAATTTGGATTTTTTTTTTGTTAATTTATTTATAAGAAACTAAAAGTATCAAAACATTTAGTTTCTTAAATTTTTTAATCATAATTTTTTTTAGATATTTATTTATTTTTATTCTCAGATTTAAAGAAATGGGAAATGCCGGCTTTGGCGGGTTTTCTTCTATTATTATCATTTTTTTTTTAATTTGGTCGGACAATACACAGAGTGTAAATAGAAGAATGGTATGGACGAGTTTAAAAATCTCAGAATTTTAAAAACATTTAGAGTTTTAGGTTTATAGATTTCTAGTAGATTTTTAGGAACATAAAATTTTAGATTTTTGGATTTTAAGACTTCTAGTAGATTTTTGAATATTTAGATTTTATGCTTTTTAGATTTTTAGATTTTTAGATTCTTAGATTTTCAGATTTTTGGATTTAAGTTTTTTTTAATTTTCAAGTTTTCAAGCATTCCTAGAATTTTAGATTTTTAGATTTTTAGATTTCTAATAGATTTTTAGATATTTAAATTTTAAGATTTTAAGATTTTTAGATTTTCAGGTTTTAAGATTTTAAATTTTTTAGATTTTTAAATTTTTAGATTTTAAAATTTTTAGATTTGTAGGTTTTTAGATATTTAGATATTTAGATCTCTAGAGTTTAAGATTTTCAGGTTTTTTGGTTTTAGATATTTTGATATTTAGATCTCTAGAGTTTTAGATTTTCAGATTTTTAGGTTTTTAGGGTTTTAGATTTTTAGATTTTCAGAGTTTTATATATTTAGATAATAAAAACTAAACTCTTAGCTTCAGGACAAAAATCCCTACTGAGCCCTTGCGCCTCGTCATCCCGGCCAGTTCAGCACAAGGTTGTCCCACTTAGAACCTGTGCATAAGCCACGTAGACTCATTTTTGACAATCTCAGACCTCCCCCTCTACCCACGTAGACTTTTCTCCATACAATTTTTTGAATTTTTGTATGGAGCGTAGACTTTGGTCAAACCCCCCCAGAAAAGTTACATATCAATATGAAGAAAAATTAAAGACAGTTAAATTTTACCGATAGGTCGAATTTTAGATCCATAGACCCACATTTGAACACTTTCCCATGTTTGCATAATAATGACAATTTTATTCTATTTGGTAATTACTTATATATACACTGGTTAAGTTTATTAATACAGACAGAACCCAAGCATCAACCAAAAGTTCGAATTTCACTTGAGATAAGAAATTAGAAGTTCACTTTTAGTTGAAATGTAGTTCCATGGATTTTTTTTGCTGTGTAAAACGACAATTCACGTACAGGCAGAACTTAATTCTGTTCAAAGTGTGATTAACATTAAAAGCAACTTGAAAGTTCAAGAAAAGTTTCTTGTTGCTATTCAACGCAACCTTCAAGTTCATATGTTCTTTGTTGAGAACTTACATTGAACTTCAAAAAATCTCTAATAAAAAGTTCAATTAAAGTACTCACCGTACTTTTAATCAGCGTAAAAGGTCACAATACATCTATTTTGAACTTCTTTACTACTTTTTGAAAAACACGTTAAGTTTTGAGTAACCCTAAAAAATGTCAAAAAAGATTCTTTACCATTGAAGAGTAATCTGGTGTTATGCTCCAAGTTTGACGAGACACAAAAGCAAAAAAATGATTTTCCAAATACAGTAAAAAAAGGCCTATTCTATTACCATCGTATAAAATAGTTAGCTTAGTGCGATGCAAAAAATAAAGCAGTCACTCAACAAGGTTGAGTAATCAAGCAAATTAGTAGTTCAGATTGAGTTCTAGATGAACTAATCAGAGACTTTTAGGTTCAGATAAGATTATAGGGAACAAAATAAGTACTAGTGTATGGAATCAACGCTTCGAGTAAAATCATAGCATAACCCACCGCGTTAATATGGCACAGTGGTAAGTATCCCGGTTTTAAAGAGAGAGGACTCGAGTTGAAGACTAGGTAGTAGGTGTTTATGAAAAAAATTAATTTACTTAAGAAAAATCATCAAATTGAACTCAATCAACATTTCAAAACGCAGCACTCTAAAAATAAATTTCCGGCAGGAATAGAGAAGAGCAAAAGAGTCAAATATTAATGATTTTTGTGTTTTTTTTTTTGGTTTTGTTTAGTTCGTTTGAGGTGTGTTTTATGAGCTGAATAGCATTCTTTTCAATCTCTGGAATGAACATTTCGTGAACTACAAAGTTTTTTTTCTAGAAGTCGGTAAGAATGCTGCTAGAAGCTTAAACATTGAATGCGAACTAGAAAGTTCGGTTAATTACTTAAAGAGTGAGCTGCATAGATTTCTCATCACAATCCTTCGATTTGCTGGTTAAGCCAAAACACACCCTTGTATCAGGACTTTTGGTTGCTAGGGAAGCCAAATTCCCCGTCAACTTATGATGAACAAATTCCATAAAGTTAAGTCTCATATATTTGTACACACACTGTTCCACGCCAATTCATAGACTTGAGTATTATAACACTATGGATATCCGGGTTTTCTATCAAAATATAAGACTTGGAGTGATCCTTTAGTCTTATTATTGCACGTAAAAGTCAAACAGTTAAAAGGGATAAGCATGAGGAAATGTCGAAGGCATAATTTATGCCCGCGCCGATCCACGCCGCCGCCGCCGCCGCCAAGAACGACCGCGGCGTGGTGCCGGCTGCGCCGCCGCCGCCGTTTGAAAATACCATATACACCGCCGCCGATTCAAAATAGATCGGCGCACAGGTCTACTCTGTACTCGTGGAGACATCCATATGTACGTCTCTCATTAAAAACCACAGGGCATTATAGCTAAGCTGCTCTGCCCTTAAAAAATGAGCTGTCAGCTGGTCAGCTCTAGAAAAGAAGAAGAAGAAGAAGAAGAAAGAGCAAGCAATTGCTAATGTATTTTAATTGAAAATTTACACAAAGTTATCTATAAATTTTAGTCTATCTGCGGTTTGATGAAATATTCACTTAATGATGTTTTGGTAATGGGAGCGAACAGGAGGAGGTTGCTCGTCGAATTTTCTGGTCCGCCTCTCAGCACCTTGCTATGAGAAACCAGGTGGGTCTCTACAAAATTTGCCAAATTTGGAAGCCTCCTGCATTGCAAAATTATAATAATCTGTTCACTATATCAAAAACATTGCCATTGGTTGAGCGGGTTGGAGATAGTGTAATCAATGGCTATAGGACCAAATCTCCCCCGGTTGGTGGTAACCGATGAGCTTGAATATCAATAGAAGCATAAAGTTGCCAAGAGGCATCGTAATTTCAAATGGATTAGCATAGATTGGTCTTTAGAAGCTTCCATAGACTGTTCCGATAATTATAAATACACTAATGATTAACCGTGAATTCAAAAAGCGTGCAGTATTCAACCAACTCTTAACCGCGTCCTGCTGTTTATATCCAAATTAAAATGATTTGGTCATTTTTTGTAATTTTTTCATTACAACGGATTGTGCACAAGCGGTGCACTATCAGTGGTCTTTAAATCAGTAAACAGGCAAAGGAAGAAGGTGTGAGCGAAGTTTTACTGAAGTATCAACAACGGTGCTCTTTCGCAGATTCCCCGAGACGGGGTAGAAATTCCGGTCCCGGTGATCCTACAATCGACAGAAAGGTAAGGGACTATTTCAAGCGTCATCCTTCAGCATCAGTCCGAGATGTGGCGAACATTATACATAATACTCGATTATTAAACACTGACTGGACTGGACTCACAGTTTTATTTCTCGCTGAAGGGAAAGGATGTTCCTGGATCAGTGAAAGCCATTTACACCGAAAAATGCGGCAAGAAGGTAATGGTGTGGTAGGCCATATGCGGATGTGGAAAAATACCTCGTCGTTTACTTACGACACAATGAGTGCTCAAATCTACGTGAAGGAGTGTCTGCACAAAACGTTGCTACCCTTCATCAAACAGCATAACAAGCCTACAATCTTTTGGCCTGATCTTGCTTCCTGTCATTACTCTAAATATGCCACCCTACTGCACAAAAGGAACAGTGTCGTATTTGTAGCAAAGGAGATGAATCCACCAAACTGCCCAGAGATTCGCCCTATCGAAACTTTCTGGGCTTTGACGAAGGCGAAGCTGAGAAAATACTTGAACAAGCGGATAGTGTTGAAAAATTTAAGAGAGATTGGTCAGAAGTGGTGAAAATGGTAGGAGCACCATACAACGCACCAGGTGCGACACTATAGAATGCAAGTGGCATTGATTGGTGCGAAGGGTATTTTCCGATTTTGAACTGCAACGAGTATATTTTCATACCAGAATTGAATTGAATTGTGCTTTTAGGTATTATTACATCATCATGAGGAATGATTCAATCATATTTGACAGCTTTTTCAAGGACTTTGACACTATTTGACTGTATGACATTTTCGGGTAAAAAACGGACAGGCTCTCGGTTAAAAAACCGAGAAGCGATCATCATATCTTTCTTTTGGTGTAAGAAGGGTAAAACGCCGTGAATGGTTTTGTCGATGCTTTGTTGCGTAATATTTTGTTATCGGGCATAGTGCGTTTCGTATTGTTTCGGTTATCTATTTTTCGGCGGTGCGAGTGATCGAGTGAGCACAGAAAAAGAAACTGCGAGGGACAGCCCAATGGGACAGTATCCCAGCAAACACAGGATCGTATATGATAGCAAATAAGAGTGCAAATTGGAGGCGATATACGTACACTTTTCATGCAGTCAAATGGACGCATGTAGGTATAGCGCCCCCACGTTGTATTTATATCCGCTATCATTTACGATTTTGTGTTTGCTGGGATGCAAAGGTGATAAAGAACTACGTTGCAATATGTAGTGAATGTTATAATCATTTGTTAAAATATTTCGTGACGGTCGCCATTTGCAAAATTTCAATTAGACCCCAAGTAACACCACTTGTCATATTAATGTTAAAAATACACCTTTTAGACAAAGCTCAAGTTTTTTTTTTTCTGACGGCAAAAACTTAATTTCATACTCGCATATAACCGAAAAAGCGCAATACATTTTTTAACATCTTTTGGGTCATACCAAATGTTTTGTAGAACATCCATAAGACAAATATTATGTTCTATGGATGCAACTTTACCTTAGTTTTACCTTCCCTAATTTCATGCGCCATTGATTGGATTTCAAAACGTTGAAGGTAACCCGAATAAATTATTGACTTTTTGTGAGATTTCTTTATGAAACCCACAAATATCAGCATGGCGATTTTAGAAGGCTGCAGTCCTACAGAACAAGTCTGCAGTACGGGTAAAACCGTTAGTAACAGTTCTGATTTTCAAATGTTCATATTTCCTTTTCTGTTTTTTTTTAGAAATTGAACTGAGTAAACGACATTTATTCCCGGCAGGTTTCCGATTCCTGCCACAGCCTCGAAACCCAACGAAAACTGTACCTTTACTTATATTTCATCTTGTTTTAATTTTTCACTAGTAAGTTTATGATGCAGTTAGTATACCAGAAAAACAATTTCTTTTAAATTTATTTAAAGTCACCTGAAATATTATCTAAAACCCATGGTACGGCAGATCTTGACCTCGTCGTTAATTCGTAATCCTGTCGAAACTGCCAGCACTAACCCTAACTTAAGTGTATGACTTCCAATATATTATAAAAATTCACTGTGGCATTTGTTGACTGCTCTACACTCAAAAATACAATGAAGCATGTGCATCTTGAACGAATTGCGAACTTTGGGGTTATTCATATATTACGCGAAAAACGAAAAACGAGTAAAAATAAACAAAAAAATACGTACAAAAATAGAAAAACAGATGTTTTCTGTCCTGGTACCACTTTAAAACCTTATATGCGTGGAAAAACATCCTCAAAACTTTTTCAAGATCAGACATGTTTAGTATTCAATCCTCACGACTTCTTTACAACGAAGTTCTTATATTCTTGTCAAAGAAGATATTTCTGGTGTTACTTGGGACATGCTACTCTTACCGTAACTTGCGCTTCGGATTTATATAGAGACCGTTTAAATTTCCGAGCCATGTTCTAAATTGTATACAAGCTTTAAGGTATGCGACGAAGGAAAAGCTGAAACGAGCTTAGCCACCGCTGGCTGCCAATTGACAAGAATTTAGAACGGTATGTATGATAAATTCTCTTTAGCTGGGAAAATCGAATTGGTCGTCCTAAAAAGGACGGATTTTCAATGGACCACGTTTGGCTGGTGTTCTTCGGAACTGTCGTATGGTCCATACAGATCTTTGCTAATATTGTTCAACAGTCCATTAGCAGCAATACAAGCGTCCCATTAGCAAGTTATTAGCAGATAATTAAAAGAAATTATCTGCTAATGACAGGTAACCGATCATGCTAATGTTGCTGGTTAATGCATTTTCGGCACAAATTAGCGATGATGTGAACCCAGCTGTCTCATACCTGTTCATACCAGTCAACGTTGCGTCATACCTAGAGATGGTTGCAACCTGAATCACACACGTTTCGCCAACCAACTGGCTATAAATTCTACACTGGCTCATCTTTAAGACCGCCAAACGAATGAAGGATTACTATTTTGTTGTTTGTTTTTTGAGGAACTTTAACCATTTGATCATTCGTCCCATTTCCCCCCGCAGATTTTCAATTTAGGTCATATAGTCTTGTTTCCTTCACGAAACTTATTAGCTTGTCCTCACATCGTGGAGACAAAAGGAGAAAGCACGTACAAACAACGCGGGGAACAATTAGAACGCTCGCTAAAACAGCGTTCCAGGCAATCTTTTGCCGAAAGGGTGAAAAAAGCCTCACCATCACCCAGTGCCAATACAAATCCCTTTGCTCCTCTGTCAGATGACGAGTCTGACTTTGATTCGGCTGAAGAGGGAACGTCGTTAACTTTTCCGGAAGGTGCTTCAAGGAAGCGAAGACGCGTCCGCCTACGGAAAGTTGTTGAAAAGAAGCCCGAGACCAGCTTGCCCATTTCAAAAAGAGGTGGAAAAAAGGAAAACACAATTCCCCCTGGTTTCCATAGTACTAACTACTCCCAGGACTTTCCATCTCTCCCGGGGACATCCAAAACCCCTGACGACCCTATTTTAAGAACAGAAGCCCCCTCCTCAAGTGGGCTGTTCTCATTTGATGACATTGCCGAAGGTATCTTCAAGTACCTTGAAATTTCTGACCCTCTCAAAAGCATTGTTTTGGCAATGCTTCCAACAGTGAAGACCTTTTTGAAGCAATTGACAATTAAGTGGCCCATCCTTGGAGCTATCATTTCCTTCGATGGATAATTTTCCAAATGAGGTCGGGGATTTGATCACTGTTCTACAGTGGAATTGTCGAAGTTTGATTCCTAAATTGGAATCTTTTAAATTTTTAGCTCACACTACCGGTTGTGATGCATTCGCTCTTTGTGAAACATGGCTCTCTTCCGAAATTAATCTTCCGATTCATGATTTCTCAGCTTTTCTCATGGAACCTCTACAGCTTCACGATTTAGCTACATGGGTCTCCCCCAGGGATCATGTTTAAGCCCCCTTTTGTATAATTTTTATGTCAAAGACATTGACGGTTGTCTAAGTGACAACTGTACGTTGAGACAACTTGCAGATGACGGCGTAGTGTCTGTCACGGGACCCAATGGGGTCGATCTGCAAGGACCCTTACAGGATACCTTGGACAATTTGTCTACTTGGGCTCTCGAGCTAGGTATCGAATTCTCTACGGAGAAAACTGAGTTGGTAGTTTTTTCTAGGAAGCATAACCCAGCGCAACCGAAGCTTCAAATTTGGGGTAAGCCGATAGCTCATTCTATGTCATTTAAATATCTTGGGGTCTGGTTCGATTCTAAGTGCACCTGGAGATCCCATATTGAGTATGTGAAGCGAAAGTGCCAGCCAAGGATCAATTTTCTCTGCACAATTACCGGGACCTGGTGGGGAGCTCATCCACAAGATCTTCTAACGTTGTACCGGACAACGATTTTGTCGATTATGGAATACGGTAGTTTTTGTTTTCATTCAGCGGCTCGGTCGCACATCATCAAACTGGAACGTATTCAGTATCGGTGTCTTCGTATCGCGTTAGGTTGCATGCACTCGACTCACACCATGAGTCTTGAAGTGCTGGCTGGCATGTTGCCACTCTCGGATCGGTTTACAGAATTATCTCTCCGGCTCCTCACCAGGTGTGAAGTTATGAACCCCCAGGTGATCGAAAATTTTGAGAAGATCGAGGCTTTATGATTCCCTTCGGGCTCGAGGTAGACAACCCAATGTGCCAATTCGAGATATTTTGGCTGTACGTGATTTGGAGTACATGAAACTCATTTATGTGTTTTTGACTAACATTAGCCTTAGATTGTAGTTAGTTTAACATGTATGTTTAGTATAAGTTTTTTTTTTTCTGTGTTTGTGTGTTTTTTTTTTCTCTTTCAAAAATGTTCGATTAAAAAGAAAACCAAAAGTTGTGTAGTTATAAGTGTTTCAATAATTAAGAATTTAAATTTAATGTGTTATGTAAACCATACTTTAAATTCCCACCCTCTTTCCCATCCGTAATTTGTAATTCCTATTAACCTCGAGACGGCCGCGAGTAATCGGCTCTATCCTCCTAACTTTAGTTTTAAGATAAATGATGTATAAAAGTATGAAAATTTGGCTCTGTAAAGTTTATTCGATTGAGCCTGTACAAATAAATGATTTAAAAAAAAAAAAAAAGGAGAAAGCTCCAGTGTGTTACTAAGTTCACAATTCAAGCGTTCAGGTCAGCATCGATTTAAAAAATAGAGAGGTTACGGAATTTTGTTCAATATTACGAAGCGATATTTTGACAATTGATCTGCATGGAACGAAATGTCACCTTCACTTACACGCTATTTCTAAACAATTTAAATTTGATTACGATGTACTGAAATTCGTCGGAAGTATAGCTACCCAAAAGTGAGTAAAGGTGGTTAAGAGTAACACGTTGACAAGTTAGTAAACATCGATCGGATTCAAGCCGATGTTGACTGTTTGTCATATTATCACTACGAACTATCTTTACTCAGAGTAACATTGGATGGGGTAACTATGCCACGGTTTTATGAACTAATTGTGGAACTTTTATGTGAAGCATAAGAGCATTGAATGCTGCTGCCTGTTTTTTTTATGGAAGCATTTCTCAAGGGTCACCCACAATTGATACGTTGCGGATGCGTTGACGTAAATTTGACAGTAAACCTATGGGAAAACTGTCAAATTTACGCAAACGCATCCGCAACGTATCAAATGTGGGCCATCCATTACTCACCACACGAATACGCTAAGGTTGTTTTGCACGGTTTTTTTACACGGGTTGTTTTCGGCGATAACTCCAGAACGGAAGAACTTATCGACCTAATTCAAATCAGACTTTACGTTTTGCGCCAAAAGTAATCATATGGCAGTTTTTCAAATAAATCACAATTGTTGGTGTAAATACTCAAAATTTTAAAAACTATATTCTGACCATTGCATGGAAAGGTTACGCATAGAAACCAAATCGAAAAAAAAAGTTTAAGCATGTTTTTTTTTTATTTCTTTATTATAGTGGCTTTCAGCCTCCTGGGCTGGTTCGCCACTATTTAAGCATGTTAATTTATCAACTCTAATTAGTCTTTTTTTACACAGTTCCATACTAAAAGTGCAAAGTATCCCCCGTGCAAAAAAAAACATTAGTGTAGTTATGACTAGTGAAAGAATATCGTTTATTTATTGTTTTTGTATTGATATTTGATGATAGATGCGGCGGTAATGCCAGTGTTTTCAATTGGCTCAGACCCAAGGAGTAGGTGGATGAGATGGAGGAAAGCATTCGAGAGATTTGCGGCAGAAAATGAGATAAACGGTGTAAGGAAATTTAAATGAAATGGTTGAAACCAAGTGAATTGTATAACACTAACACTATACCAAATGAACTTTCCTAGTTTTATATTTTATACACTAACCAAAAATAAATTAATCGGTCTATTTCAAGCCACCGGAGAAATCACTTACTATCCGAAGCGTCTATTTTCCTCAGAGGTATCCCAAGTCCACTCGGTCTGTCCCCATTTGTTACATTTTGTAGACAGGATTGGGCCTCGAGTTGGGTGCCGGTTAAAAATCGCGGTGTGATGTGCTAATTTTTAACTGCAGTGAGCGTCATTGGAGGTGACACGGGTAAATATCGGGGTTGGAAACGGAACCACACGAGCAGTGTTGAACACGTGAGGATTTTTTTCTGGTGACGTGATTCTCCAAGCGACGGCGGGCTTGTCGAAAGCGGTAAGAGCTATTATAGTGCTATAGGCTAAGACCATGTGGTGAGCATATGTCCGTGGGTCGAGGAACAATCGTCCATAGTATTGAACAATCGCTGCATTGTTCTGGCTGAAGAATAGTTGTAAGTTGACTGGCGCGCGTGCGTAGATCGTTCTGACGGATGTTTCAACGTCGGGAAACTCTTCCAGTCGTTTACTCTCTGAGTGGTGAAGTCAAGTGGTCACTTCAACGCGTTAAAAGACCCATCGTGGGGGATCTTATTGGATGAGAGCGTCGCCGTACGTTTCGTTGTCGGGAAACGTAACATGTCGAAAACCACGTATGGACGGAGGTCGTGAGTTGGCAATAGTGGTATGAGTGATACCGAATCTGAAGGCGATCTATTTGAAAATTCGGTTGTTCTTCGCCGCTTAGACGGAACTGAGCTCCCACCCTTTGTTACGGACCGAAAGACAAAACGTAAACAGTTGGTCATGGCTGAATAACTGAAAACACAGCTGGCAACGTTGAAGTTGGAGCTAGATGAACTTCGTCGGGTTGCGTCAGGGAATACTGGTGATGCTAATAGTCGGAATAATGTGCCGGCGGAAAGGGTACCAGATTTTAGAGAAATTAGAGAGTATATCAATCCGTTCGACCATATATCACTCTCGTGTCCAAATGCCGAAGATTGGATAAAGTACATAGATGAGATTGGTGATGTGTATGACTGGACATCAGCTTTGCGCCAACATTGTGCTCGATTGAGTTTGGGCGGTTATGCTAAATTGTGATTCGAAGGTTGTCAGGCCACGATTGCGTGCTGGACGGATTTCAAGACCGAAATAATCAAGGGTTTTCCGTCTGCCAAAAATCCTATTTACTACCATAATTTGCTCTCATCCCGAAAATGGAAGGTCGGAGAAACGGTAGAAGAGTATGTGTACGAGATGCTGGCAATGGGTCGAAAAGGTGCTTTCACCGAAGAGACAATCGTCACATATGTAACCAGTGGTTTGCGGTCGTATGTGAAGCGATCAAGTATGACGATCGAGAAGGTGTCAACAGTGCAAGCGTTGTTGGAAGAATTAAGATGGATTGACATTAAGAATGTGGAAGCCAGCACCAGTAAGACCACCGATGCTGTTACTTATGCTAATTCAACAGCGAATATGAGTGACGAACGCAGAAAAGCAGAACCAGTTGGCGCATCTTGCTTTCGTTGTCGAGAAATGGGACACATCACCAGAAATTGTCCCAAAGTAAATGCCATTTGTTTAAAAGGGAGGGTCACATGAAGAGGGAGTGAAATAGTTTCGGGACAAAAAGAGAAGCCCGAGAACAAACCACGAAAATGATGCGGGTTGTGGACCAAAAAAGTGTATTCATTAAAAATGTAAAGCTCTTTTGGATACCGGTGGACGAGTATCAACGATTCAGGAAAAGTTCGCCAAAAGGGTCGGTGAATTGAAGCCAAGCCACAAAGTGCTACGTGGATTTCGGAAGAAGGAGGTTACCGTGTCATCGAAAGTGTGTGACCAGCTGCATGTCGATGGGATCATTCTTCAAGTGGAGCTTCAAGTTGTACCCACGTGGGTGCAGGATACGGAAATTATTCTCGGAGAAGATGTGATCGATCAGGATCGGTTGGTTATGGTGAAGCGCAAAGACGATGTGAAGTTCGCGTGGGAAAAAGAACCAGAGACGGAACAGTGTGAACCCATTTTGGCGGAACAAGGAGGAACATCGGAAGTGGCTCGAATGTACACGTTTGCGGTAAAATCGGAGACAGTGATCGCTCCGCAAGCGTTAAACAGTGATGGTGGGTACCAATACAACCAACGTCTGGTTCGGATGGTACAGCAGTATAGGGATTGCTTTGCACTTAATATGAAGGAGATGGGATGTGCGAAATCGACAATGATGAAAATCTATTTGACGAACTACTATCCAGTGTAAAAAAGCCTCAAAAATTAGAATATGCTTGGGAAAATGTCTTATGTGAAATTATGAGTGAGTTGTTGGATTATTGCTGAGACTGAGTCACCGTACAACAGCCAGTTAGTGTTAGTCCCGAAGAAAAATAATCAGTTCAGAATGGCCATTGACTATTGGTCATTGAATGCGAAGACTGTCAAGAACAAGTACCCTATGCCCGACATCGAGTCATGCTTGTTGAAGCTGGCAGGGACTCGGTTATTCATAACCATCGATTTATACAGTGGTTATTACCAGATTCCGTTAGATTAAGAGAGCCAGAGTTATACTGCTCTACCACGACATTACCGTTTCCTGAATGCCCTTTGGGTTAGTGAACGGTTGTGCTATTTTTCAAAAAGCTATGTACAAAATAGTTGAAGTGCTGGAAAAGAAGAAAATTGTGGTAATCGCCAATATTGATGAACTGATCCTACCGGGCCAGGATGAAGAGGAGTTGTTGCAGATGTTTAAAGAGCTCTTGGTAGTCCTACGAGACGAAGGTTTCACGATAAATTTGCAGATGAGCCACTTTTTCAAAAAATCCGTGTGTTTTCTGGGGTTTGAAGTTAGAGTCAATGGGATGCGGCCGGGTGAGCTGAAGACAAAAGCCGTTGCAGATTTTCCAACCCCAACTTCCGTTCATTCTGTGCAGCAGTTCCTAGGGTTGTCTGGCTTTTTCAGGCGATTTGTACAAGATTACAGCATAATTTCAGAACCAATGTTTAGGTTGCTGAAAAAAGATGCTGAGTTTGTGTGGCAAGAAGAACAGGAGAAGGCATTTCGAAGAATCAAGCAGATGTTAGTAGAGCGACCTTTGCTTGTGTTGTACGACCCCAACGCGGAAATAGAGCTGCATGCATATGCTTCTAGTGTGGGCTTGGCCGGAATACTGCTGCAAAAGTGGGAAGATGGATGGAAACCCGTCGGTTATTCCAGCTGGGAGACATCTAGGGCTGAGGCCATTTACCATAGTTACGAACTGGAGTTACTAGCTGGGGTGGCGAGTGTTTAGCGCTTCAGGCAGTATTTGATAGGGAGATTTTTTATACTGCGTACGGATTGAGCATGCAGAGGCAAGATCAGCGGTTGGTGGAAATCGTTAATAAACTCTCACGAGATCCATTGTGCGATTCACGATAACTATGTGTATGAACACCATCGGTTATATCGCAAGGTGAATGAACGAAAATGTTGGGTGGTGCCAAATACTGTAAGATGGAAATTGGTGAAAAGTTATCATGATAAAAAGGGACATTTCGGCGAAGACAAAATGCGGAAATATATTCGAGCCTACATTTCTGCATGCCCTAAATGTGCATTGAAATGTGAAGCAAGGAAGGCCTGAGGGTTTCCTGAATCCGATCCCGAAGACGCCAGTACCGTTTCATATGGTACAAATTGACCATCTGGAAGCTTTTCCTAGGTCTGCTAAGGGAAATGAGCATATCCTGGCCTTAGTTTGTGGATTCTCAAAATTTTTGTTGGTGAAGCCGGTGAAATCAACAAATGCAAAGCCGGTTATCACGATGTTGGAAGAAATATCCAGTGTTTTTGGTTTGCCGTCCCGCATAATCACGGACCGTGGAACGGCATTTACGTCAAGAGTGTTCAAGCAATATTGTGAAGATTACGTTATTGATCACGTATTGATGCCGTAGGAACACCACGCTGGAACGGGCAGATTGACAGAAGTAATCGAACCATTCTCAAAACTCTACGTACAATGGTGGCCGATGCGGATAGGCGGTGGGAGTGTAATCAATCAATACCGCCCCAAATTCTACCACCAAAGAATCCCCAACTACACTCGTGCTGTCTTACAAGCCAAAGGCGTCGTACAAAACGAAATAATCTCTGTTATTTCTACCGAGAAGGCCACGTTGTCAGAGCCGATAGAAGAGATTCGAAATCGGGTGGAGAGAGTCACTCGCGAGAACCAGATGAAGCAGAATAAATACTACGATGAACGACGTCGACTAGCTGCCACTTACGAGGTGGACGACTTGGTGCTGGTGGTGAAAGGCCAAAACATAGCAGGAGGCAGTCGTAAGCAGGAGCCACGGAACAAGGGGTCGTTTAGCGTCATCGGAGTGCTACCAAATGACCGCTACAGAGTGGCTACGGTCCCGTGAGTCAGCGGTCGCCGCTTTTCAACTGTGTACTCGGTGCATGAAGCGGTGGTGCGAAGTGGTTGATTTAGATGAGGTAACATTAGTTGGTGAGAGTCGGATAAGCGACGAAGAAGACTTTTGAATTAGAACATTTGTTTATTTGGAATTACGCTATTTAATTGAACTTCGATGAGAACATCTTTTTGTCTGGGTGTCCGATTGTAAGGAAATTTTTATGAAATGGTTGAAACCCAGTGAATTGTATAACACTAACACTATACCAAATGAACTTTCCTAGCACATTAAACAAAATTAAATTATTCGGTCTATTGCAAGCCACCGGAGAAATCACTTGCTATCCGAAGTGTCTATTTTCATCAGAGGTATCCTAAGTCCACTCGGTCTGTCCCCATTTCTTACAACGGTTATGAGGAGAATTATAATCTACTGTTAGTGCTTGGTGGTATTGAGCTGCAGTCCCACTTTGATAAAATTGATCATATGCAAGTTGGTGCCAACCTTCAACCAGATAGTGACGAAATACAAATCCTGAAACATTGCTAACAATATTGGCATTCGATAAACATTTTGCCCCGCAGTTAAATAAACGATTTGAAAGGCACCAGTTTTGGGCCATGAAGCAAGAGCAACCAGAAAGCTTCGATGATTTTACTTTTCGATTGAAAGAACAAGGGAATCGGTGCCAGTTTATTGACCGGACAAGGCAGGGCATATAGCGAAAGACACTCAGTAATGTTCAGCGGGGAACGTGACTTGCTTCAACTGTGGAATGCAGGGTCACTTCAAGGTATGAAGAAGAGAAAGTCCGACGAATTCCACACAACTCAAAAGCACAAACTAGTTTGCGCTGTAGTTGAAAACCCCTCTGAGCCTGGAGTGAGCGGTGTATTTTTTGTCAAAAATGATGAACCATCGGAAATTCTTCGTTTTGTTCTTGGTGGTATAGAAACTGACATGGTTGTTGATTCAGGATCACCTGCTAATATAAATCGAGAATGCACTTACCGAATGCTAAAGAATGCTAGTACAAGTATTATCAATGAACGAAATGGTCAAAATTTAAATCTACGATTGGAGTCTTTTGCTTCAAACAGTAAGATTTTGTTCACCACAGCATTTGAAGCAGATATTAAAATTCCTGATACGGATACCAGAATATGGGCACATTGGCTTGTTGCGCCGAAGGGTCAAATGGACCTACTGAGCAAGTTGACGCCATTCGCTTTGGGCGTCCCCAAAATTGGATAAAGCGTTAACACCATCAACAATCAGACGAGTCTTTTCCAACAAAATGCAAAGTTTCCGAAACTACCTGGGATTGCCCTGAAGATATATGTAGATGAACGTATCCGACCTGTTGCGCAAGCTACTAGACGCCTTCCAATTACCATGGAAGCTGATGTAGAAAAGGTTGGTGACATAATTTCAAGTGGACATTTGTATTTTATCGGGTATTTTTCAAAAGACATTTTATTTTATTTTTTGTCTCAATGGTGATACAAAATTTGGTCGAACAAAAGATTATTGAACGTGCCGAAGCACCGTTTACAAGGGTGTCACCATTAGTACCCGTTCGAAAGAGTGACGATCTGCGTCCTCGTTAACCAGCTGGGCAGTATCTTCAAATGAAGACTCCCCTTTTCGTTTTGGGCAAATAGGGTACCGGTTTGAATTCGAATGTAGAGTTGGCTTTTCTACGGATTTCTACGGTGGGGCAGAAATAATAATCCGTAGGACAAATAGCGGCTTTACAGTGACAGAAAGCCATACATACCTTTAACCTGCTATTCACCTAGCCAGGCATGTTTTTCACGAATTACACAGAACTTTAGGCACCCATGGTTTATCCAGATTCTCCGGCCAAATTTCAAAATAAAAACGGAATGCAGATTGAAGAGAAGCAGTGAATTTAACCTTTGTCGTAAAAATGTAGACGCCACAGGCATAACAAAACATAACAAAAAGAGAGAGAGAGAGAGAGAGAGAGAGAGAGAGAGATATTGAGAGAGAGCTATTTTACCCATTGAGCCCTAATTTTCTTCGTTTTTTCTTTGGCTTCAAGCTACATATGCAATATTTTTTTTTTGTTGAAGTTATTTTGGTAGTAATCATATGTAATTTTTTTTTTCAAAGCTCCAAAAAAAATGTACACTTATAAATAGCGTCGAAACTATTACTCCTACAATATTGCAATGTTCAGAAGATCAGTGTTAAATTCAATTTTGCTTCATTTGATCACAAAATATTTTAAATTGGATCACACGCGCTGGAGATATTCCATTTTAAGTAAATGTGTTTTTGTTCATTTATTAAAAAATCAACTTTTATCCATATCTCGAAAACTGTTCTACGTTAATTTTTTTGACGGCATTTTTGAATTCTGCATAACGTTTCACATTTGAAACATTAGTCGAATTACAAAGTTCATCACTTTTGATTTTATTTTGTAAACTAGTGTTTAGTCCAAGCGAAAATCAAGGTACATGCGCATGAGCATGAGCATGATTGACTGCTTGCGGTTGCTACTCTGTTATTGCCAGATCGGCTGTTATTACACAGAGAACCAACAGATGATGTTTGGGACTAACAGTCATCCTCAATGTGTAAAAACTGGCGATCTAGAATTTAAAAAAGCAAACCAGCGCCGGCCGCATCCATGCAGGTCAAATAAGGATAGGGTAGGAGTATGTTGACGTGATACTCGCTTTGATGGAAGCCGAGAACACCTCTGCACTTCCACGAGAACTCACTGGGATGTTGGATATATGGGGTAGGGTTAGCAGCATGGTTCGTTTTGGTCAACGGAACGCTGAATTTAGGTAGGGATATCATTTTGATAACCATAAGATTTTAGATGTTGTTTCTGGTTTATTCTCTAGACATCCGGTTGACCGGAGATGTACAGTATAATTATTTAAAATTTTGATTCCGATTTAAACCAACAGAAAATATGAATGCTATTGGGGTCAGGCACAAGTGTGCGTAATTCACAGTACTGGAATTTCAAAATGTCAAGAAATAAAGCTATTAGTTTAAGAATGGCAAGCGTTAAAAGATAAATTAAGAAAGAAGAAAAATAAAGTTGAAATCAAGTTTAGTGAATTCGTGTATAACTCGTGACGTGCAAACGAAACCTTAATTAAACGGAACAGGAAAGACGAGAATATTTTTAACGCGACGTTCCTTATATCGGACAACCGAACGTTTACCTGTTTAAAGTCTGGCAAAAAAAAACCACTGAACACAGCAAAAAAAATTCTAATGGTGTGCGTTTGTGTGTGTCTCTGTTGTGTGTGTGTGTGTGTGTGTGTGTGTGTGTGTGTGTGTGTGTGTGTGTGTGTGTGTGTGTGTGTGTGTGTGTGTGTGTGTGTGTGTGTGTGTGTGTGTGTGTGTGTGTGTGTGTGTGTGTGTGTGTGTGTGTGTGTGTGTGTGTGTGTGTGTGTGTGTGTGTACAATCTAACACTCACTGGCCGGCAATGGTATTATGGAAGAAATCTGTTTACAACAACCGCTCAAGTGATCATTGGAAGCAGCTTTAATGCGAGAGCTGGAAAGTGATAGCTCTACTGCTGATCCAGCAACCCATTTCAGAATGTCTGGAGAGTCACACCAATTCCGAAGTTACTTTCACATACAATAAGCCCCACATGTATACATTACCGATATCAATTGGATAAGGGCACTGAACACACTTCCAGATTTGGAAATGTTCAATTTCCAAACCAGGCACGTACTTGGTATTATTTAAAAATAAGGTTATTGTTATATAGTTATAGAAATAGAGTTATAGAGTTAAAGTCAGATACATCTCACCCATGGCCGCTTCCTTAATTACACTCGCTTGTTCATTCGTAAACATGAAAATTCTCGACGTTGATTCGTAATTAGCTTCATGCACTCGTGACGAAATAAGCGCAAAAATTGACGTTGACAAACCGCCCGATAGATATGCAACCTGCACAACTACGTGGTGGACGCTTCTGAAATTATGTGCCAGCCTTTCACGCATGCGCATTGTCTTCGTTTGCTGCTTCTGACAAGCAAATGGCCGTTTTCTACATGCACTGGTCTTCTTCTTTTTTTCACTCCACACTGCCAATATCAAATCCCCGCTATGAGGCGACTCTATAACGAACTTCAAAACTGCAAATTATTATCGATTCACTCGCGACAAAGCGGAAAAACACTCAAACTTTATCATTTATGTCCGGATTTCACAATACTACCACTAATAAACAAGACTAAGCTGATGTAACTCTTCTTCCGGGTGCAGGGCGAAGCACAAAAAACCAGAAAAATTGGAAATACTACCGCCACTCACACATTTCGGGTGGGAATCGATTGTATTCACTACGTCTTTCCCAAAGCACGCCTATATTTAATGATTTCACTGTTAGTTAGAGTTAAATAACGAATTATTGGGTCATCCCAGAAATTCGTCATCCCAGCCGACTCCCGGACGTCTCCCGAAAATCTCTTGCAGCAGGACCTTGAGGAATATCAGCAAGTGTAAAAGCAATCTGAGAGGGTCGAATCTGACCATCAGTGTACGTAACACCTCCCTCTTGGTTGGGCGCCACTAACCCGACAATACGTCGTGCTTCGGCGATAGCTTGAAAGTGAGTGTGTTCGCTTCTGTGCACCACCACATACCTAGAACCTTTTCTGTGGCGATTTCCGATCCACGGTTCAGGCCCTTTTCGTCAACCCGTTCCTTCTGCAATGCCGCGAGAACCGCTGGAGAATTTGAAATCAAATTACACATCTCGAAACCGGCTTTGGCATGGATGTGTCGAACATCTCTAGCCAGTTGAATCGCCTCATCCTCGGTCTCCATACTTGCTAGCATATCGTCCACATAGTGATTCTTGACGATTGCTTTTGCCGCCGCTACTGTCCAGCGGGGTACTGTCCAGTGTGCTTCTCAGTGTTTAAGTTTTTGACGTATTGGGCGCAACTTGGTAAACAACATGCCCCGAACGTCATCACCTGCATATTGTAAGTGCTCGGTTCTGCATCTGTCGGGTGCTCCCTCCATAAAAACCGTATACAATTTTTATATAATCTTGGTCGTCTATCGCCATCCACACCTGGTGAAACATCTCCCTGAGGTCACCACATATCGCTATCTTATTCTCACGGAACTGGATGAGTACGGACACGAGGGAAGTCAGCTGATCCGGTCCAGTTCAACAGCATTGAATTCAGAGATACTCCGTTGATTTTGGCTGCCACGTATTTGGCGGTGGAGTCACACTCAAGTGATTTGATAGAGAGGGCAGTGGCATTATGAAGGGCAGCGAAAGTTTGGGCATTTGAATGATCAATTGTCGGTACTGTTGTAGTTGGGGGTTTGGCGGTAGTTGGCGGGACGAATGAAACATAATTTATTGTGGGGGCGTTCGTAGGGGGTGGAACAGGGGTTATTAGTGCTGTTTGTGCACCTGGGATTACGGGGGCAGTTGGTTGAGTGCTTGTACTGATTGCGGTCAAATTGACAACGGACACGGAGGCATCTATCAATATAACATGGGAGGCTCCAGCAGATTATGAGGGAAGCGAAATGGTTCCCTGAAGATGGTCATGCGTATTTACTGGCGGGCCATTTGGTGGGGTTCTTTCTAACGTCTTACTCTTTCGAAGGGTAACAAAGAGTGCTCACAAGGAGGCGTGTTATCACCTCTATTTTGGTCTTTAATAGTTGATGATCTTCTCAAAAATCTGATAGCTCTAGGTTTCGAAATAGTTGGCTTCGCAGATGATATAGTTATAATAGTACATGGAAAATATGACGGTAACATCGCAAACAGAATGCAAATTGCTTTAAATTTTGTCTCATCATGGTGTGATAGGGAAAGGCTGAATATAACCTAAACTTAATTGGAATACACATCTAAAGCAGACGATAACTAAAACAACCAATGCTCTATGAATAAGCAAAAGAATATTTGGGAAGCAATGGGGACTGAAGCTGAAGATGATTCTTTAGACTTACTCGGCAATTGTGAGACCCCGGGTTACCTACGCTTCATTGATCTGGTGCCATGAACGGAAGAGAGAGTTGCTGAGAGAAAGTTAGAAAGACTTCAACGACTAGCAACTTCTTCAATCACTGGTGCAATGAGAAGTACACCATCGAAAGCACTAAATGCTTTACTATACATACTACCATTGCACCAAGTCGTACAAACAGAAGCTGAAAAGAGCGCTCTGAGGATTAAAAGATCTGTGAACCTCTTTGATGGTGATCTAATAGGACATCTAAGCATTCTAAAAATTATTAAACTAAATTCTTTAGTTATGAACAACGAAGATTGGTTGAAAAAACACACAATTTCGACCGTGTAAATTGATCCTCGGCGTGATTCGTGGGAATGCGGTGGTCCGAATCTTTGTCCAGGATCGATAGTTTTCTTTACAGATGATTCAAGAATGCACAATCAAGTTGGAGCAGGAGTAACTAGTCCATGGATAGACATGTCGATTCCGATTAGCAGGTGGCCTACAGTATTCCAAGCTGAAATTCACAAAATTCTGTGCTTGCGTAAAAAATATAAACATTCAAATATATGTATTACACTGGTAGGCAAAATAAAGTGCCCACCTCTTCGTTTTTTCAATTTCTCTCATTTACTTGGTTCAAATTAAAGCAAACACAGTGTAGTTTTTTTTCTTATTTTATTTTTTATATTCTTTTTAAAAAAAAGGAGAACGCAGTGCTTTCGAAAGCAATTCCCTTGTGTATCCGAAAATAGGTCTTTCGTGATGTGCAAAACGGTGAATCGCACCGGGCTGTCGCTAAGAAGTACAGTATCAGTAAGGCAGCGGTTGGCATAATTCTTCTGAAGCTTAAAACGTTTGGATCAATGGTGGATCGCCCTGGCAGAGGCAGGAAGCGGAAAACGGATGCGAGAACGGACACCAAGATCATGCGCGAAGTCAAGAAGAACCCGAAGGTAACTGTCCGCGAGATCCAGGAAACCCTTCAGTTATCAGTTTCCGGTCGAACTGTTCGTCACCGTATCGTAGCACAGGGGTTGAATAGCAAACTTGTCCGGAAGCGCCCATTTATCAGCAAGGCAAACAAAGCCAAACGGCTTAAGTTTGCTAAGGGGCATGCTGATAAGTCCCTAGAGTTCTGGAAAACGGTTCTCTGGACGGACGAATCAAAATTCGAGCTGTTTAACCGAAAGCGGCGGGTTCGTGTTTGGTGCAGATCGCGAGAGGAGCTTCAGGAGCGCCACATCCAAGGCACGATGAAGCATGGAGGAGGAAATGTGATGGTCTGGGGGTGTTTTTCGTGGGGTGGAGTGGGAAGCATTGTGAAAATCGACGGGATAATGACGGCAGATTCTTACATCAACATCCTGCGAGAAAATCTGGAGGTTTCGCTGATCAAGACGGGCCTTGAAGAGAAGTTAGTATTCCAGCAGGACAACGACCCGAAGCATACTGCCAAGAAGACAAAGTCTTTCGTCCGGTCTTGTCGGATCAAACCGCTGGAATGGCCTCACAAAGCCCAGACCTCAATCCCATCGAGAATTTGTGGGCGATTCTCGATGCCAGGGTTGACAAAACTGGTGTTACCAATAAAAATAACTATTTCGAAGCCCTGGAGCGCGCCTGGGAAGAGCTAGATCCACAGCACCTAAAGAACCTGGTCGAGAGCATGTCGAAGCGCCTGCAGGAGGTCCTGAAGGCCAGAGGAGGACACATCAATTATTGAAATGCTTTAATTTTACTTTAATTTATGTTTTCTGTAGCCTAAATGAAGTGGGCACTTTATTTTGTCAGTGTTTTTTTTTCAACACAAATTGATTTTTTTTTTCTTTAAGTAAAACTCCTTTTTTTGCAGTATTCCATAAGTGAAACTTAAAAAGAATATAAAAAATAAGATAACAAAAAAAAAAATACAGTGTGTTTACTTTAATTTGAACCAAGTAAATAAGAGAAATTGAAAAAACGATGAGGTGGGCACTTTATTTTGCCTATCAGTGTATATCAGACAGTTAAGCAGCTCTAAATGCTTTAAAGTCAGCAACATGCACGTCTAAGCATGTTTGGGAATGTGTTCAATCACTTCAAAAGTTGTCTTGTCATAATCAAGTCGATCTATACTGGGTTCCTGGTCACTGCGGAATTGGTGGAAATGAACGAGCCTAGCAAGACTCGGAACATTTCTTAAGCCACTGCCCAGCAATTTTATTAAAAAACTAGAAGGGGCAGCCCAATGGGGTTGTACGCAAAGTTGACGTAGGACTACGAAGCATTGTGCAATCTAGATCGCTTGATTGTTTAAAGAGTGGCTGAAATTTGTTTCGTTCGATATCGAATTCCCATACACAACCTTAAATATTTGATATAGCCTGTCTTGGTATCTTAATTCATACATAGGTTATCAAATTTTAACAAACAATGCCCCAAGGGCTGAACTGAAAATTTCATGTAAAACATAAACACTTTAAACACATCAAAAACATAAAATTAAACAAAGCTGAAGAACCCAATGGGCTAAAACACTTCAATCAACCACCCCGAAACCCAGCTTTCAGCATTCCCAAACACATGTCAACTATTTTTTCCAGTTGTTTTGTTGGCCCTGAAAAGGGCCATTTTGGGTTCGAGGGAACAGCTACTAACACCGCCTTATTTCGCCATGAAGCTGGTTTACTTGATCATGGCTTCGGTTCGCTCTAAAACCTCGTGTTTGGCTAGCTCTCTCGGCAGCATTTGAATTTCCAGAGACAGGCGGTTTGAATTTCCAGAGACGTCAGGGCCATCCGCCAATTGATTTAAGTTAGTCGGGCAGCTACGCTCTCAATCCGCTCGGAAATGTCAATTACGAAGCTGTTCATAATGCTTATTGCTTTGGAGGAAACGACAGTATCGGGTTAAAATGCTTCACTGATTGCCTTCCGAGATGGTGAAGCGAGAATGCACCATAAGAGCATATTGTGTTGATTTGATCGACCACCTGAAAATCATTATCCTTATTGCGATGGTTGTGGTCTGTTTGGGAATTCAAAGTCTATTATTGCCGATAGACGTCTGGGTCGAAATAGTGCTAAATGAACGATAGAACAGTATTGGGAAGTGAATATGTAAGAAAATTATATTGTTAGCTCTTTAGATTGCATTTGGTGGCCCTAAAGAGGACCGTTTGGTTTTAATAATGATACGGCCCTAGTTGTATTTTCTACGATGGTAGAACCACATACTTTGCAGCCATATGTATGCTCCGACATTTTAGTTGGACATTCTCAAAATTATTTGATTCCTATCGAATGATTGAAATTTCAAACAGCACAAAAGCACATTCAACCAAACAAACTCTTCAATAAGCAAACTGATTTGGTCGTACTGAAAAGGACGGATATAGTTGATGGGGGAGAAATATTGTTCACGGTTTAACTTGGGGTTTCTTCTTGGTTTTCTTAGTTCACCTCCTCGTCGGTGCGGGTGGCCATCTGCAGGTGACGTGGGATGATTCTTGTCCCGTTGTTGTCACGGGCGGCTTTTCCCATCAACTCGTAGGCTTCAGCAGCCTTCTTTCTCGCAGCGATATTGACGGGAGCATCGGCCCAATCACCCAACTGCATCAACTTCTCTGGATAACGAATGCTCACCAGTGCATCCTCCAGTATGGTCGCACGCCTACTGCGTTGCTACAGCACATTTTGCTCTGCACAGAACTACGACTACCGTAAGACTGAATCAAATTTTCATTCAACGAAGTCAATGTGATACTAATTGCATCAAAGGGAACGAACTTCAGTTATTGCGCCACATAATTAGTTTTAATAAGTGCACGCTAGCGGATGATTTTCTTAACAGAAATGTTCCTAATTTGCTAGCCACTGCCAGCAACTAATCCGCTATGCATAACTAGGAACTAAAACGAACTCAACCACATAGTCGGTCATTGACGTGTAACAATTCGGCTCGAATTATCCTTTCTAAAATTTCGTTCGATTGTTGTTCAACGGTTTTATGATATACTCCGGGACGCGGCGTTTAATGAATGCTATTTTCAGCCGTGACGCGGTAATTGAACTACAAACCGACAAAAGAAAAATTCAACTAAACAAACTCTTTAGTTAATTAACTGATTTGGTCGTCCTGAAAAGGACGGATTTAATTGACGAGGGAGAAATAGTTTGCGATTCCCCTAGGGTTGTTTGTCTGGTCACGGGTGGCTTTTTCCCGCCAGCTCGTAGGCTTCAGCAGCCATGTCTCTCTCAGCGAGGTTGACGGGGGCATCGGCACCAACAGCCAACTGTATCAACGGCTCTATGCACTCCCGCTTCACTTTACTCAATTTTTGAGAACAATTATATGCTATATCTTTTTCTCTCACGGAAATGTTACTCAATTTTCGTAAAGCTTGTATTACACTGTTTGTCCAATAGCCAAATATTTGGCATAGGCAGCTAGACAGCTGACAGATATCATAGATGTTTGTCAGATGCCTATCTGCCTATGACAAATATTTGGCTATTGGACAAACAGTGTAATACAAGCTTAAGAAGTGGATCTAATCAAAAATCGAATTGATCCACTTTTTAACGAAAATTGTGTAACATATCCGAGAGAGAAAAAGAGATAGCATACAATTGTACTCAAAATTAAGTAAAGTAAAGCGGGAGTGTGAGCAACGACTACTCGCTAGTGCACCATCCAGGGTGCTTGCTGCCGCAAACTGTGTTGCAACAGCCACTGCACAGCTCTACGACGGTTGTAAGACTGAGTCAAAATTTCAGCTAAGAGCTGGTATGTTATGGCGTTGGATGCTATTGCACAAAAGAAGGCGGTACTAACGAAGGCAATGTGATACAAATTGCATCAAAGGGGACGAACTTTAGTCATTGTGCCACAATAATTAGTTTTATTTAAAGCACGCTAGCGGATGATTTTCTAAACAGAAATTTTCCTAATTTGCTAGCCACTGCCAGCAACTAATCCGCTATGCATAACTACGAACAAAGGCGAACTCCACCACATGGTCGGTCTCTGATGTGTTGCAGTTTGGCTCGAATTATCCCTTCAAGACTTTCGTTCGTTAGTTGTTCATCGTTTTGCGATAATATAATCGGGGACGCGACGTTTAATGAATGCCATGTTCAGCCGTGACGCGGTAATTGAATTACAAACAGCACAATAGAAAAATTCAACCAATCTCTTTAGTTAGTAAACTGATTTAGTCGTCCTGAAAAGAACGGATTTAGTGGCGCTACTACACCACTGCACAGCGCTACGACTACCGAAATACTAAACTTGTTTGATAACTTGTACTTGTTTGATAACCTTCGTGGCTGCCTAGGAGACGTTCGTTACTTAAATATGAAATCTGTGCTAGGAAGTACAGTGTATTTGGTAAATTTACTCTGAAAAATCGACATTTTAAGACACCACCTTATCTTTGCATTATTTTAAATAGTTTAGTGTTAAAAATCAATAGTTTTCATTATGAAAATCGATGCGTAGAAATATTTTCGTTCGATTGGTGCAAAAATTTAGTAAATGTTTGGAGAAACGACTGAGATATTAACGCTCAAAACCTGACCACATTTCGTGACGGTCGCAATAGATATTTTTTTAAACTGTACCCCAGTATTGAAAACAAAGACGTAGTCCTACGTCAAAAAAGTCAGTTCTTCGACAAAGGGCTACTAGAACTCTTTGATATTTGGAGAACAAATCTCAGTGCGGTAGTGCAATTCATTCGAAGTGTAATACCGTGCTGGGATAATGCTCTAAGTCAAGCGTTGACGACCACTCCTAATATCACAATAGATCTAAAAAATGGTCGCAGTGATAAAAATACCCGACTAGGCATAAAAAAAAATCCTCTCCTTGATCCATCTCACAGCGACTTAGGATAGAATGGAAACATCCTCTGGGCTTAGCTCACGACCAATAAGAGCCAACTGGTTCCCCTCTCCGTTGCCATAGATGCCATAATGTCCTAACAACCATCAGAAGACAATCCCATTGTCTGATGCTAGTTCTCAGTGAGTTGAAGCCAGGGATGATTTAAAGATGAGGAATTAATTTCCTTTAGACAGCTTGTCGAGTCAGTGAACATATCGGAAAGTCAATCGGGGGTGGAATAAGGAGACATGGTTTCATTAGGGCGAAAGCTTCAGGACTGAAAATGAAGCAATGAAGAACTGACACGGGGGATTGTGGCGTCGAAGGTAATGCCATAACTAACTTTAAAGTTGGGAACAGAGAGGTCTGTATATAAATGGTGGTGCTTGGTGGTATTTATCATGGACAAGTTTGTTGAAGTGGGGGATCGCCGGTTTAAACTAGATGAAGAAGAGAGAGGTCAATGCAAGGGTGGTGTATGTTCCAGGGTTTTGTTTTGGATCTGGTAAATTCAGCTATTGGAGGATTGTTGTGATTGGTTAGGGAATGAAAACAGGTGGTAGCTAGTTTAACTAGAGGGCTTTATCTCGACCGTTAAGACTAATCTAATGAATAGCTATAGGTGATGAATACTCCTGAGGTGTAGCGAAAAGCTATGTTTTATATGGGTAGAAGTTTATTCATCATCGCCACCTCTGCTAAAAAGACCAGTGCCATAAAACATTTTGAGTAGAAGCCAGCTATTTATCACGCGAATGATGGTAGCACATGTTATTTTAGACCGAATTTATTCAATCAGTCGTGAATGCTTTTTAGTGGGTTTACACCCCGTTCACATTACACCTTATATTACGTGATATAGGCTATTTACATATCAGCACCTATATATCTAGTTTTCCATGGAAATAATGTGCATGGTTTTTTATATCAAGATACTCTATATATCGTAATATAGGTAGTAATGTGAACGGGGTTTTATCGACAGCTTTGTCGTGGTGACTAAACCCAAGTGTCTGGTCGAGATAAACGCCTAGAAGGGATGGTAAGGATTTGATGGTGGACTGATTTATTTATATATTAATTTATTTACTGTACACCATCTTCGACTATGTCGTACAAACTGATTACTTAGAATAACATAATCTAATCCTCTAATTCTAGCACTAAACACATTTTTAGACAAAATAAATCAAATTCGTTACAAACATCGTTAAAGGATCGCAAACACAAGATAAAACAATATTGAATCCGAAGTTCGTTCTGTGAAACGGAATTGCCAGTAATGGGAAGTTTCGGAACCGACGAAGAGGAGTGTTCCACGGAATTAGTTCTAGGAGTTCGGGACAATCCACATGGCCCATTATAAGGTCGAAGATGAACAGCCGTTGCAGTTTAATACGCCTGGCTTAGAGGGTTTCCAAATCAATCAACTGGCATCGGTTGGGATAAGCGGGAAGGTTGACTGGAACATTCCACGGGAGCCGACGCAAGGCACACATCATGAAATTTTTCTGAATCCGCTCAATTGCAAGACTATGCGTGACGCAAGATGGAGACCACACCGGTGAGGCGTATTCTAAGATGCTGCGAACTAGCGATCAAAACAGCGTCTTAAGGCAATAAACGTCAGTGAAGCATGAAGTATGACGACGAATAAAACCAAGTACAGTGTATATTTTAGCAATAACGATGCTCATGTGCTCATTGAACCTCAGCTTCGAATCAATCGTAACACCCAGATCACAGATAGAACTTACACGTTCCAGAGAATCCGATCCCGTATAATACTGGTGCAGAATAACGTTGTTGCAGCGGGTGTAAGTTATTACTTTGCGCTTTTTGTTGTTTGCGCGCATGCCGTTGTCATCACACCAGACTAGCAAACGGTTTATATCCTCCTGAACTTCAACACAATCGGCGGGGGAGATAATCACGCGGAAAAATTTCAGATCATCGGCGAATGAAAGTTTTTACGATGAAAGCAGTTCACACAAGTCGAGGCAGTTCGAGATCTTCAAGAGCTTTCCAACCATCATTCGTAGAAAACTGAATGCAAGCCAAACTAATGTCATAGTTGAATGGGAAAAGCTGTACTAAACACGCTTTCGAAGAACGTGGCAAAGGATTGGCTGGGCAAGAACGGTTTTGCTTGACGGTTGTCTGAATCCTGATCAAATAGCTTTCATGCTATTTGCTTTGTACTCCGATTCAAGCTCTATTTATTTTTATTTTTTTATTTTTATTTTTTTTCTAGCTCTGTCGGACTCGTTTTTCGTAATGAAATATCGGAAGATTGTTGCGACGGTTACGCAGATCGGGAGTCCCCCACGGTCGGTTGAAAACTGAGATCGAAGCAGTTTTTTTTTCCGAGAAACATGGTTTTGATTGATAACATCAAAAGTGATCCATAAAAAACTGATAGCATCTTCCGTGGTACCGTCGTTCAATAATCGTTCCTAATCAATGTCCACTAGAATGGAGTTTACCAAGTCAAAATCGTATGCGGAATAGTCAAACTTAGAACATTAATTTTGATTGTCAAGTAAAGTTGGCGCGTCGCTATCGTCAAGCAGTAAAACTACTGGTGCGTGCACAGAAAATTTTCGTTAATATTACAAAATCGAAGGTACAACTAACAAATCTATTCGTTGTTTTCTGCAACGAAACTGATTTGTACGTTTTAAGAAACTACCTTCGTATTTAATGCCTCACGTGCAACTGTTAAAATCACTAAGCATTAGTTTTCACAGAAAGAACATTCGTTCATTCTACGAATACAATACAAATAGCTACGAGTAATTTGTTACCAATAAAAAAGAAACGTCTCTCTGGTGGTGCATGAACGACTAACAGATCTACTTTATCGGCTCAAAATGTAATTGAAAAAAAAAAGCGCACCACGAGGGTTCGGCGTATAAATTATCAATGTTTCTGACATGGGTTTCGATCCTAAAGGGCGATACGGTCAAAATTTGGTCAATATCAACTTGACGTATTTCTTTCAATTTTGCATTTTAAAAACCTGAACACCCCTCATTTTGAAGGTGTGTGTGTGTAGAATGTTGCTCCTATTTTGATTTTGGAATTCACTCTTCAGTTGTCAAAATGCCGTCCAAGCAAAAAGAGCAGCGTATCAAAATTTTGCTCGCGCATCGCGAAAATCCGAGCTCCGTAGTGACTCCAAATCGCGATGATAAACAAAATACGACGGCCAAAGCGCGATCCCGGAGGCTGTACACGACGATGCTAACGAAGTTTGACTGCGTGGTAATGGACGACGAAACCTACGTCAAAGCCGACTACAAGCAGCTTCCGGGACAGGAGTTTTATACGGCAAAAGGAAGGGGAAAGGTAGCAGATATTTTCAAGCACACGAAACTGTCAAAGTTCGCAAAGAAATATCTGGTTTGGCAAGCCATCTGTACCTGTGGCTTGAAAAGCAGCATTTTCATAGCTTCCGGGACTGTCAACCAAGAAATTTACGTGAAAGAGTGTTTGAATAAACGTCTGCTGCCTTTCCTGAAGAAACACGGTTGTTCCGTACTGTTTTGGCCGGATTTGGCATCTTGCCATTACGGTAAAAAGGCCATGGAGTGGTACGCCGCCAGCAACGTGCAGGTGGTTCCCAAGGACAAGAACCCTCCCAACACGCCAGAGCTCCGCCCAATTGAGAAATACTGGGCTATTGTCAAGCGGAACCTAAAGAAGACCAAAAAAACTGCTAAGGACGAGCAGCAGTTCAATGCAAACTGGCTTTCTGCGGCGAAGAAGGTGGACAAGGTGGCTGTACAAAATCTGATGGCAGGGGTCAAGCGTAAGGCCCGGCAATTCGGATTTGGAAAAGCGGAAGCCTAACTGAATATTTTTCCTGAATTTTATACTAATTGAACTTGAAAAAGAAATTTAATTTGATTTTTTAAATAAACGATTTCACCGATTTACACGCGTTTTCCCTTGACCAAATTTTGACCGTATCACCCTTTATATTTTTAGGAAGACCTATTATTATGTCAGGAATATCAACACTTATGAGTACGCTCGAAGAGAAGCAGCGATTGGCTGGTCTTCACCAAATTAATTTTGTGCATTGTAAAAAAATTGTGTAACGATAGCTTTTTGTTAGATGTCAAGCCATATGTATGTTTCATACAATTTACGAGACATTTGTTCGATGTACAAAATCCATGTTTACGAAACGAGTGAAAGCTCATCTACGAAAATAAACTTTCAGTATGGTGATTACATTGGCAACAGGGGAGACGATGGTGCAATTAAGTCAACACAGATAAAAAGAAACACTGAATTTTCTGCGTTATCTAATGCACATAAAGGGAATGCTAGATTTGGCAGAACATAATGGGATATTTCATGTAAATTTAAGCCAAATAACGCCTGAATCAAGCCTGTTGTATGAAAGATTGCAAACAATATCGTTGTTCACGCTCCTTTGGCTTGGAATTACACGAGGGGAAATTTTACGCGCTTGTTATAATTAATTATTTTTTTCTGTGAAGATATTCCGGGAAATTGGTAAATACCAGGTCCAAAAGTTTTTCATTTGTATTGACGAACTAGTAACCTGCCTCAAGCCATTTGTAAACATTGCTTCTGTGAAGTCCAGCTCAGTATCAGTAGAGACGTTAGCAGGAATGTATCAATTGATGTCTTTATCGAGATGCCATCGCAAGTTAGGAAGATTAAAGTCGCCGACAGACAAAATTATGTCATTCTCGGTCAAACGATCTGCAACAAGTTGTACCGCACTTGCTTGAGCACTTGAGTATATAACTACCAGAATTAGGTGAGAGATAGATAGCAACTATATAAAGCGAACGAGAATGCAACTTTATGCAAACTGCGATTTGTTCGAGTTCATTGCAGTTTAGCATCGAAACAGAATTACATTTGAGTGAGTTTTTAACCGTAATCAGCACTCCACCACCCCGCAACTGCTGACTCGTCAATGCATTACGATCACAACGGAAGAAAATGTACTCGGACGGAATTTCTCTGCTATCAATATCTGCCCGGAGCCATATTTCCGTGAAGATAAGCACATCATAATCGCAGCTAGACAGTACTAAACGTAGCTGAGAGATTTTTGTGCGCAAGCCCCTGACATTCTGGTAGTACGCGGAAAGAGTGCGATCGGGAACACATTTCTTCACGATAAGCGCATCGGATACCTGAAGGTTTGTTGGCATGTTAGGTGAGGCGATGTTAGATGTATTCGCTTCAGTGATAGATGGTTCAACAATTTTGATTGGCTCGTTCTCGGAGTAAAGTTCGGTTAGCGTGGTGGCGACTAGAAACGATGGACAGTACTGAGAGAGAAAAACTACTAACATGTGCTTACTTGCCTGCGTGGACGATTAGATAGACCCCTTCTTCAAACTCATACACAGGGCTGGGATGGCTGCAGATCACTGGCAGAAGTGACTCGACTGTGACGAGGGGATTTAGGGCTTCCTTGTGACTTGGAGGCGTGCATCCCGGTATTGTGACGTCTGTTGAAGGCTTGCTCGAAGAAAATGGTACATTGAAAACGCTCAAAACGTGCGACGAGCGTTGACATGAGCTCGACCCGAGAATGGCTGGCGTTGGGTTGCTGGAAGTGACAAACGTTACCGGGAGGAAAGCGTTCTCATTGCAAGCATACTTGCCTGTTAAAACTGGTTGGAAGCCCCCTTCTACAAACTCATACACAGGCCCGGGATGGCTGCCGAACGCTGGCGGTGGTGACGCGACTGTGACGTGGGGATAAGGGGCTTCCGTGAGGCTTCCAGGCGTGCATCCCGGTGTTGAAATAAAAACTGGCAATGGAGCTTCCAAAAAATTAAAGATGTTGCGAACTGGAGTGGACCACTTCAGCACAGGTCCATAATGGGACTGACGGATGATGGAGTTTGAGGAAGAGGCGAGGGTGTTGCTTGCAAGTTCTTCATCAGCGGGTGCCGAAATTTTGATGATCCGTAGTCTTCAAATTCTCGAAATAGATGTTCTTCATTCCATGTTTCTGGATCTAGTGCTTTACGTTTAAAGGAAGGGTCAATGCCAATTTTGAAGGAGACGAAGGAAAGCGATTCAATAGTTTTGCCTTTCGGTACCAGCTTCACCACGGTTGGATCGATGTCGATATGTAGGTAGGCTTTCGTCATCGCACATACTGCTTCGACTGTGACCTCCGGACAAATCTTTGAAATTTAGAGCCAAAACCGATAATCAATTTCACTCTTGCGAATCGGAATCGATACAATATTTTCCTCAGGTTTTTTTGCTACTCACGCAGCAACTTTCTGAAGCGCGCTCATTTGAGATGTTTCCTGTGTGATGTGAAGTACGATTGCATTGCCCGTGTTACACCTGAACAGGCGTTTATATGGAAGAAAACTCCACAGTATCCACGGCACACAACAACATCGGTTCCATTAATTCCTTCCGAGCATTTACCAAAGTTGTTCGCCATCCTGATGCGCCTATGCGTAGTCTTTATCAATCAGGTAAAAGAACACAAGTGATAGCATACAAGTGAGTGCTTCCGATAATGACAGGCAGATGTCGCTTCAGCGGAAAACAAAATGGCGTGGGGAGTAGTACGCTTTTGTTATGTAGCAAACAAACAAAACACAAGCCACACAAGTCAAACGCACAAAAACACTTCACAGTTTGTTAACGGGACAAGGGAGAGCGAAAAATTGATTTTTTTGTTTTCAATACACGTAAAACAACGAATATGAATATCACGACCGAGTGGTATACAAACGAACGAACTCATGGACGAGACAGTCCGGGGTGTGGAAGTAGTTCGCCTCCCCGCGGTGCACCCTGGAAACGTTAAGCTCCCCTTAACGGCTAAACGAACTACAACAGAGGAAGCGCCATACGGTGCAGGATCCGGCAGGAGGTCGTAAGCGGTCGTGACATGGGGAACAGGGACGATCCTGGGGTAATGCCGCACTCCCAGACGTTCCAACCCCGGTCCTGGCCCTGGCTTTCTCGATCGGAGGAGGGACCATACGACGCCATAGGTTCGGCAGGTACCGTAAGTGGTCGGGTAGGGAGATCGCGGACGATCTGGATTGACCACCAGACGTCCCGAACCCTGCTTGGATCCAGGAGCATCTCGATCGAATCAGCGTCAGGTCGGCGAAGCTAACTACTAAAGACCTATGTAGTTAGAGGTAGTGGGTGCGTAAAGCACACTAGCCCCATTCCTGAAGTAATACCGAAACGTGGTTCCGGGGTGGGCCGGGGCTCGAGGCACGGGTGGGTTTTTAGTGGGTCGAGGAGTTGGCACCCTCATCCCCTCACCCTGAGTTCTTCAGGAGCCTGTTTGCAGATTTTCCATCCCGTCAAAAAAAAAAATAGACGAGTCCAAGTACTATAGATGATAGTGAGTAGTTTGCTAATATTTTTGCTATTGTAACTAAGGTGTAAAAGTTGTGATTTCTTAGGCGACCCCGGCGTAGTGGTTAACATCCATACTTCTCACGCCAAGGTCACGAGTTCAAACTTCATCCCCGAACAAGTTACGAAAATACCAAAAAAGTATTTGAGTGACTATGACTAGAGATGAATCAGCCCAGGGCTGAAAATCTCGATAATCAAGGAACTACAAATAAATAATAAAAACACGCATTAATCCACCGATGGTGAGACTGAACCCTTCTTACACTTCACCACAATTACGAACTCAAATGTGGGCAATATTGTATTGGATACATATTTTCATCAGAAATTCCAAAAAGATTCAAAAATATTCAATATGCCATACATGAAATGTTTATAAAATGAATCTACTAACAAAACGCGACGCGAGACAAGACACAACACTTATCGTTCTTACAATTTAAAATAAATTTACCTTTTGGTCGACCGGTTTCGGGCACGATGCTGCCCATCTACGGGACTATGTCCGACTGATTACGCAAATCTTCGTACGCTTTTACGTAGCTGTCAGAAGAGAAGAGACAGTTACTGAATTCTCAGCTTTGTCAACTTAAACAGGCATGATGTGATGGGAGGATCGTCTTCATTCATGAGCGGTTCGGATGAATTGGCGATAAACAATGATTCCCATGCGTTTAGGTGAGACGGTTTCCTTACTGTTTTTATCAGTTTTGCTATTTCCCAGTCAATATTATGGTTAAAACCTGTCGCATGTACCGCTGTTGGTGATTCATTGAGTTTCCATTTATCAACAGCGTTTTTGTGTTCTTTCATCCGAACCTTCACTTTGCGGCGGGTTTGTCTGATGTATACGGATGAGCAGTCCTGACAGGGAATTTGGTAAATCCCAGAGTTTTCGTCCGGTGGAACCTTGTCCTTCAAGTTGCATAGAATGTCGCGTAGAGTGTTTTCGCTTTTGTAAACTATGTGTAATCCTAGTTGTTTGAGTGTGTTTTTTATTGGGTTCGTGACTTTAGGATAAAACGGTAGACTGATCCTTCGTACATTTTCTCTGTCTGGCTTAAGTGTGGTGATGTTTTTTATGTGTAGCTTTCGTTTGTGTTTTTGTAGAATTTTTTCCGTGAACTCTTTCTCGTAGCCATTCATCTCAGCTGCCTGGTAGATACGTTCTTTTTCTTCTGCGAATTCTTGTTCCTCCATGGGAACATTATATAGGCGGTGTGCCATGGAGTGAAAGGCCGCTTGTTTTTGGGATCCAAAGTGATTGGAGTCGGATGTAATGTACCGATCAGTCGATGTCGGTTTACGGTAAATTCAAGATTTCAACGTGTCATCTTCTTTTCTGGTGATCATTAAATCCAGGAAAGGTATTTTTCTGTCTTTTTATTTTTCTACCGTGAACTTAATTGAGCTATGACGTGAGTTAAGCATCGTGACGGTTTGATCTAGGTAGCGTTCTTTCACCGGTGCCAGTACATCATCAACATAACGCCACCAAACTCGAGGGAAAATTTTTTTCTTCTCAGCATCTACCTCGAAGTCGCTCATAAAAAGGGTTGGCAATAGGGGTGAAAGTTTGCTTCCCATGCTAAGACCGAACGTTTGCTTGTAGAATTTTCCTCTAAATGTGAAAAAATATGGTTCATGCAAACCTCAGCCACAAGAAGATACAAAAGCCACACCCTGTCGAGGCGATTTGATAGTGAGGCGCTCGACTGCGTTCTAAATGTCGACGCAGGCTTACCAGAGCATCGGCAATTGGTACGCTTGGGAATAGTGCTGTAACGTCAAACGATACCAAAATTTCACCTCACCCTTCTAGCTGCTGGACGAGATCGACAGAGTTTTTAACACTTTTGCCATGAGATACAGGGTATTTTTTCATCTCTTCAACTAGCCAGCAAATGGGCCGCATACCGAGTGGTGTTTTGTGAATTTTCGGTAGGCAATACAGTGATGCTACTTTTGGATTTGGCACGTGAAACTTTCTTTGAAGTTTTTCTTCGCCCATCAAACGCGCTACGTTGTGCCGAGCGAAGTTTACTTCTTCCACCATCGACTTGAGAGGGCCTTTAGGGTTTCCGTTCTTGAATTTGTGTTCTTCATACGGACCTGTACTAATCATGTCGCGTACGCGTGAATCATAATCTTCCCTGTCCATGATCACTACTGTATTGCCCTTATCCGCACGTGAGAAGATCACATCACGGGATTTTATTAAGCGAATCGTGCACCATGTATCGAAATTGTTTCGCTCTGTCTTTCGTTCTTTTCCTGCCGTTCGTGAAAAGCATTGCTTAACGTTGTATCGAATTGACGATTTTGTTACTAGGGGGTCAGACGGACCCTCCTTCAATGCCCTCGATCCCTGGTCTAAGCCACGGGGACCATTGAGGGTGGGCTCTCAAGGCCTCTTTTGTTCGACTGGCTAGCTCGAGCTTGAGGCCTTTTTACACTCAGGGTCGGCTTTTTTTCAAGGATTGCTATTCAAGGGACCGAATAAATACAACTCAGCCCGATTCCTTTTTAAATTTATTTTTAACCAACTTACAATTTTGGGGTGTGTGTGTGTGTGGGTGTCGATGTGCCGGCCGGCTGCTGCTGGATCTGGGCGCGCGTGGTTTACGTCCGATGATTGATCGGATGGTTCGGGAAGGGTTTTCGTCCGACTTTGGCGGGTTTTCCGAATACCGTTAACTTCTCGGGGTATGTGTTGGGTGTCGTTCCGTTGGTCGATTCACTGAGATATGTGGGTCGGGTTGCTTTAAATAAGCGCTATTGGGTCCTATTCATAAAGTATAGAACGTTTTTTGGTTAGGAGTAATTAGTTTAAGGAGCTACTGGGTCGGTTTTATTCAATTAAAGGCTATAAATGCCTAAAAGTATACCTGATTGCTTAAATCTCCACGTACACAGTTTGGTATCACTTCTCTAGATTTTTAAATAAAGCTTTAGCTCTAATGGCTCAAATGGTCTGTTCCTTATGGCGTTCGATACTTAAAGAGACCAAGCCTTGTGATCGATCTACCCAGTAGCTTACCCTTTTAATTATTTTCTCCTTCACTCTTTATGCTTCCTTTCCACAACTCGCGACAATCCTTTTGATGGCTCCCATGTAGCAGATTTTAGTGTGTTTTGTGTTGGTGTGTACTAAACTCGTGCTATTACAAATTTTGTTCTTGTTTCCGATTATTTAAATGTTTTTTTCATCGTGTGCATGCTTTTAAATATCATTAATAACTCCTACTTATTTAAATTGACATTAATAATTTCAATAAATAACAAAAACCTAATTCTAGAACACTAAAAACATAATTTTAAACTACTTCTACTCGGCAAACTTCTAAAGATTTTATTTCCAACGGTAACACTACCTTTTCTCCCCCCCCCCCCCCTCAAAATTAATCAAAACAAAATTTTAGATTAATTTTGTAAATGTTAAATTCATTTGAATCATTCCAGGGTTGAATCGCAACTTTAATGCTCTCGGTTATTCACAAAAATCAACATAACTTGCGTTTCTACAACAAACAGGTGCCTCAATCCAATTTAAGGACTTCTTGTTAACGCAATGAACTTCGCGAATAGGTTATTTAATCTTATCTTCTTCCAATGTCAAAACAGAATACTGTTTCGAGGAAGAGCAAAATTTCTTCTCTCAATCAAAACGAAATAATTCCGATGATTTAATTTGTGAATGCTGATCTTGCCGAACATATTAGCATGGTCTTTTAAAGGGAAAGCTTCACAAAAAATTGCTGAGAAATACGTGTTTAATTATGGCTTGCTCAATCAAAATCTGAAAACGCAGGGCAGAAAGCTGGATCCATAGCTGCTGCACATAACGATCTAAAAATTCTACATTTATTGTTTTATTTGCCTTCGATCGGTTTAATTTTCTGTCGCTGCTACGTGAACAGAATTTAAATTAATCCCTAAATGAAAAAACAGGACAACTATATACGCTAAACAGCTAGACATTCACCTCTCATCGGCTTCGTTATCTCACTCTACCGAAATTGGCTGTACAAATCACAAAAGACAGTGATCATCATATTCACAAAGGACGCTGAGACCGTATGGTTTAATCATTAGAACAAAATCTAGTATTCCTGAGTGTTCAAAATACAAATATTTCTAAACATTCCAGCTAGAAAACGAACGGAAAAGTTGTGCGCTCTTAATTGTCATCCGGAACCCCTGGCTTCAGGTCCGCCGATGAAAATATGCCAAGGTTTTTACCTTGTTCATCCAAAAGCTCGTAGGAACTTGTACCTCTACGAGAAACAATGGTACACGGAGTGTATGCTGGACCTAATTTGGCGTTATAAAAATCTCCAGCTGAAGATTGGACAAAATTCCGCTTATAAACTTTCTGTCCCACCTGGTACACCGGCGCAGGTTTTCGGAACCTAAGATTATAAGCTTTGGCGCTCTTATCATGAGCTTTTTCTAAGTGTTTCATAACAATGTCTTTCAGTGTGCGATCAACTTTTAATTTTCGTTCAACTCTTTCAGGTTCTGAAACATCCGATGTATCCACATCACGGCGATGTTCTTCCCCGCAGGCAACAATCTCGTGGCCAAAAAGGATCATGTATGGTGTTAGACCCGTAGACGAATGTATAGTGTTATTCAGTGTGTGTTCTACTTCAGAGATCCTCGTATCCCATAAACGCTGGTCAGTTTTGACGTATGTTCGGATACAAGCATTAATGCTTCGGTTTAAGCGTTCGACCGGATTGGCTTGACTATGATGTCGAGAATTGGTCCAGTGTTTAACCTCATATTGGTCCAAGAAATTTTTAAAATCTTTACTGAGAAAAATCGTAGCATTATCGCTAATCAGTATCTCAGGAACAGAGAAGCGACGAAACCACTATTCCTTCAGAATCTTGATAACAATATACGTTGAAATCTTTTTAACTGGTACTAAAATGTTCCATTTCGAATAGACATCCAGGATTACTAAAAGGTGTGCATGACCAGATTTTGATCGAGGCAACGATTGAATGAAATCGATCGCTAAAAGTTGAAAGGGCTTTGTGGCTATTTGAGGGTTACCCATTGTAGGGTGCTGGGAAATATTAGATGGTTTACATTCTTTACACGTTCGACATCGTTCCACATATTTTCTTATTGAGGCAGCCATCTTCGGCCAAAAGTACCTCATTCGGATCTTATCCAGCAATTTTTCATATCCAATGTGGAAGGCTTCATCGTGTTCTTTTCGGAGAACCTCATTTCGAGACTTTTCCGGAACACAAACTTTCCATTCAAACCTAAAATCAAGAACTTCGGATTTACTCGGTACGAATTTAAACAATTTACCTCCTTCCACTTTGAAGTCCACCCAATCGTCGGGTGCCGATAATACCTTGTTGTATTGAGTGGAGTACCATACGTCTCCCTCATCTATTACTGCTGTCTCCATCGAACGTGATAAGGCGTCCGGGATGATATTATCCCTACCTCTTCGGTGCCGAACCTCGAAGTCATAGCCCTGCAATTCTATACTCCATCGACTGAGTCTAGATGATGTTCGCCACTTTCCTTTCATTATATGAGTAAGAGAAGAGGCATCTGTTATGACTATGAACCGAGTGCCTTCTATATACGGACGGAATTTATCTATAGCTGTCAGCACGGCTAAACCCTCTTTTTCGGAAGCAGCGTAAGCTTGCTGGGCTGGAGAGAGTTTTTGTGAGAAATATGCCACAACTTTCTCATCGTTCTCATGTTGCTGTGTGAGAATGGCAGCTATGGCACTATCGCTTGCATCGGTTTGAATTTGAAATGGTAGTTGAAAATTTGGATTTGAGAGAACTGGAGCTGAAATCAACCTCTCTTTCATTTCAACAAACGCTCTCTCAGCTGCGGGATTCCAAACTAACGTTTTCGGCTTCTTCTTCAAGAGATCTGTTAAAGGCACAGAAATCTCGCTAAAGCGAGGAATAAATCGTCGGTAATAATTCGACATCCCCAAAAACCGACGTAAAGATCTGAGTGATGTTGGGCGTTCGTAATTTATTATGGCTTCTACTCGGTCCGGATTCGGTCTTAGACCATCGGACGAGATGATGTACCCGAGGTATGGTAACTCACTAACACAAAATTTTGATTTCTCGAGATTAATTGAGAGATTTGCGGACCTTAGTCTATGAGCAACCTCTTTTAATGCCTGGATGTGCGCTTCAAATGTGCTGCTTGCTACAACGATATCGTCGAGATAGACAAACACATTCGGTTCCAATTCACCGTAGCCCAAGACTTCGTCCATAAGTCGAGCCAGAGTGGCGGGACTGTTAACTAGTCCAAATGGTAGTCGGGTGAACTGAAACAATCCTCTACCCAAAACCGAGAACGCCGTATATTTTCGAGAGCTAGGGTCTAGGGGGATTTGTAAAAAAGCTTTTGTCAAATCAATGGTTGTAAGGAACCGACTAGGCCCCAGCCTGCTTAGTATACGATCTTGGTGTGGGAGAGGATAAGCGTCCCTTCTAGTCCGATCGTTTAATCGTCTAGCATCTAGGCATAAACGAACTTCACCTGTAGGCTTAATGACTGGCACTGTGCTAAGAGCCCAATCACTCCTACTGGGTTCTATGACTTGTTGACTAATCATTTTGTCTAACTCACGGTTAATGCGTTTTTGCATTTCGGGGGATGTTGGATAAGGATTGATCCGAACAGGTTGTGAATTTGAAAACTCATCTTTGAGCTCTATTTTGTGAGAAAGGAGAGGAGTGACATCTAGGACCTCTCCCTCGATTGAAATTTTGAATAGTTTTTTCACCTCTTCTAGTTTTTTTTCTGTTCTCTTGTGAGCAGCTCCCTATTATCATTTCCCTCTCCTTCTTGGAATACCTCGTCTTCTGTCCCTTCCTTTCCAATCTCGTCCACTGATTCGCAGTAGTTGAATTGAAAAGCGGGCTGAATTTTAAATGTCCGCCAGAAATCATATCCTAGAATTAGTCTTCTTTTCAGGTTTGGAGCAACCAGAGCTGTAATGAGCTTATTTTCATCATTGAAGGATACCGGTAAGTGTACGTAACTTTCTACTTCTACAGGTGTACCTGAAGCTGTTTTCAGGGAAACATCTGCTGGGAATATTTTTAATTGCAATGCTTTCAGCATCGTTTTGCATCCAATACCAAGAACCGTTTTCTGAGCTCCACTATCCAATAACCCAATCATTTCTCTCCCCATTATTGAGATTTTAACAAACGGTCGGTTGTCTCCATCGACCTTCACAAAAAGCTCATCAATTTCTGT
>JASCZW010005038.1:0-44529 GCA_034211315.2 Aedes japonicus
TTGCCTTCTCCGTTTTGGGGATGTCTTTGTCTTCGCTTACAGTATAGAATTGTGGTCCGGGAAGCGTTTTGTAATCTAAAGGGTGTCCACGATGAAATTGACACACACAAAATTGATTCGCAAAATTCGAGTTTTCATCCGATTGCCATCAAATTTTCAGGGATTGAGAAATAACTATTAAACTTCATTTTACCATTTTACTCGTATTTTATTTACAGTCCATACGCAAATGCCCGCACCTTGGCCTTAACCCCGGCCATTAGATTCTGCACAACCTGTGAATCAACCGTTTTTTGCATGTAAACCCATACTTTCTTCAGTTCCTCGACTGTTTTCACTACCTTAGGTCGTTTAAGAAGGTGCTGCTTCATAATCGCCCAGTACTTCTCGATGGGGCGGAGCTCCGGAGTATTGGGAGGGTTGAACATTTTCGGCACGAAATTGACCTTATTGTCCGCATACCACTTCAGCACGTCCTTGGAGTAGTGGCATGAGGCCACATCCGGCCAGAAGATTGTTGGGACGTTGTGGGCCTTCAGGAGAGGAAGCAGCCGCTTCTGGAGGCACTCTTTTATGCACACCTGTCCGTTCATCGTGTCCTGGGTCACGAAAGGTGCACTCCGCTTCCCGCACGTGCAGATGGCTTGCCAAACCAGGAATTTCTTCGCAAATTTGGACATCTTCTGAGTGCGGACATGCTCCGGAACGCTGAACTTATCCTTGGCCGTGAAAAACAGGTTGCCGGGGATCTGTTTGAAGTCGGCCTTCACATATGTCGTCCATGATGCAGCATTCAACTTTCGTCAGCATGTTGAGGTACAACTTCCTTGAACGGGTTTTGTCGGACTTGTTCTGCTTCTCGTCGCGATTAGAGGCCTTTTGTACCTTGAACGTTCAAAGCCCAGCCTTAGTTTTGGCCTTCTGGACAAAACTTCGGCTTAGGTGCAGCTTCTTAGCCAAATCCCGAACGGAGGTGTTCGGATTTCGGTTGAAGGCCCCAACTACGCGGTTGTGATTTTTGGTGTTGTATGGAATACTTTTTCCTTCACTTCTGGGCTTCCGATCGGTGGTCAATCGTTCCTCGAACCACTTAATCACTCGCGACACCGTGGAATTCGCGATTCCCAACGTTTTAGCGATGGAACGATGCGAGAGATCCTTGTTCTCGTGATGAATGCGCAAGATTTTATCACGCACGAGCTGTTCTTTCGACTCCATTTCCGCGAGTTTTGATCACAGGACCTTAAAACTTGCAGGATGTAAATAATGCACTATTTAGTTCATAGTGCATTATTTACATCCTGCAAGTTTCCACCCAAATTTTCATTAAATTCTACCTAATGGTTAAAAAGTTAGATCAATTTCATAGTGTGGCAATTTCATCGTGGACACCCTTTAGTTTTGCATACGTTTTATCGTCCATTATTATACACCCACAATTTCTACACAATAACGAATCGTAGAGTTTACGGGCCCGTGGTTTCACGGACCCGGCCTGTTTTGGGTTCCTTTTGGGTTTTTTTTCTGTTTTGGGTTCCTTTTGGGTCTTTTTTTTGGCACGCATGACGTTACTCGACGAGGTCCGTAGTTTTTTTCGCAACATCCCGAACGGAAGTCACTGATTTTCGTTTGTAGGCATCCCTGATCTTTTTATCGATAACCGGACTAACAGGACCGGATTTCCGACCACTCTTCGGCGCATCTTAAAACGTACACTGTTCTCTATATTTTCGAATCGCACATCATACCGCTCCGACGCTTACACCTTCTTCCTTGGCCAATTTACTCGAGGAGAGTCCGCTCACAGTGCACCATTTGAGCACGATAGTTTGTTCCGGAGTAATACCGCGCATTTTGATAGGTAACACAAAACTGAGCGCTTTTTTGATGCTATGTCATTCAGAAATGTGCAAACAAAAGGACGCAGCCAAAATATGTTGAAATATTTCATTATATTCAAAGTGACCGTTAAAATAAGGTGTGCTTATACTTTCTGGAACAGTCGTTATCATTCTATATTATAACATTCCTCCTCAAAAATTTGTATGCTATGTTCAGCTTCGCATTTATGTATAGTTGTATGTATTGGTTTATCTTACTCACGTTCTGTGTTTGAATATAGGAGGGTTGTCTTCGTTTTTTTAAAAAGGATTATATACGACAAATTATACATATAGGGTAGGGAACGGCTTAAGTACCCCCAGACCCTATTCCAAGCACGGGGAAAACGTTAACCTACAACGCTTTTTTTTGGCAGTATGGTGCTTTACTACATGAAGCACCGTACTGCAAAAAATGAGCGTTATAGGTTAACGTTCACTCCGTGCTTGGAATAGGGTCTTGGGGTGCTTAAGTCGTTTCCTACCCTACGACAAATTATATTATATTTTTTTCTTCATCCAGGGAATTAATTCAAAAACTAAAATTGTTTATGGTTCTTCAATTTTTATTTCACAGACATAAAGAATCATTTATGGGAAACAACAGTTGTCAAAAAAAATCAAATTTCCAGTCTTGTTTTGATTTTTATTTTTTATTTTTTTATTATTTTGGATTTATTGAGTTTCCGTTTTTTGGGCAGCGATCATATGAAATTTATTTCGCATTGTTGTTTGCTTGAGTTTTCTTTGCTATTCTGCTGGTCTGCCGGTTGATCGACTTTATTTTAAAATATCTATCACGTTGGAATTTTCGCCATATCAGAGTTTCAATCATCTAGCACCGAGGCGGAAGAGGCAAATAGCTGCATTTCATTATTATATGTATAAATGTTTTTTCATCATCCTTCCCATTTCAGTACACATTCATCGACTAATGGTTGAGCTGTATAGATGTATATAGTTGCATCTTATTATTAGTTGCATATCATTATTGTTTCTACTACGCAAAATAATCATAGAGAAATGTTATCTGCTTCAGGGTTGTAGGGAGGGAGATTCCAGGTAGTGTAGGTAAAAAAACCACCCACACTTGTGAGTGGACCAAACATCCTTACTGTTGGTTTAACATCGGTGCCAAAATTTAAATAGCTTTAAGGTGCATCTCTGTACAGAGAATAAATCGGGAACATAGTTAAATATCTTGTTCGCTGTCAAAGTCAGTTGAATTCAGCTCACCGTTTGCCAAAACGGATTCCACTGCCAACCCAACCATTTTATCCAACATCCCAGTGATTTCTCGTGGAAGTGCAGAGGTATTCTCGGCCTCCAATAAAGCGAGTATCACGTCAAAATATTGCCACCCATTCCCTACTTGACCTGCATTTGGGCGAGGCCGGCGCCGGTATTGTTTTAGATCACCAGTTTTTACACATTGATATAGTCCCGAACATCATCTTTTGGTTCTTTATGTAATAACAGCTGATCTAGCAACAGCGCAGTAGCAACCTCGGGCGGTCAATCATGCTCATGCTCGCCCTTGAAGATTGAGTACGCATCCGTGTTACCTATCCAATATCATCATTCTTAGGCACCTTTCATCGACATTGCGTCTAGATTGAATAATTTAAATCTCAGCGCTAACGCAGCACTGTTATTTGAGCTTAAGAGTAATGAAATTGTAAGACGTAACCACAATGAAAGTCATGGCTGCTATGGGTTTTGAGGAAACTATGATTTGCGATGTTAAAGGATCCAATATATATGTAAAATCCTAAATAATGACGTAATGAGTGTGTTGCAATATTGATCAAAAGTAATTAATCGGAAATCTTTCGCTGTGAATTGACTGCAAATTGATTGAAATTTGCTGCGCTCGATTCCAGTGGTACACGCGTTGATCATGAAATGATTTGTATTGATATTTTTTCCTTAAAGTACAGTAAATTACCTATGTTTTTATGTATTAAACTAATCCGCCAATCCGAGATACAGATGATTTTATTATTCCGGATACTAAATGGACATAGCTTTAATCCACCTTTGGTAAGGCTAACTTCTTCTTACACTTCACGAGGATTACGAACTCAAATATGGAAAATATGTTACTGGGTACTGATTTTAATCTGTATCTTCTGGAAATTTCCGATATATTTGATATTTTATACATTCAGTTAATTAAATGAACTGTTAGACAATCCTGAACAAAGGGTGTCTCACATGGTTTCCATCAACTTGATTTGATAAATTCATTCTAATTCGGTACAATTCAAAATGAATCAGTTTGATAGAAAATGCGCAGTTGCTGAGTTAAGCAACATAAAACTTTGCTTTCCTTCAACTCAAATGTCAAAGTGGTGCGACTGACTTAAGGGGACCCTCCCCTGGATTTGGGCAAAAATAAGGCAAAGTTGGTTTTTTTTTGTGTGAGATGAAATGGCGTACGAACTTGCGGTTTCGACGATTAAATTTGATTATTTTGCAAGATTTCAAAGAGATAAAAATATTGTGAAAATTCAAAATGGCGGCTACAAAATGGCAATTTTTTAGAACCATGTTATTCAATCTAACTTCAAGCCCCGGGCTTGATCCATTAATCCGATTCCCTCCATCAAATAACTGTTTGAAAGGTTAGGTTTTTTTGTAAGGCTTGAACTAAAAATTTGCATTAATAATCAATTATTTATAATTTTTAAACACGGTTGGAATGAAAAAATTAGCGAAAAATTAAACATTTCAGTTCAAATGATCACTGTGCAATGAGTTTAAGTTTAAATTGTCTGAAATTTAGTTCAAGCCGTAGAAAATATCATTATCTTTCAGAAATGAAACTATACTAGATGTGATTTCTGTCCACTACAAGAGGCTGCAGGCTTGAAGTTGTCGCTCCATGTTTTGCGCGCAGAGGCTTACGGAAATCGCCATTTTGTAACCGCCATTTTGAATTTTCACAATTTTTTATCTCTTTCAAATTTGGAATAATAATCAAATTGATTCGTCGAAACTGAAAGTTTGTTCGCCTTTTCAAACTCCCACAAAAAAAATACAAACTTTGCCTTATTTTTGCCCAAATCCAGGGGAGGGTCCCCTTAATGAGTGTGTTGTAATATTGTGTTGAATTGACTTCAAATCGAATGAAATTGGCTGCGCTCGATTCCAGTGAAACACCCGTTGATCCTGAACGTATCGTTTTTCGATGTGATGAAAATATTGTCAAAAATATTTTTCAACAACCTTTCTATATAAGTGCAAGATAGCGAATATAACATTAATACAAGAAACATCTTATATCTATTCATAAAAATAAATTTCTGTCTGTCTGTCTGTCTGTTTATTTGTTTGTCACCAGTAGCGGATCTATCCTACTCCGACAAGGTCCACCGCTAGGGAACATGCATTCCGACTCCCAGTTCACAGGCGCCCCGGCGACCATTGGCCGCTGCTACTTCGCAATCTACTCAGTCTAGTCCTCGGCGGTGGACCTTGTCTACTCCGACGGAGATCTTCCCTTACGGTATTTTCGATCGGTTAGGTGCCAAGGTCGGTCTGTCTGTCTGTCTGACCCTTATAAACTCGGAGACTACTGAACTGGCGTGAAATTTGGTATACAGGGGTTTTTATGACCGGAGAAGATTCTTAAGATGGCTCCTCTGGCAAGGTGGGCTCTCATAAAAATGAAATACAATTTTCTGCATAACTAGTCAAGCAAATGGAATCAAATTTAGCATGTGGAGATTTTTTAAGGCAAGAAATGTTTCTCAGGGGGATTGAGCCTCTTCTCTGAACAAAAGAAACACAAATGTCTGCATAACTCAAGAATTAATCAGGCAAATGGAACCAAATTCGGCATGTGGAACTTTTAAAAGGAGGAAAATATTTTTATGGTATATCCTCCACTCTCAGGAAAGGGGGCTCTGATTCAGATGAAACACAAATTTTTGCACAGCTTGAGAACTAATCAAGCAAATGGAATCAAATTTGATGGAGAGTTTTGAAAGCAATGATTGGGGTTTGAAACACCTCCCCCATCTGTAAGGGGGGCACCCATACTAATGATACATAAATTTCAACCAAACATGAGAATTATCCAAACATCGAATGCACAAAATCTGTATTTCTCGGGTAAGAAGCATATTCCGATGAAAGTTTGAATCCTTGCTTAGTCAAGAAAAAAACACATTCCGAAAAATAACCATGAACGTGCCAGTGCTATTAAATTATCAATCATTTTGCAGTGCTTGCACCGGGTGTAGCTAGTTCAGTCTATAGAATTAACGATTTGACAGCCCTTTGGTGCGAGTGGTCTTGTCTGGTTTTAAAATGCAACGAGTGTATTTTCATATAAATTGGGTGCTCTTTGTCGTTGTTTTGGCCATATCTTCATTAAAAATTGTCCAATCATTATGAAATTTTTAAGGTTTTTTTTCAAGGACAGTATAGCTTAGATGCGACATCAACTAAAATCGGTACACAAATAGCTCAGTATGCAATCAGAGACTAGAAAATTTCATTACTATTGTAATACGCCATCAAATACTGCTTTGTTCATTGTCCGTTACTAAATTTCAGAATGTAAAAAATGGGAAAGTTGTGTAGCTTTCATTTGCCGCCAACAGAACTGAAATCGGTTCACAAACGGCTGAGAAATTGATGTGACATTATTTATAACGCACACACACATATTCACCCATACACATACACACACATGTATGTGCTCGGTTTATCGAACTGCGTAAAATGGTATATGACACTCGGCCCCCGGTCCTCGGAGAAAAAGTAAAGGTTTCAAGCAATCTTAATACGCTTCTCTTGGTGTACGAAGGGTTAAAACGCATGCTTGTACCCAATTTAAGAAATTGGTAAAAGAAACACTGTCATACGATTTTTTTTAAATTATATTGGAACGAAGCTTTCAAAATACTAGGAAATGCATTTTCGGGAATCCGAAATGTTCAACGATATCCAAGACGATATTAGTTTCTCAGAAAAAAATTGATTGTTTGATTCAATGTTCATTTTTAAGGGGGAGATGAAACCCACAAAAGAAGAACGCCTATTGAACTAAACGGTATGTGCGTAAGTGGTGTTGTCATAGAAACACACTGCTTCTTAATAGATATATTAGCACGTCATAAATCCAACCTAACACCTTGAATATCAAGCTGGATCCCTTCAGGAATTCAAATTAATTGCAACCACCTGTGTTCACTCCACGCTCTGCAGGTGTGCAGAAAATCTTAATCTGGTTTGCTTTCATCTAAAGCTCCAACCTGGTTGGAATTGGTGAACGCGCTCCCATTCTCGAAATTGATGCAGAATAATTTAAATTCACCGAACCGAGCCGGATCGGACCGGGTTCGGATTGGAGGATTTAATCTAATTCCAAGAGAAAGTGTCAGCAGAACGGATGATGGTCGCAAACAAAACATTCTCTCCGGATGCTTACGCATCTGTGAGCAATCTGAAAAAGTCCATTTCTGATGGAATTTTACAACTCCCTGCTCAATAATGGTTGCCATTGCGATGGTCATACCGAATGAAGATGTAGCTTCGTCCTGTCCAGGCCCACTTTCCTCCCCATGCTCATCAAACCAGCAAGTTGAGCACATATATATGGGAGGATTGCTCGTATGCACTAAACGCATATTGCGCCACGTCTAGCGGTATGGTATTGCCGGTCTGATGTGAATGCTACTAAATCCTATATCTCTAATGGCACTCGCTCTACCACTTTTGCATTGCCTGGATGCTTTAAGCGCATTCCATTGAGCAATAATGGAATCCGATGGAGCTGCTCGGAATTCCAAAAACGCTCGCAACACCTTCCAAATGTGTTTGCTTGACGGTTACGGAAACGTATTGTCATCAACTGAAAATTATGATTTGGTTTGCTAAAAAACATAGCAATTTTCTTCAATGCAAGAACATCTGTGGGACCCCCAACTATGATTGTTGAAATCGATGAAATCTTCTTTTTATTTTCGCTAATATGCTAACAAATGGCTCCCAGTAACATTTCATTCTCTTTCTACGGTCGTATTGACTGCTTCCATCCGTCCTAGCCTCATAGGCCAACCCAAAGTGTGAATCTATTGCGGTGATTGAAAGCTAAGTCCATCCGTGTTCGAACTACGATAAACGGATTACTTGCCATCCAATCAGAGTAAAATGTTTCAAATCCCTCTCCTCGAATGCAGGAATCCCAACGCATACTATTCAATACCAATTGCAGCCTCACTGTCGGTGGATATCATAGCAGAAGCATTATGTGGTGCTGCAGAATTACTGAATTGTAGCATCGTAACAGTACAACGTGTCTGCGTGTAATTCAATCCTTCAGTTGAATGCAAACAAGTGTAGTAACGTAGCGATGCTTTGGCTGTTTCTAGACAAAGATTCGAAAAAGTTCAAAGTTGAAAAAGTTAAGAAGTTTGCAAACTTTGTTGAACATCGTTTTTAACTGAATCATCTTTTTGAAAAGATATCAGACGCTTTAGATATTAAAATTCAATAATTTAAATAACTTAAAAACGTCAGTGTTATGTATAATGGATTTGATGTTGATGACACTTAAATGGAGCAAAACATGAGCTTGAGTTTGAGCTTGGATGATTGAGCTTGAGCTAAAGGTCAGTTCATAAACCACGTAGACTCAGTTTTTAAAATCTCACACCCCCCGGCTTTTCGTCAATTTTTTTTCGAAATTTTGTATGGAGCGTAGACTTTGGTAAAACACCTCCCCCCTCCCCCAGAAAAGTCTACGTGGTTTATGAATAACCCCTTATATGAGACGATGACGCACGCCGTGTCCGAAGCGACATTTTATGTAACTTTATTGCACCTCGGATTTTTCTTCACCAAAAGAAACGTTTGTTTCAAAATATTCTATTCTAGAAAATTTAGTGATTTTTTTAATTTTTCTTTTTTTTGTGGCAGCAGGGTTCGTTTTGACAAACGATAAGCCGAGTTCACGTGGCGTTTAGTAAAATATTTACATTTCAGAATCGATTACGATTTGAACTGATTTATACCATAAGTCAGGATGCTATTGGGGACAGGGCGGGCTATGAAAAATGACTTACGATTTTTACCGAAATACGTCTGAAAATCTCATCGGGCGACAAAAGGATGATGGAGATTTTCTTCTAAATCTCAACGATATTTTTGTCATGATGGCATGACGCTCGACGATCGGCAACAGTGTGACAGTGTTTTAGTCATCAATATTACAAGCGCCTTTATCGATAATAATGTTAGCAAAACTTCAAATAAAAATTCCTCTCTTTCGATTGCATATTACTACTTTGCTAATTTTAAGTAGACTGATGGTTTGTGAATGACAATCAAGCTCATGATAGTTCGATTCTTCTCGTGATACCGAGATCGCTTGTTTTTTCTTTGTTGCATGACGGCCGTGAGATTTGCCAGCACTGATTGGGATGGTGGTTAACTTGCTCGAGGATATGGTGGCACGGCGGGTATGGCGAATCAATAATAGGGATCACAATTAAATGTGATCCAAACCACGGGGGTGGTGACCCAGTGAACTACCATATCTCACCGATCACTCGCTCCACCGAACAATATATTACCGAAACAATAAGAAACGCGCCATGAACGATAGCAAAATAGTGCGCAATAAAGCATCGTCACAACCGTTCACAGTCGATACTCGAAGTAAATCTCCAATCCACTCAACCAATCGCAATGTTTTGTGGTATAGTGGACTGGATTACTCCAAGCAGACGTATTCCAAATTTGGCAGATCGACCGGTAGTCGGTGGACACCCACCTGGTACCTAATAGCAAGATAATTAGAGGTGGACCGGAAGATTTGATGAGCTACCTCCCCCCTTGTGTTTAAATTTGATTCAGAAGAACAAATATTTATAACAAACCAGTTCTTTACTCCGACCGCTTGCAAAACATTACAATATCAGTTTATTACTAAAATGGGGTAAGTACAGGCGAGACAGTGAATCAACCTTAATCAATTTCAACTATTATTGCCTGACAATGCGATCTTGACTAATCCAAAGTCAGCACTCCCGATTGTGACATCTGCGTTGATGAGTCCCGTTTGAAGAAGCGGAAATTTTATTTGAAGAAATTAAATTCCTCTTCAGTCTTGATCGGGAAAGTAACTACTCAACTGCTTCCAGGAGTGCTTGCACTGCAGAATTTACAATGAGTAGTTAAACATATCATGCAACATAACTCCAACAACACCTCTGACACTTCCGTTACTTCTGTCCAACCTTCTGCATGCTGCAAAATGTTTAAAACATCTTCTTATTTCTTCTTTCTTTTCGTTTCAAGCTTATTGCTTTGACAGCGCTTGCTCTCAACTTAATGTTCCAATTAGACTTCCACAGTTATTAATTGTATGCTTTCGATGCCAGGTACCATTTTTGCATTAGTATGATTGTGAGGCAAGTTGAATCATACCCCATGCCCAGGGAGCTGAGAAATTTTCCCTAGCGAAAAAAACTAGACCAGACTGGGAATCGAACCCAGACACCTCAAGTATGGTGTTACTTTGTAACCGCGCCTTTACCGACTGAGCTAAGGGAGGACTGATACATGCGCACGTAGAATACTTTTTTAAAACGAGCCTTACGTATGCGCACAGCAAAATCTAGTCATGGTTTAACGTTTACATTAGAAAAATTGACTTTTCCTTTTGTTTATAAAAAACAGCTAAGACAGATAATTGCCTTTATAAATTTCCCATGGAAGGTACTTATTTAAGCTTACTTGCAAAACAATTTTACACCCTAGCGAGCGGCTTTCCGGCAGTTAACCGGAACATTCGCCATGGCGGATGAAAACATGCGTGTAGGCATGTTTTTGTGTTCTTTCTTCGTTTTATTTATCAATTCCTCCTCGGTTTTCGCGACAAAATTGTTGGATCTTACGCTTCATGTTGGCCCAAAAATTCTCGATGGAACGCAGCTGGAGGACGTTGGGTATCAAGTAGATATTCAGCCCCTCCATCTCCTTCAACGATCACTTCGGGTAGTGGGCTGATGCCATATCCGGCCAGAACACCGCGTCTTCGCCCTTATGGTATTTCTTGATGAACGACGCAACTTCCGGCAGGCATTTTGTATTATAAACTTTCCCGTTCACGGCCCGTCCAGAGCGAAAGAAGAGCGGCTTTGACATTCTCTTCTCGCTGATTGTCAGCCACAGCAGTACCTTCTTGGGAACCTTGATGTGTGGAATGAACTTCACCTCGGAGCTTACTTCCTTCGTGGGGGAAGTAACATCCGTAGTGCCCTGCCAGTCGTTGCCAACCAGGGTGAGATAGGTCTCGTCGTCTATCACTACCACCATGTCGCGATTCGCCGGGAAAATCGAGTTGACCATCTTATTCAACCGCTGCCGCTGCGTGATTGCCTGCAGCTCAGAAACCAGTAAACGCGACTTCCGTTTCCTGACATATATGTTCAGGTTCGCCAGGTACTTTTTCACTGTTTGGCAGGTTGAACCGACCTCCCGGCCAAGAGCACGCACCGATGTAGCCACTTTTTCCCTCGGTCTTCCTCTTCAGCATCCTTTGGAGCTTCTTATCGATCAGGGTGTCGGCCGTTCGGAACCGGACTTTCTTCCGATGCTCTCATTGTTGTCTAATAGTGCCAAGATGTTGTAGATGCTGGAACGGGCATATTTGGTGTCCAAAAAGTGTCCAAAAGTGGGAAATGCTTCCAGAAAGGTGACTGAGGACACTATGCAGAACTTAATGGATGGTATCAAACGTAAAGTTACAGCATACGGATATTACAAGTCCGAATACTAATATATCGATGCAAACGCGTTAAAAATTGAGCCTTTGTTACGATGCTTTTTTAGAACTTAGAAATAAATGGAAATAATGCTACACCGCTAGTTTTTCTTTGGCTAGATTTTGCTTTGCGCATACCTTATCTTCATTTACTCGATTCTCGATCACAGCTAAGTCATTGAATTCATGGCTCTGTTAACAACTCAGGTCAAGAAAATACGTTGTTAACTTGTACAATTAACAATAAATTCCATGGAAAATGTTTTTGTAGCCACGTTATTCACAGAATAGAAAGTCAATGAAGTGAACCAATCAGATGCTATCACACTTATAGACACTTTAAGCAGTAGATGCAGTACATCAAAACTGGAAATATTCGATGTTAACTCAACTGCTCACTTCTTAGCTTTCTATCTTCTATCAACCTACCCTTGTAGACGAGCAGTAGCCTCAGAAATCTTCAGAGCCACGGAATGAAATTCCCTGTTGCAGGACTAAAAGGTTCTCATTTGAAGCTTGAGAATTTATTTGCAATGATTCGAACAGTTCTAGTCGAGTGTTAAAATGTGTTCACGGTATAATTGCATCAGTTTCAAAAAGCTGTGAATTTTTGCTATATTTTTAACACTGCGTGAGTTTGATTGTGAAGTGTCTAGTAGTTTCGAAACTGCAGTCCAAATAACAGAAATACGTGAGAAAATATTGGACACTCACCTTTTTTGCATTGAGCTATCGGAAAGATACTCGTAATCAAAGGCGCCAACTCCTTACTAGAGGTACCCCCAAAAATGTTTCGCAGTGGTTAATGTAGCCAATGGCCTTCTCAAGTCTATCAAAAGCATAATTATAAAAAATCATAAAGATAGAGCTGCTGCACGGCATGTTTTGGAGTAAAATCGTTAATGGCCTCTACTACAGGTTCCCCCGGGGACGTTCCAGTGGTTTCGAGAGTGGCCAATGTATCCAATGGCCTTCTGAAGTTTATCAATATCATATTTAGGAAAAGTCATGAAGATAGAGCTGCCGATCGGCATGTTTTGGGATAATTGCCTAACTGGTCCCTATTACAAGTTCCCCCGGGAACGTTCCGGTGGTTCCGAGAGTGGCCAATATGGTCAAGAATCCACTTCCAGTTTTTAATAAGGGTTTTGATGAAAAACCAAAAAGAAAGAGGTGTCACATGGCATGTTTTGAGTAAAATAAGGAATTAACCGCATCAAGGATCCTTTATCAGAATCTGTTCCACGGAATTAACCATATCTTGGTCAACTTAGGGTCAACGATTCTTGTAATCGATATTTCATTCGCTTGGTAAATATTTTATTTTTTTTTTACACATATTTTATTTTGTGTGTTTACTAAAAAAAATTTTTGACAACAGCATCTTCACATTTGATTGTTATTTTTGTATTCTCCCCAGCGCGGAAGTAACGATCTTTGATGAAGTTTTTCAGAAGCAGATAATTTCTCATCTCCATGCGAAGCGCTAGGAGCGGACAGTAATTTTATTGCTAGAACGCAAAGACTTGAAGAGAAAGTGTATTGATAGGTCCGTAAGGCAACGGCAGGCTTTGAAAATGAAAGATACAAGATTGAAAACGAGCGGAGGGCATTTGAACGGTAGTATCCGATCAGGCATATAACCCTTTGTCATACTACCCTATGCAGGATAGGCAAGGGGGGAAATCCCCTTGACTGACAAAAGGTTATGCAACCGATCGTGCTCTTATACTACCTATTGCTTGTTTCTAGTTCTAGCGATTTGTCCGTCTCCTAATACTGCCTAGAACGGGTGAAAAATTATCTCCCGCTGTTGGGTTTATTTTTAGCATGCACCGCCTATTTCACACATTTGCTCTCCTCGTCATACTATAACTTATAGTTCTCGGAGAGAACGACGGTGAGTGGTGCAAATACTGATCCCCACCAGTATGAATTAATGGATTTCCCCATTATGCTACCGTTACTACCGTTCAAATGCCCTCCGCTCGTTTTCAATCTTGTATCTTTCATTTTCGAAGCCTGCCGTTGCCTTACGGACCTATCAATACACTTTCTCTTCAAGTCTTTGCGTTCTAGCAATAAAATTACTGTCCGCTCCTAGCGCTTTGCATGGAGATGAGAAATTATCTGCTTCTGAAAAACTTCATCAACAGCATCTTGTACGAAATCTCATCATAAATTCAACATGTGAGATAGCCTTTCCGGAAACCCGAAACAACTCCAATATCCGGAAGCCATGGCCATTTATATTACTAAGATATAAAACTGCATCATTTTTCCAGTTGAATGCTTTTCGGCGACTTTAAATCGGATAATATGTCACGAAGTTAGAGGACTTCAAAGTTGTTAAAAAAAATTGCCGATCATTTTGTCTATCTCCTGTACACCGTGTCCAATATATTCTCATACAAATTAAAACTCTATTTATTTCAAATCGATAATCCAGATTGATATTGATAACTTTACCCATTATATTGCAATATAATACTGATCAACTACAGCATATGTTTTGGAATAACACCGCCTTTAACCTTCTTGACCAGCTCCAGACGTTTTTCGAAACCATCACAGGCAGCACGAACGATTTCCATCGACATTTCGTCCCAAATTCGTTTGATGACGGTTTTGAATTGGTTCATATTAGACGCCCTGTGGTCATTTACCTTCGCCAGCATGTATGACCATACGAAATAATCCAAGGGATTCAGATCTGGGGAACTGGGAGGCCATTCATTCTTGTCCAAAAAGTCGGTCAAATTTTCTCGGCACCAGCCCTGAACGAGATTTGCAGTATGCGATAGCCCTCCGTCCTACTGAAACACATAGTGATCATCTCCAAACACCTCTTGTACAAAAGCAGACTTGCTCTTTCGAGTTGTTTCTGCTTGAAAGGTTTCGAAACTCCGTGAACCTTACGTTTTTTGAAAGCTTGAAATCCGAGGTTATTTTGCAGTATATTGTGCATCTCGAAACATTCAGATCTGCGGCCATTTTACGTACAGAGCGCTGTGATTTTCGTCTAATCCGTTCCCTGACCACTTTAACAACTCGTGCAGTCCGCACCGTACGAGTACGACCGGGTCTCTTCCGGTTATCCAACGAGCAGGTGTCACGGTACCTTTGGAATGTTCGGTAAATTCCGCTTTACTCCGAGGTTTTTCAAATTTCTGAAAATAGCGCCCGGGCGCTCACCTTTTAAAAACTTTTTTATCACCACAGCACGAAACTCCTTCATCGCTGGTAAAAGATAAACACCGAATGAAAACATCCGGACATAACCTAAAAGCGTTTGTATAAACATAGTGCAAAGCTACACCAACACATACGTAAAGCATGTTGAGTGGTTGCACGACACCAATGCAAGGAAAAAGTGTATGAGAATATATTGGACACGGTGTATATCCTCCGTAACTCGCCTAACGTTACGCCTAAATCAATTGACAGGCTTAACTCTTTTGATTCCCCATTAGGAAGAAGAACCAATTTCTGCCCCTAACCATTTGCAAACCAGTGGAAAACTTTCTTGGTACAGTCATGACATCTTCTCCTCTCATTGGGAGTATACTCTAATGAATCTCTCGAGACGTTGTTCGCCAAATCAAATATTCACAAAATTAGATTTAATTGCCCCAACAATCAGCGACCTTCCGTTTTGTCGTCGATTGCACGGAATTGCGGCGGGTTGCACCGTTCGCAATCAACTAATGAACTGACTCCCTTCGATTGAAATTCGCTTCAGGATACTCCGGTTAATACTGGCACATAAGGGAACTGTGTCCCAGCACAGTAGCAGAAGCATTAGCACATTGACTGAGCCGGATTCGAGAATCGGGAAGTTGTGAGCGAGCGAAATTAAATACCACCACGCGGAGTTTATTTGATTCTGGAACCCGCGCCGAAACAAGGGGGCGTTACACGTCAATCAAGCATGCATTGTGTAGTTGTTTCGTTGTATGACTGCTGAGCCCGGAACATGACGGGTTCATAGGTTGTAATCAAACCAGCTCCGGCGACGATGAGCAGCGGGAATATGAGGCGAGACGAAGAAGTGAGTTCTCCGGTATAATAATAGTGTTCGCGAGATGTTGTTACTGCAGTCGGCGGAAACCCCATCTACGGTCCCGAAATCGGTTGCTGCTACTGACATGCTTTGCGTAGATTTTAATTATTTCGTAGATTTTACTTCTCTGTTGTGGGTTGTAGCGGCGCTTGTGATTAAGCCCGCAAATGCGGTGGTAATTTTCGATGCCCAGACATTGACAAAAGTCATTCAAGAAGTGTAGCATAATCTCAAACATCGATTCTGAATGGTCTTGTAATCCTCACTTGTTGCTGAATAGAGCACCAAAACAGAAATTAACTTTAAATTTATGAATGAATTCTATTGATACCGACCATCAGTCGATCAGTCTAGAAAAAGGCACTGGAGAAAAATCATTCATTCAAAACAATAGTTCCTCCTACGATTCCAAACATTTCCAGAGAATGGGAACAAATGCGGCAGTTTCTTTTTCTTCGTTTAAAATTTATCGATTTCACCATCGCAGGGGGTTCAGATGACACTCGAAACTGGGAATAAAGGATCATATGATTCCGGTCCTCCTCTTTCTTGCTACCTTTGTGATGCTGCGACGAAAGGAAAGAACAACCGTATCGGCAAGGAAATCGATAAGGTGATCTACTTTCTCATGCTAACATTACCTACAAGTGATGCTGGGAGGGATAATTCCGAGAAGAAGAAAAATGCGGTGCAAGGAGACATGAAATGAGTTTGGAAGTGTAATAAATGCCGAGTGTAAGACATTAGAAGGAATTTTAAGTGTAAAATATTGGAATCGCTGTTGCCATTTATTGTGGATGCAAATTCTTGGGAATTCGTAGTCACGACAATAACCTAATCATGGTCATCGAAGGATTTTGCGCTTTTGGAAGGTTTGTCAGTGATAGATCCCATCAATATAAGCCAAAAATCAAGCATGATGATATCAAAAATAATATTTTGAAAAGCGTAATAACATTTTCGGTAAACAATAAAGATTTGAAGTAAGTAAGGCTATTAACTACTTCTATCCAAATATTTGTAAAATCTTTTCATTCACCCTCACCAACAGAATACCAGCAATTTCTCTCGTGATTCAAAACTTCCTCAGGAATCCCATTTTTCCGAAACCTGTAGTAACTTAAATCAGACCCACTCTTGATAGCAATTTATCGAAAAGTGTGATACCGAATGAATGACGCATTTCTTATACGAAACAGAGACACGGAGGGATTGCGAGAAGAACGAAACTCCAGAACGTTGACGAAGGAGGAGAAAAAAAATATCACAACCCAAGCCAGAAGCAATACCTACCCATATTTTTGTGAATAAGATTTCCCTTCTCTTTGCGTCCCGCTTCAAACTGCAATTATGTGAAACCTAATATTTCGAGGAATAGGTTTCCCATTGTGCGAAAGGTTCTTTTTAAGCTATGGCCGTCGTGTTGTCCCTGTTTTGGCGGCTACGTTCGATCTGAGCCAAAGTGCATTTGTTCTTGTATTTTGACATGGTTTTGGTTTCGTGGGAGACGGCGATTCGCGCTTACTGGTTTGCTGTAAAGCAATAAGGATGCTTTGAAAATACGATTTTGTGCTAATATATTTAAGTAGCGTGATGTTTTCTGTGGGGTATACGTTTCTATATTAATCTTATCGCTTTGCAATGAATCTTATTCGGAACCAGAGAATATATTTACATTTACATTTCAATTTTTGAGTATGATCCTAATTTGAAAATAATCTTCAGATATATTAAACAATCGATGTTGATTATTCAGAGAATCTAGGTTCACTGATATACATTTAAGAGTATAGTAAATATAAGTTATAACTCATCACATAAGACACCTTAAATTACTTGCCATGCTACTTGAAGTATGTGTCTCCTCTGTTTTACAAAAGTCAGCTCCATTCTACACAGTTCATGTCTGCTCATATGCTGTAAAATCCGCAATAAATTATATGCAAAATTAAAATTTGAATGTGAGCAACGAAATTGCTTGCTGACCTGATTTAGGTGATATCTCACCTAAATGAATATTAAAGGCTGACTAAAAGTAAATTGGTACGCACAAAAAGGCCTGTAATTCTTGATTCAATAATTTTAAAAAGTCCATTAATGGTTTCTTTACACTGCTTTTATTAAAACTTCAAAGTTACAGCATCAAACGGTTACATTTCTGCAGTTCGAACGAAATTTCGAACGGTCGCGATGTAAACCTTTCTACCAGGTAGCTGCTCAAAATCTAGTTTGACGTATGTTTCGCCATCGATCAAAGTGCAACCCTTATGTTGTGTCAAAACACGATCGTGAAAGAGCCTTGCACACTTTTTGGCCATTGGTTCGGATGTTTACTGGCTTTGTACAAATTGTATCCTTTCCTGGCAAGAATGTTCTGCACCGTTTGAAAGTTGGCGTTGTAATTTCTGGTTACCGTTGTACCTTCTGACCAGATTTAGCTGTAACCCTCCCCAATACCTTGCTGCGTAGCTGACGATCCCCAGTTCCAGTTTTTTCGTAGGTCCACTGATTCTTTTCTTGAAAAACTGTTGTTTTCGGCATCTTCAGCACTTTAGCTAGCTTGGAACCGGACCTCCAGATTGTCCAGGTGTTTGTGCACAATATTTTTTTCTTCTTTCGAACCCATGCGCTGAACTGGCCCTTGACGTGCCACAAGGGCTCAGTAAGGATTCTCTGTCAAGACCTGAAGCTAAAAGCCAGTTCCATTGTGGTTATTTCACATTAATCATGTTTTCTACTGTAGTTATCTACAATTTTTTTCAAAGATCGCAGCAAGCTCTACCTACGAACGGTTGGGTTTTCGAGGGGCTCCCAGGTTTTTTTTTCCTTTGTGCGTTTTTGGTTGTGATTTTATGTTTCATGATTTTTCTTCAACATTAAGATCTTTCTGGGACGTTTTTGAATGTGATAGGAGTTTCACGAGCCCGCCAATGAGTGAACATTTTTTGTGGAAAAAAAATCAGTTGCTAGAAAGTGAGTAGTGCTCATTGGAAGTGTGAAAAGGTTACCGATACCGATTCGAATTCTCGCAGTGTGTACTATCTTGAGAGACTATCTAATTTTGCTGTGCAAGCGCTACTACCGGACCAAATCGACGATCAAAGTTTAGATTTTATATCAGGAGATATAAAAAGAAGTAGTTTTTTGTTTGCCTTCAGCAGTGGTTTGTGGTTTTCATAATCATAAACTATGTTCTTGTATGTTGGTTGGTATAGAAAGTTTCTCAGAACTTGGATTTACTGCTACGTGTTTTGTGTAACAACACAGCTGCACGGATAGAAATGACACCTTGGATGATCACTAACCAGTCAGACCTCGCAAAGGATTTTCAGACAATTGAGATGTGGCAATGCTGTCAAAAACGCGGAGCAAAACAGGTTTCGGTTCTGATGAAATTTTGTCCATGTGAAAGTTTATACCCAAAATAACATTTTTCATAAACATAAACATCCTTAAATTTCCTGGACTAATTTCCTGTATGGGCTTATGTAAAATATGATTTTTTTTAAATCATAACATGTAAATGATTACTCTGACCAAATTTCGTCTGAGAAGAAGTTGTAGGCCATTAAGTGTTCTTTAAGGAAAAAAACACACTGAAAAAAAACAATGTAAATTCATGCTAGAAATAAAACATAGATTTTTTTAGAGGCCCCCCATTCGAATTTTTTAAAAACTTGAATTTATATCCTAAGATCTGGTGAAAAGTTCATTTTTTTGTTTTATTTAAAGAATATTATAGATTTTTTGAATTTTGTGATATCACGTATTTTATAATATAATTTTACCAAAACTAGACTCTACGTATTCATTTTGATAAAAAAAAATATAAAAAACGTTTTTCGTAAACCCAGCCGTTCTGGAGTTATTGCGAATTTTATTAAAAAGAAATTTTGTTGTAACAATATTTTCAGTCATTCTCAAAGGTTTTTTTGTTGGGGCGTAGAATCACAGCGTCCACTGAGTTGAACTTTTGTGATACCAAAGGTTCTCAAAGGTTAGTCGCGATGTCCAAAATGTATGTTACATGATAGATTATTGAATAAGAATAAAATCTTTCTCAGACATGGAGGCTGACAGCCTTACACGTTTCTGTTTGGACGCAACGGAAGCGATGCGAACTAATGCTATCTGAAGTAAATGATCGAACTCAAACTTCTTTTTTTTGCAAAAACGGTTAATCATTTTATCGGGATTGTTAAGGCCTGTCGTTGAAAAGACAGCAGTCAGGATAATTTTTATGTTTACCCGTGCCTGGAACAAATTTCTTATAGGTACATTTCAATACAATGGAGTCTGCCATACATTTGAAATGAAGATAGGTACAAAGTCAACAATGTGCTATGTATTGGGAAGTTCTTCTCCTTTTCAATTTAGTTAATCTTTCATAGCTTTTCAATTTAAACAAGCAAGTTTAATTTCAAACGTGGATAATACTTTCAAGTGCTGTTAACCTCTACCCAAATCAAAGAAGTGTGGTTTAGAGATAAGAAACTTGACAGATGGAGTTATTGAAAAATTATGATCTTTAGGTTCTAAGATGCAATTGGATAATTCGAAGCGAATCTGCAATAAGTGTCGTCCCCTAGTTTATCGTCCCCAACAAAAACCACCACCTTCGAATGATGAGGAAGTGCTTTCTACCAGTGGTGTGCAATCAACGAGACCTGTAGATATGGAAAGTGTATCCATAGTCACTACCATCCTATCCGATACGTCTCTAGCTTTATCAATTTCAGCGGAGTCTATTGTTAATAAAATAATTTTGTTGTAATATAACATCGAGACATTCAACAATGGCATCAAGGGAACTCATGTATCGCCAATTTCAACGAAGAAAATGTTATGTGCTTCCTACCCCTAGCAGAAAGCCAAGGAAATTATGAATGGAGTAAAGCGTCATATATTTGACGTTTTAGAAGATGAGGACCAAAAAAATCTCAACGCCAAGGCTAAGGACTACGAGGTAATAATGAATCAATTAAAGGCAAAATTTGCAGATCCTGAATGTACTCGCGATCAACAATTTCAAATTTTGTCCATATTGCCAATGTCTTGGGCTGCGCAAAGAATCGTGGATGAATTCAAAGTCAGCAGATACATTGCAACACAGGCAATGTTTATGAACATCTTTGTATATAATTTCATGTCATGTTGTAAAAAATAATCAAAAAACTAATTTATTATTTCTTTGTATGCAGGTAAAGGATTTAGTCGCCGAAGATGGAATATTATGTAAACCCCGTTCCAAATTAGGACTTGGACTGAATGCAGATTTAGAACGTTAATTTGCTCAATTCTATGAAGAAGACGATATCAGCAGAGTTGTGCCGGGCCAAAGAGATTATGACTCTGTAATGATGAGTGGTACACGCCAGGTAACACTAAAACGTCTCCCGACGATGTCACTCAAAGAATCATACTTGCATTTTAATGAAACCCATAAAGATGTTGAACTAAGCTTTAGCACATTTGCAGCCTTACGGCCAAAACATTGTAAACTTCTTGGTGCATCAGGATCCCATAACGTTTGTGTTTGTACGATTCACGAACATGTGATGCTGTGCTCAACAGCTTAAAAGTAAATCGCATTTTATGTGATCGCACATCTATATGGACGATTCTATGTGATGCACAATTTAGAACACACTTTTGCCATCTTCGTGCGTGCATGAATTGTTACGATACGTCAGCATCAGAAACAGAAATTTTAGAAAAAAAATGGAAGAGAATGAAATTAAAGAAGTGTCATTTGAACAGTTGATTACGGCTGATAGGTTTAATATTGAATTGAAGACTTTACCATCATAAGAGTTTGCTTCCTTTTTTATCAAAAAGATTGATAAATTAATGTATCATGACTACATAAAAAATAAGCAAAGTAAATTTTTAAGAACAAAAAAGGCAGAAAATGGTGAAATCATAGTTAATTGTGATTTTTCTGAAAACTACACATTTGTTCTTCAAGATGAAGTGCTCAAAAATATCATTCTTACATTTTAGTTCCAAATAACCAAATTGCAGTTAAGGTATTTTCTAATTCTAATAATGCTCCCAAAATCTTTAATGCATTCAAATGATCAGAAATGTAATAAATTTAATGAAAATTGAAAACAAAAACATTGCCTGAAATACTGCTTCTTCTTACTAATAACTTGAGAACGGCTAAACTAACGAAAAAAGTTTTTATATGCTTTTTAATTTAAAAAGATGCATAAAATCTATTATTGGTATATTTTACTAAAAAAATGATCATTTTAATAAAAAAATAAAATCCACATTTTAAATACGCCCTTATAGAAAATTAGTCCTCATAGGAAATTAGTGGAAAACGTAATTTTAGGTAGAGACCAACTTATGGACAAAATTTAGATCAGATCGGAGAGAGTAGGGTCCAACCGGTTTGCTATTCAGGCTGGAAATGCTCTTAAGGATCCACACCACCGTTTTTGGTCCTTCATACATAGAAATAGTGAGGATTACAGGTATATACAGTTTGATAATGCCATTAGGAGGAACTGTACGCCATGGCAAGTCCTAAACCAGACCGGAAGTCGAAGCCTGTCGAAGTCTGTAATTCCGCTGTACTCTATAAAAAATACACTACAGGCTAGAGCATTGTTTTTTTTCCTCTGTTCGGGACATAAACCACTGCGACCAGTACTTTGTTCTATTGTAGTATATCCCGTGTCCTTTGTGTAGTGCATGTCGAGTTACCTCATCACTATTGAAAAATGATGAAGTATTCGGTGTTGTTACAGTTGTCATTGTTTGTTTTGTTGGCAATGAATCAAATTTTATTGAAAGTTTCCGCTATTTAAACCCTTTGAGGAATGAGAGCACTCTTCAAAGGCGCGCCACTTTATCAGTCAAAATCAGATTAATTGCAAAGAAAACAAACTATGACTCCGATACTGACCATGCATCAGAACCCTAGTCATAACCAATTCAAACTATAGAACATAAAATAGACAATAAGAATTCACATAAATGAAGACTTATCATGTTTTACTTATTCCAAGTTCATCCTCGCACAATCGGGGCACAAAACGAGTATTGTCACTCTTAATAAGACATAAAATGTAATAAGGACTAAGATATGTTCCTTTGACTACAAAAAACAAACATGTTCCCTAGTTTGAATTGATTCCGACTAGGGTTCGGTGGTAGATCTGATACCCCGTAACGCACCACAAAAAGGAGATCTACCAGCGTTACGGGTTTAGAGCATTGTTAGAAATAGGGCACTTAATTTTAGAGATAGCGGCGCTGCAAATGGTCGGATATGCAAGTTGTTTACAGCGTTTTGTTGTGAACAATCAAAGATTCTTGAAATTATTCTACAACTTTTCCGAATAACGTATGCTTTTATTTCTGCAAATAATATGTTAGATTTTCGATCACCCTAGTTTTGATTCACACCAAAAGAAGCGCCATGTTATTAGAAATAACTTTGTGGAAGACAATTTTGCTCCAGCTGAAAATGTTTCATTCCAGCTAAATTCGCATTCTGCACCACTGTGACCACTATGATCTCATCAACAAGTTCTCGCTAGCGTAACTAACTGAAAACGGTTGAGCTACTATGCTGCCGTTATAAGCATAGCTGTCCCATGTATATAGGGAAATCCATAGAACATGGGACAATTATGCGTAGAACGGCAGTATGATCAAACAGCAAAATAATCCTATAGCGAAATTACTCATCATTAATATTGGAAGTAAAAACTTTCTTCAGGACAGTTTTCCTTAGATAATTTAGGGTGTCTCTACAGAAAAAAACAGTTTTTTGCTCTAACTTTTTTATTTAAAATTCTCCAATAAGGTTGTCTTCAGATGATTTTTGACGTATAAATCTTGTCAACGTCTCCTACCGTTAGCGAGTAATTAACGATTTTCTTATGAAATGACGCCCTTGTCAAATGTGTTTTATTCAATTTAAAAATAATAACCTATCTTCAGTTTAAGACATGATATGCAATAATAAAAATTCTTTCAAATGCTGTTAAGAAGTATTTTTTTAGTTTGCCCCAACTAGACCAAAACCAACCTTTGAAAAAGGCCTATTTTGTTTACAAAAACAATAAAAACTTTTGTTTGACATACAATAGAGACAATTTCAGCACACCGAAAGATGTAACTTTGATTGTTCAAGAATCAATGCCAACATAACTTTGCTGAAAAGTTTGAAATAAAAAAGCTACAGCAAAATAACTGATTCGGTCATAGCAACACCAGGCTACGTTGGAAAAAATGCTTAATACGGTCATATCAAAGGTACATGAAAACATGTCCCAATCAAAGTTGCTTGAAATTTGCATTTTTTTCCGAAAAACGTACGCCTTCATTTCTGCAAATAAAAAGGTTAGATTTCTCTGAAAATAAGGATCACATTAGTTTTGTATCTTACCAAAAGAAGCGCCTTGTTATTAGAAACAACTTTGTTGGGGACAATTTTGCTCCAAAACTATAAACTTATGCTAAAAATGTACCTTTCCAGCTAAATCCGCATTCTGGACCACTGTGCAATGGTATAACGATAATAAGGTCCAGTTCATCCTAAAAGAGCGGAACGCAACAAATTGTTCTCAGTTCCGTCCAATAGAAAAGTATTGGGCGATAATTAAGCGGAAACTGAAGATGAAAGGACCAGTCACCAATGCCATTGTCCAGATGAAGAGTTGGTGGAATCAGCTAGCCAAAACCATGACTGAAGAAGGTATGCACAGAGTGATGAGCGGCATCAACAGAAAAGGGTAAGATTATTTTCGGATTAACGATTTATGATTATTTTTATGAAATAAAATAATATAACCTTTGTTTCATGATTCCAAATGATCTAGCTCTTATAAAGCCACAAGTTCAGTAGATATCCACAGCAAGTTCAAATTCGGCAAGGCGTTTGAGGACAAAAATAAAAGTTTTGTTTCAAATTTGGCTTGAAATTATTCAATCAAGAAAACCTGCAGACAGGCAGTCTGCCGTACATCGAAACACACAAAATCAAAAGGGACCTTGTGAAGTATTGGCCAGACTTAGCAACCTGCCATTGTAGTCGAGAAACACTTCAGTGGTACCAAAAAATGGTGTGAGTTTCATCGTAAAGGACTTCAATCCACTCAACTATCCTCAATTCCGTTCAATAGCTGTAGAAAAGTGGTTAGTTAACTCGTGATGCTGCAGAGATTGTGCAATAAAACAGTCAACCAGGCTGACAAACAAGGAGCCCAAGAAGAAGAATATTCGACGAAAAGTTTTTTATTTCATAAAAAACACAATTGAATCATTTTACCAGAAGATGTGCCATAAATAATCTTTATTTGACTCCTTAACGTTGTAAATAGTGCTAACCTGTTCCAAGATACTGCTGATCTCAATCAAATTCTTAGTGACTTTGAGCAGGTACACTGATGCTAACCATCATTTTCTGAACTTATAAATTTATTATTCGAGAGAATTAGAACACAAAAAGTTGGTTGTTTGTTGTTAAAAAAAAAAACAGAAAGTTTTCATGAAATTGCGACTATCAAAAAATAAATTGACTTTGACTCAACTTTCGCCAATAACGTACAGTCGAACTCCACACATATACGAAACTTGCTCAACTTAAATAATTCACACTAAAACAAAGCGAAAAACTTTGTCGAAAAGTAGAAATTGACAGCAGCTAAAAGTTTCGGACCCTCAACATGTTACGAAACGAGCACAGAAAACTACACCTTTGCGCAACCCGTCACAAGCCATACATATAGCAAAAAGTCAAAAACTTTAAGACGTTATAAATTTCCGCCACAATGTGCTATTGCTGGGTTGAGATCTCTTTTAGCTAGCACATGGTGGTGGCTGCGACGTCGGGAAGTTGCTGGCACTGGGGAGAACGACACACATTTTCATTTTTTCTCACAAGAAGCAGGAGACTTCGTCTTGTGGCATCCGGATGACGGCATTTCCATTCCGTAACATGCGAAGCGAAGGAGGAAAAAAACCCACCATCATCCTTGCTAAGATCCACCCACCTTCCACTTTGAAACCCGCGATCTTCTCTGTGCCGCTGAACTCTTACCGGTTCTACACGTGCGTATGCCACCGTCGACCGTCGTCATGCATATAGGTCCGTCCGGTCGCTTACAGCCGATATCAAACCCGGAAGTCCTGCCATGCACAACCTCACATCCAGCCTCGTCCTCCGTCGTCGTCCGCTGGGCGGTGGTTTTTGGTTGGTGAACACGCTACACAGTTTGCCACTTCCGGTACCTCCTTCGAAAAATTCAAAAACAATGGAGAAAAGAAGGTGTAAGCAAAGGTGCTAAAGGAGCGGGCAGATCCATAAGATTTTAAGTCTTTCCACTCTGCTATCCTGCTGCCAAATCAGGCGGTGTCCAAGTTGTTGGTTTCCATGGGGCAAACGTGGGACAAACTTATGAAACGTACCGTCTAAAGGTGGGACTTTTAAACATTGCAGAAAAAGCAGAACCAAACCGTAAGATCGTACATTTCGTAGTTCCTCCTTCGTTACTGATCAGAATAAGTGGTATACCAACGAGTACTACATAGATGGTGATTGGTATTAGTTTCCATCATCAACGTATGTAACAGATCTCTGATTCATTTTAATTCTAAGAATATTTATGAAGATAGATTAGAAGACCGTCGCCGACCTCGGCCTCACAGTCTTCAAGAAGGGGAAGGGTGGTTTTTTTTCGATAGTAGTGATTCTTTGCCAAGACCCGAAGCTAGAAGTCAGTTCCATCGTGGTTATATCACATTAATTAGTTTTTCTATCGTTTTTATCTATACACTTTTTTGTACAATACAGGTAGCAACATATGAGATTCAAATAGTTCATTTCATTGATTAAAATTACTGTAGTACCTATAGACTGTTTCTAAAAATATAAATACACTTACTTTCTCAATTAAAAAAGACCTTACTTCGATTTTTGATTATTTTGTTCTCAAACATAGTAAATAACAACGTTTTCTTGCAATCTTCATTACAATTTGCTTGATTTTTCGAGTTCTCAAACTTTTCCCTTGACACTACTCAGTGCTTTTTTTCTACCATTTTCACCCTTTTAGGCCAATCTATCTTTTTTTTCGACACTATCCGCTGGTTTCGTGTGTTTTCTCAGCTTCACCTTCGTCAAAGCCCAGAATGTTTCGAAAGGGCGAATCTCTGGGCAGTTTGGTGGATTCATCTCTATTGGAACAAATACAACATTGTTCCTTTTGTAAAAATCTAGTGCATATTTAGAGTAATGGCAGGAAGCCAAAAGATTGTAGGCATGTTATGCTGTTTGATCAAGGGAAAACCTTTTTTGATGACACGCCTTCACGTAGATTTGACCATTCAATGTGTCTGTTGTAATGAATGGACTAGATATTTTTCCACATTCGCATATGCCCTGCCACACCATTACCTTCTTACCGATTTTTTCGGTGTAAATGGCTTTCACTGATCCAGGGACATCTTTTCTCTTCAGCGAGGTATAAAACTGTGGTCCCGGCAGAGTTTTTTAATCGAGTTTTAGGTAGCCTGATTTTTTAATCGAGTTATATGTAGCCTGATGTTTTGGTCAGCACTTTATCGTACAGCTTTTGAGCCCTCGGGATCACAGATTTCGCCTGTTTGGTGCTTTGTTTTGGCTGCTTAGTCGCCGAAATACTTAGCTTTTAGCCACATCTCGGACTGATGCTGAAGAATGACGCTTGGCCTTTAGCTTTCTGTTGATAGTAGGGTCAGCAGGACCGGGTTTTCTACCCGTCTCAGGAAATCTACGAAAGGGCACTGTTGTTGGTACTTCTGTAATGCGGTTTGAACTGCTCCGCCGTTTACACCTTCTTGCTTAGCCAGTTTGTGCACAATCCGGTTTCTTTGCTCGGTAGAAAGACCACGCATTTTCAAACTTCCGTGCGAAAAATTGAAAAAAAAATGACAACATCAGTTTTATTTGGATGTCAACTATCGGACGCAACCAAAAGTTGGTTGAATACTGCACGCATTTTGAACTGACGGTTCATCATTAGTGTATATATAATTATCGGAACAGTCTATATGAGTTGCACTTCAAATGATAACTGCGGTGTAAAGAAACGGAGCAACGCATCGAAATTTTAGATACATTTTTCTTTAAACAACAAATAATTTCAGATCATTGTATGAACAAAAGTTTTGATCCAATAATCAATAGCAGACTTTGGAAATTTTCTTCTTTTCGGATTAACAATCATTTAAAACCACAGCGGAAGAGGCGAAATTTTTTTTAAATAATCATTTATTTGTACAGGCTCAATCGAATTTCTTCGACACCTTTGGGATGATAGAATGTTGCCATCGCCCCAAATCTCCTTTGCTCCATTTAAACTGCTAGCTGCCGAGTGACTATTGACGGAAAATAGGAAAAAATCATTAAAGGCGATTTGTCGATCATAAATATCGCCTTCCATAGCGCCCACCTTTGCAAGCGAGTCCGCCTGCCCAGGAATGAACAATGAGATGGGACTTATACAAAGGTGATGATAAAATAACGCGAATCTAAAGCACTTAGAAGCTCCTGTATTTTCATGAGAAAATACGAGGAGTGCTTTACCGGCCTTAAGGAGCGAATAGCTTCTATAGAACTGAGACTATCCGTGAAAATGAAATACTGATCCAGTGTAAGTGAGGCAACAATTTCTAGCGTAAAGTGTATTGACGCTAATTCAGTGACATATACGGAGCAAGGAGCTTGAAGTTTACGATTGGCGCTATAAATTTCATTAAATATACCAAAGCCTGCTGACTCCTCTATCAATGATCCGTCAGTGAAGAACGATTTAGTGGAATCAACTTGGCCAACCTTTGCAGCAAATATCACAGGAGCAATCATAGGACGATGATGCTCTGGGATTCCATGAAGCTCCTGCAAGACTCATCGTATGAGAGGAGTGCATGCAACCTAACGCGATACGAAGACACCGATACTGAATACGTTCCAGTTTAATAAAGTGCAACCAAGCCGCCGACTGAAAACCAAAACTACCGTATTCTATAACCGACAAAATCGTTTTCAGGTACAACGTTATAAGATTTTGCGGATACGCCCCCCACCAGGTCCTTTACTGGCACTTTCGCTCCAAAAACTCAATATGGGATCTCCAGGTGCACTTTGAATCACACCAGACCCCAAGATATTTAAATGACATGGAATGAGTTATCGGTGTATCCCAAATTTGAAGCTTCGGTTGTGCTGGGTTATGCTTCCTAGAAAAAACTACTAACTCAGTTTTCTCCGTAGAGAATTCGATACCTAGCTCTAGAGCCCAAGTAGACAAATTATCTAAGCTATCCTGTAAGGGTCCTTCCAGATCGACCCCATTTGGTCCCGTGACAGACACTACGCCGTCATCTGCAAGTTGTCTCAACGTACTGTTGTCACTTAGGCAACCGTCAATGTCTTTGACATAAACATTATACAAAAGAGGGCTTAAACATGATCTCTGTGGGAGACCCATGTAGCTAAAAGGGAAGCTATAGAGGTTCCACGAGAGAAGCTCATATGTTTCTCTGACAGCAAATTGTACAAAAAATTATTCATTAATGGTGAAAAGCCACAAACGTGGAGTTTATCTGAAAGAACTTCTACAGATACTGAATCAAAAGCCCCCTTTATATCCATGAATACAGAAGCCATTTGCTCTTTTTTTAGCAAAAGCTAACTGAATATCTGTGGAAAGCAACGCGAGACAGTCGTTCGTTCCCTTACCCCTACGTAAACCATATTGAGTATTTGAAAGTAGGTTGTTCGTCTCAACCCATTTGTCCAGACGAAAGAGGATCATTTTCTCCAACAACTTTCGAATACAAGATAACATCGCTATGGGTTGATAGGAGTTGTGGTCGGACGCGGGCTTACCAGGTTTTTGAATGGCAATAACTCTCATCCGTCTCCAATCATCCGGTACAATGTTGAGTTCCAGAAACAGATTAAATAAGTGCAAGATGCGCCTCTTAGCGACGTCTGGGAGGTTCTTAAGCAAGTTGAACTTAATCCTGTCAGCCCCTGGAGCCGTGTTGCCACACAAAAGGAGTGCGAGAGAGAACTCTACCATTGAAAAGGGTTGGCTAATCTCTGCTATCGAATTCGTGTTTTCGCGAGGAATCATCCGTGCCGGCACCGAATCTGGACATACTTTTCGCGCAAATTTGAGGATCCATTGGTCCGAATACTCCTCGCTCTCGTTGTTTGTTGTTCGGTTACGCAATCTTCGCGCCGTGTTGCAAGGAGTACTCATCGACATTTCGCGCGATAGCCCGTCCACGAATTTTCACCAGTAACTGCGTTTCTAGGCCTTGATGAGGCTCTTAAGTTCGCGTTCGATAGCCGTGTATACTTCGAAGTGCTCCGGTGTTTCACGTCTACGAAAAACTTTAAACGCGTCGGACTTTTTACGTAAACCTCGGTGCATTGCTGATCCCATGGAAGAGGAGGTTTCCTGCGAGATGACGTCCCTGGAACTGGTCGAGTTTGAGCTTGAAGCGCGCTATTTAAGATCAGGTTGGAAAGAAAGTTATATTCCTCGAGCAGTGAAAGTATTTCTATCGTGGTTACGGCTTCATCTATAGCTGTCCTAAACTTTGTCCAATCGATGTGACGGGTAAGATGATAAACGACGTTGATGGATTCCGACGGATTGAACCTGGTGGCAACCGAAATTTTAATAGGCATGATAACTACCGTGTCACAGAGGTTATATATCAAGACCCATTTGTCATCGTACAGTTCTCCCCAGCCTTTACCGTGAGAGTTAAAATCTGTTATGATCAACCGTGGAGTAGGAAGGACCGAACAAACATCTGAAAGTTGTCTTCGGTTAATCGAGGCTCTAGGAGGAATATATACAGAAGCAATTCAAAGGCTTTTATTTTTAATAACAGCCTGACATGCGACAATTTTAATACCTGGAATAGGAAGAAAATTCACTCTATAGAAGGTGTAGCACTTTTTGATCCTTAAAAGTACTCCTCCTCCACGTGAATCCTCACGGTCAAGACGAATAATATTGAAATCATGAAACGGAAGATCGATTTTGGAAGAGAGCCATGTTTCACAAAGAGCAAATGCATCACAACCGGATTGTGAGCTAAAAATTTGAATAATTCCAATTTAGGAATCAAACTTCGACAACTCCACTGTAGAACAGTGATCAAATCCCCGACCTCATTTGGAAAATTATCCATCGAAGGAAATGATAGCTGCAAGGAGGGGCCACTTAATTGTCAATTGCTTCAAAAGTGTCTTCACTGTTGGAAGCATTGCCAAACAATGCTTTTGAGAGGGTCAGAAATTTCAAGGTACTTGAAGATACCTTCGGCAATGTCATCAAATGAGAACAGCCAACTAGAGGAGGGGGCTTCTGTTCTTAAAATAGGGGCGTCAGGGGTTTTGGATGTACCCGGGAGAGATGGAAAGTCCTGGGTGTAGTTAGTACTACGAAAACCAGGAGGAATTTTTTTTTCCTTTTTTCCACCTTTTTTTGGAAATGGGCAAGCTGGTCTCAGGCTTCTTTTCATCTACTTTCCATGGGCGGACGCGTCTTCGCTTCCTTGAAGCACCTTCCAGAAAAGTGAACGATGTTCCCTCTTCAGCCAAGTCAAAGTCAGACTCGTCTTCTGACAGAGGAGCAAAGCGATTTGTATTGGCACTGGGTGATGGTGAGGCCTTTCCACCATTTCGGCGAAAGATTGCCTGGAACGCTGTTTTAGCGAGCGTTCTAATTTTTCCTCGCGTTGTTTGTACGCCGGGCACGATGAGAGAGCATGAGGAGGAGTTTTCTTACAGAATTTATAATTTATAAAGCATTTTGAAGTGCTGTTTGCACAGGCGCCATCCTCGTGTTTCTCCTCGCAGTTGGAGCTGCGTGCCTTATTGCTGCAATGTCCCATCTGCTTGCATTTTTCGCAGATTATTACCCGATGAACAAACAACCGCACAGGTAGTCGAAGTTTTCCCAACTCGACGTATTGAGGGAGGGCTGAACCAGAAAAAGTCACACGAAACGAGTCTGATGGAGTTAACTTCTTTTCACCTTTAGTGATCGATACTGTGCCTAGTTTTCGCACATCGAGTATCTTGACTGAAGGGTGCAGAGGGTTCTTAAATCGACCAACCCCCTGCTTCAACAGGATCTCAGGGGTCAGACTCGCTTCGGAGACCACACCTTCTGTTGGGATACCTTCAGGATCTCGTCGTCGGTCGCCCTTCAAACGACCTTCCGAATCTTTCGGTTGGGGAATCTGTCTCACTCACTAATGTTATGTGGGTTTCCCTTATTGCATAGATGCACTATTCTTAGAGACGAACTTCAATTTACAAACGACACTTTATTTTAATAAAAACTACGGGAAACATTCACTACATTTATTAACTTAATCTAAACAAACAATCAACAAATCGACGGAGGTTAGCCCTCGTGTACCGGTCGCGAGCAGTGGCAGTAGAAAACTAAAAACTCAACAGATCTCTTCGCAGCATCTCATCGTTCTCTCGCTATCGGGTGGTCATCGGTTTCGGCGAGATCGTTCCAGTTGTTGAGTGGTCAACTGAGTAGCCCATGCTATCTTCGCTGAGTCCGACAGAGTCCCGTGTGTGGCTACGTTCTGTTAGGGCATGTACCTTGTTCGTCAACATCCTCATCCACCCTGAAGTGACTCGGGAACTTCTGAAAATAGATAAACAAACCCTTTTCTACGCACTGGATACCCTTAGTGACCATTTCCACTGCAATGCCGCATTAGTGCTCAATTTTGAGCTGGCAGAAGGCAAATTTTGTTCACGGCTCGCTTCATAGTTCCTGTGGTAGTTTTGAGTGTAACTACCCTAGTCACACCATCAGCTCCTGGATGAAGTTGAATAATTCGCCCCATCTTCCATTTCATTGGTGGTTGTAGACTGTCAACAATGACACAAAGGCTACCTTCAGCTATAGCGACAGCAGGTTTCAATTTTTGTTTCTGGCTTGTAACTGGGATAAATATTCTGTCCTCCATCGTGACCAGAAATCTTGAAGTTGACGTTGAACTAGCTGCCAACGATTTAATCGGTTGAGTTGAATAGTGCCAAGTTCTGGATCCGGCAATGTTTGTAAGGATCCACCAGTGAGAAAGTGAGCAGGTGTTAATGGCTCAAGGTCTGTTGGATCATCAGAGATGGGTGTTAAAGGTCGAGAATTTAGACATCCTTCGACCTGGACCAGAAGCGTTCGGAAATCTTCTGCCGATACCGGATTTTCTCCTAGAACACGAAGAAGATGAAATTTTGTAGATCGCACTGCAGACTCCCAAAGACCGCCAAAATGGGGGGCGCCAGGTGGGATGAAGTGCCACTGAACGCCTTCTCCAGAACATTCCTTGGTAACGGCTTCACGATGTTTCTGATCTCGTAGCAAGTTGAATAATTCCTTCATTCTATTTTTAGCGCCAACAAAATTTGTACCGTTGTCCGAAAAAATATCGGTCCCCGTCGTGCAAATAATCGCCTTAGTACTTGAAGAAAGCATTTAGTCGATAAATCGGATACATGCTCCAAATGGATAGCTTTCGTGGCCATACATACAAACACTGCCACATAGGACTTGATTACTGCTCGATATCTACCAGACTTGATGTAAACTGGCCCAAAATAATCTATTCCAGTTCTGGAGAACGGTCTAGCGACAGTTACCCTTGACGATGGAAGCTATCCCATTTGTTGTTCGATGTGAGTTGGTTTTGCTCGGAAGTAACGTTGACAACGATGAACAATCTCCCTGGCGCCACGGCCAAGGGGCCAAAACCGTGGTCGCATCGTAGCAAGTAGAAGCTGAGGTCCGGCATAAAGCATTTTTTGATGATAAAACTGCAAGATCAGCTCGGTTAGATGATGTTCCGCTGGTAGTATGCTTGGATGTTTCGCTGATTCCGAGATGTTCGAGTAGCTGAACCTCCCTCCAACGCGCAAAGTACCGTCATCCGAGATTCGGGGATAAAACCAGCGCAACGCAGAACTTCGAGCAACTGAACAGCCTTCCTTTAAAGCTCGTATTTCCTTCGAAAAATGCTCTTGCTGGACCTTCCTTATTAGCAACGATTCTGCTTGTTGCAGTTCTGCCGTGGTTAGAAAGCCTTCCTTGCTCGTAACATCGGGACTATGTTTTGCCATAAGTCGTAGCAAGTAAGCAGTAGCTCTAATAAGTTTATTGTAGTCCGAAAACCTTTCTATAAAATCCGAAATGAACGACGTCTCCCTTGTTGTACACGAAGCGGATGCCTTGCGCATCTCCTGAGGTGATTGATTTGGAATTGGGTCCGATCTCCATTGATCTTCTGGTGTCATCAGCCAATCAGGTCCATTCCACCAAAGTTTGTTGTTCAGGATTTCGTTTGGAAGAATTCCACGAGATATAAGGTCAGCAGGATTAGTTTTACCAGACACATGACCCCAGCTATGCCCTTCCGTTATAGCTTGAATTTTGGCGACCCTATTCGCCACGAAAGTAGTCCAGGTGCCAGGTGCAGATTTTATCCATTGCAACACGCATGTTGAGTCAGTCCAGAAGTAAACCTTAGCATCCATTTTCACAGCGTTTAGCACTCTTTCCCAAAGTTGCGCAGACAAGTGTGCTCCGCACAATTCTAATCTAGGTAATGACTGGATCTTGAGAGGAGCAATCTTCGATTTTGAAGTAAGTAGATGAACGCCAACTGTGCCGTCTTGTTTTTCGCTTCGTACGTAGACTGTGGCACCATAAGCTACCATCGACGCGTCAGAGAAGCAGTGAAATTCTATCGATTTTGCTTCAGGCACAATAACGCACCGAGGAACATGAATCGTATTCAAAAGCGGAAGTTTTTCGTGAAGTTTACGCCACTCCTCATCCACCGTTTGCGGTAATCGTTCATCCCAGACTAGTTTTTGATTCCTTTCGTTTTCCAAAGTCCATAAGCGCTGCATAAAAACCTTCGCGGTTGTGATAGTTGCACCCAACAGCCCCAATGGATCAAATAGTCTAGCGATGATGCTCAGAACGTTTCGTTTCGTGAAATGCTGTCCTTCAACGATAGGCGGAATATTGAATTGAAATTTCAAACAATCTGTATTGGGAAGCCAAGTTAGTCCCAAGGTTTTAACCTCAGCATTTCGGTCCCAGTCAATTCCAGCTGTAGTAGGTAGAGCCAAATCCTCCTTGGAATGTCCTTCAAAACGTCTGGACACTTCGAAGCCCATTTCCTTAAGCGAAACCCTCCGCTCAAAAGCATTGCATCGACTTGGCATCGTAGATCGATAGCAGATTCTACATCCTTTGCCCCGGAAATCACATCATCCATGTAAACATCTTCGTCAATGGCCTTCGCAGCCAATGGAAAATTCTCTCGCTCATCGTCAGCCAACTGTTTTAGTGTACGGGTAGCTAAAAATGGCGCTGATTTTGTACCATACGTTATCGTTTTTAGTTCGTAGGAAGCAATTTCGTTATCCGGTCCAAACCAAAGAATACACTGTAGAGGTGTGTCGTGTTTGTTCAGCCAGATTTGTCGAAACATCTTTCTACATCCGAAACCACCATTACCAGCCGGAATCGACTTCGAAGTATGATTGACCTCAAATCCTGTTGTACTATAGGTCCTGCAAGCAGCGCATCGTTTAGTGAGATGCCTGTAGAGGTCTTGCAAGAGGCATCAAACACCACCCTGACCTTGGTCGTAGTGCTTGAATCTTTTATTACAGGATGATGAGGCAAGAATACTCGCCGTACTGTCTCGTCGCTCGTTTCCTTAACTTCTTGCATATGACCAAGCTCCAAATATTCGGCCAAAAACTGGTTGTATTGCCTTTGAAGATCTGGATTCCTTGACAATCTCCGTTCAACGCTTCGAAGTCGTTTCTCTGCAATCTCTTTTGACTCTCCGAGATGTTGAAAAATCTGTTCATTCTTGGGAAGAGACACGATGTAGCGACCATCTGCTTCCCTTTGTACTGTGCGCCCAAACTGCTCTTCACAGCGCGTTTCCTCTGGTGAATAGATATTGACGGCTCCTACTTCCTCGCAAGACCAAAACCGTGACAATATTTCCACCAAATCATCCGAAATAGCAATGTTGCAAAAGAATCTCGAACCATCCGTTTGTGAAAGAATTTCGCCGGACACAATCCATCCAAAAACTGATTCCGTGAGTGCGGGTAGCCCCTCTCCAAGTGATATTTCCTTCCCCGACTGGAAAAAGCTGAAGAACGCTTGAATTCCCAAAACTATATCCACCCTTCTTGATCGGAAGAACTCTGGGTCTGCCAGCTCGATTGCTTGTGGTAGATTCCATCCGTTTATCTTCACTGTAGTTGTAGGCAAACAAGCCGTAACATTTGGCAGGATTAGGAACTCCATGGACCTTGCATACGCAGATGTACGAGACTTGATTGTAGCTTCAAGCTTGTGTGTAACTCTTGTATTCGTTTGACCTACTCCTTGTATCGATATGTTGACCTTCTTGGTAGAGACCTTCATCAATCTACTCAGACCCTCCGAAATGAAATTACATTCCGAACCAGAGTCTAATAGTGCACGTGCTGGATAGCGTGATCCTTGGCTGTCTTCAACAAACACAATTGCAGTTGCTAGAAGAATCTGAGAGGATGACACCTTAGCCATGTTAGAGGACATTGCTCCTGATGACATCTGTGGATCTGTACTCGTTGAAGCATGCTTAGCGCCTTCATTTAAAGCTCCAGTGTCCAATAAGGTACGGTTTGAGTTACGGTCTTCAGATTTGAAGCACATCGTGGTATGGTGTCTAGCCTTACACTTTCGACAATTGTACTTCGATGAACATTCCCTAGCGATGTGACCTGCCTTCAAACAGTTGCGGCAGAGAGAATGGCTGCGCAGAAAAGATTCCCTATTGGATATCGGCATTTTCAAAAAATAGGACAGATGTGTAATCCGTGGATTTCTGAACAAGCTGCACATTTTGCATTATTCGACTGTACTGCATTGTGACTAGCTCTCTGGAAGTATGGTTTTCGTTTTTCCTGTGACGTAGAGTCACGTTTCGTCTCTGGTTGTACTGGCAATGATTCCAAAACCTGAATTCGCCTTTGGATAAAATCAAGTAAATCCTTGACAGTGTCCTTGTCCTTAGAAGACGCGTGTTCCTCCCAACCACGCCGGGTTGTAGGATCCAATCGTGGGCTAACGAGTTCCACCAACAGTAAATCCTTGTAATCAGCAGCCTCCACTACCTGATCTAGATTCTGAACTGCCCTATCGAATGCTTCTACTAGCCGTTGTAGCTCACTAACAGATTCTTTTGCAAGAGAAGGAAGTTTTAGCAACGATTGCACTTGTCGTTTCCTTAGCAGTTTACTGTTATTGTACCGTTTAAGCAACGTATCCCACGCAATTTGGTAGTTGGCCGCTTTGATTTTTAGAGGATCAAGTAGAGCCCTTGCCTCTCCACCCAAGCAACCTTTAAGGTAGTGGAACTTCTCAACAGGTGGTAGGTCAGCCTTATGGTGAATGAGGGAAACGTAGATGTCCCTAAAACTGAGCCACTCATCGATATTCCCGTCGAAGCACTGTAGTTTTATTTGGGGCAGACGAACATGGTCCACCACACCATGTAGAGAACTATCATCACCTCGGATGGTTTGATTTTGAAAACTTGGACCCTGTAACTCGTTCACTTTGTCTAATAAAAACGATTTGACGTCGTAAAAATTAGATTCAAAGTCCGATTGTTCCTTTAGAAAACCGTCACTCTCCTCAAACTCTTCGTGTGCTTGTATCTCCCAACAAGTCTCGTTGATTGACTGCCAAAGTTCATCGAGACGCATAATCCGAACATTGATTTGACTGACAGTAGTATCTCGTTTAAAATCACTAACAAATCGTCGGATGTTGCTGAACGTCGCGCGGAGTCCTCTGAGTCTTGCCTTCAATGTTTTCAAGTCCTTGGATGTCATCGTGGAGTTTCACAAAACTTGTACAAATCCGAAAAGCGAAAAGATACGTGGATGTTGTTTCAAGAGATTGGCCTGTTTCGGCTGAACATATACCGTTCTCCTCACCTGTGAGAGAAATCAGTGTCACTTCCGAAGTCAATCAGATCCAAAATTGAAAACAATATCGCTCTTCCACGTGCATGCGCAATTTAGTCACGCCAGACTCCGAATCGATCCAGTGAATAACAAAAGGGCATAAAGAGCGGATGAAGTATGCAAAAAGTCAACTTCGGCTGTACATATACTGTAAAGCTAACCTAGCGTAGCACAGATTACGCTATCAGCCGGACTTGCATTTACACTTGCATTCGTTCCAAACAGCAAACTCAATTTGTCTTCAAACAAGTCTTCCAGTACATCAGAGGGAGAATACAGTAATGCAGTATCGAATTGGGCTCACTCAAAGCTTCGACCAGTGAAGCGTTTGAGTATAAGGATTGCGTCCGTAAGAAAATGTAACCAGTTTTCGTCGAAAAGGGTAAATTTATTGTTGTGGAGCATCAACAGAAACCAGCTTCGGCTGGGCATATATCTAAATTTAAATTTACCTGACAGGCAGTATTATGCAGCCTTGCCCAAGCTCGAACAGCGTCGTCGTTGTCATGCAGCTCTCTCCAAATAGTATGGCATGTGTTTGGCTAGGTCGTGGCCCCATACGTCGTGCAACTTTTGTGATGATTGGCCAGCTCGCTCTTAAGGCTGGTTTACAGTTCGGAAAAAGCATCACGGGATTTGGACACGGGATTCTGCTCGGGATTTGGCACGGGAAATTTTCCAGATGACGTTTCTCCACATTTCTCCACACTAAGTGACAAGCAAAGTTTGCCTCTCAGACTTTGCGTATTGTTTACGTTCGTGTAAGTTTTTTCCTGCAGGAAGCATTGAAAAATGAAACATTTTGAAGACCGCACCGGAGTTCTCACAAATCTTTTGGAGTTTTGCTTTATCAAAATAAATGATAGAAATTAACGAATTATTTTATATAAGTTTATTTTAACGATGTTGTCGATTCCCTTAAAGCATCCCAGTACTTCCGGCACTCCTGGACACTGATGGATTTATTCAGGGACGATATAATAGTACAACTTATTTGTTAGCAAATAGCATCTTAACTGTTTTGGTGTACCAAATAACGAGTCAACTTTAATGTCATTCTCCTTGTTCCGTTTTTAACGAACTCTATATTTTCGTCGTCCAATATTTATTTCATCCTGGGTTGGCTGTTCATCAATTTTACCCTAACTCAGGTCTCTCGGCTCTCTTTCTGGCATTTTAACATTTTTTCCCTATTCGAGTTCAACCTTTCAAAATCCGCCCGGAAACAATTCAGAATGAATTGTTCCCGCCAAAGAAGAAGTGTGTAGAGATAAATTTTATTTCCCAGAGTAAATCCCACGAATGGGTTTACACTTCAGGAAAACTGTAATTTTTGTGTAGACTTAATTCCCGCCACGGGATTTCAAATCCCGGGCTCCATTTAAAACACACAGGTGCCCAAATCCCGTGACGCTTTTTCCGAACTGTAAACCAGCCTTTACACCGGTTGGTACATCTCGGTTGATGTTCGTCAGCAGAAAGGTGAAAACAAGATCGAAATGTTGGTGTTAGACAACTGAAAAAACGCTTCGGCCGGACATATACGTGTTCAAACCTACCTGAGTGGTTGTAGAACAGCACTATGGCCGTCTACGTAGTTTTGCAGAGTCTCGTTGACCGATAGGCAGCACACAGGATCCAAAACCACAGAAAATCGATGACAAGGTTCGATGTTAATTTGCTCAAGTATAGCACAACCATCAGCTAATCGATGCTTGCAAACTAATGACCAGTTGTCTTCCTGAATCTACCTATAGTTGACCGAAGGACAAAGCCTTGCAGCAGCTGTGTATACAATCAGTAGCGATGGCGGTATGGATAATTACACCGTCTTATGATGGCGCAGATCCTTTATGTCGAGTAAAGGACTTCTTACGATGGCGACTATGCTTTCAATCGATAATAATTTCTCGATGGCGCAAGCCCATTCAGCTCATACAAAGGATGATCTTCGAGCTAAGTGTAATGGTTGAATTGGCTACCAGATTTGCCTCGATGCGCATCCCAACCAACGACTCACCGGTAGATAGGATCCGGTTCGAAGGACCAGTTTATGTTGGGATACCTTCAGGATCTCGCCGTCGGTCGCCCTTCAAACGACCTTCCGAATCTTTCGGTTGGGGAATCTGTCTGACTCACAGATTCCTAATGTTATGTGGTTTTCCCTTACTGCATAGATGCACGATTCTTAGACACGCACTTCAATTCACAAACGACACTTTATTTTAATAAAAACGACGGGAAACATTCACTACATTTATAAACTTAATCTAAACAAAACAATCCACAAATCGAACGGAGGTTAGCCCTTCGTATACCGGTCGCGAGCAGTGGCAGTTGAAAAACTAAACTCAACAGATCTCCTTGCAGCATCTCATCGTTCTCTCGCTATCGGGTGGTCATCGGTTTCGGCGAGATCGTTCCAGTTGTTGAGTGGTCAACTGAGTAGCCCATGTTATCTTCGCTGAGTCCGACAGAGTACCGTGTGTGGCTACGTTCTGTTAGGGCATGTACCTTGTTCGTCAACAGTTACGATTACTTACTATTAAGTTTGCGATCTGGAGCTTATTCTTGCTTTCTCGTTCCAGTCGAAGATCAGAGTATATTTATCTAGATTTAAGAAATATTTCCTTTAGGTTATGAATTCCACGAACTGATGGTAACATTGTCATACCTTTGCAGAGTAAACCCACTTTTGCATGTAAATAATATTTAAATTTCCACTTCCAAAATTATATAACTTTAGGCCTAATTTAGTAAGTTTCACTTAGAACAACCAATTTCACTTATAGAATAATCAATTTCACTTAGAATAATCAATTTCACTTAGGATAAGAATTTCATGCTAGTTCGCTATTGCACATCAATACAATGAGTCATTGTGGTGTTCAATTCGTTTGACTACCATACATTGTCTTTCTCCTTTTCAGCTATCTACAACAATCACCAGTTGATTGGTAATTGTGTTGGTTGAACGTCGACTGACCACCATGATGACCACAGGCTTTTTCGGCCACAGTTGAGCTGTGGCAGGGGGGTGACGTGACAATATTATTAACAAATTATTTACTGTATCATACGCCGGAAATTTTGTTCGAGAAAAAGTCATTTTTTGTATGGTAACAATACTTAACAACCTATCAGTGCTATGGTAAGATCTTGAACAACCATAAGATATATAATCGATATGGCACTCTTTATCTTCAGTTCATAATTGTTGAAAGATACCTTGAATAATTATGAAATGATAAATGGTATAATGCCTTTAAAATACTTGTGTATTCGGGCTGAATCAAGCCTGTTGTATGAAAGATTGCATACATTGTTGTATGGCGCATCAAAGACTACAACCAATTGCGTTGTTTACGCCCCCTTTGGCTTGGAATTAAACGAGCGGAAATTTTACGCGCTTGTTAATATTAATTATTTTTTTCGGTGTAGCTAATTTTGACTCACCCCGATCTAAACTGCTGTATTCTAAATTTAGGTAAAGTGTATTTACCTCTTTCATGGTAATTGATTCAAACATAAATCAATCTAACAAAGAGTAATCCAACTATCAACATTTCGATCCCACAAACTAAAAAAATATGAATTTTACACGAGATGTAATTCATGTTTGTAAAAAGGCGAGGAACGGAAAATAAGACTTCGTGTAAAATTATATCTCTTGAAACTGACACATACGCAATTCGCAAAAAGATGTGTTGATTGAATTTATTTTCTCTTCTTTTTCAACTCACAGATGCAGCGGACATACAATAAATACTTTAGAAAAACATCACCATATTTCTGATTCTTATTATTCATTTCATTTTATAGAGAAATGTGATACTCAACACAACCGCATACACATTTATTTCAATAACGTTTGCATTATAAAAAAAAGGACAAAAATGGCCGATTTTTCATGGATTTACGTTCACCCGCACTGACGAACCTAGCCATTCAGCATCAATCATAGTAACCCATGAGTCAGCAGACAAAATTTGACAGCTCTATCAGTCGAGCTCTAACCGTGATGGCAAAAACAGTGAAACAACTCCGTTCAAAGAACGGCACCCCGCCACGTCGAAAACGAACATCGTGCGGCACTTTATGGACGCCGGATACGCCCATTCCAGCACCTACAACATCTTGGCACTATTACACAACTATCAGAGCATCGAAAAAAAGCCAGGTTCCGGACGGCCGACGACCCTGAGCGACAGGAAGCTCCAAAGGATGCTGAAGAGGAAGACCGAGGGAAAAGTGGCTACATCACTGCGTGCGCTTGGCCGGAAGGTCGGTTCAACCGGCCAAACAGTGAAAAAGTACCTGGCAAACATGAACATACATGTCAGGAAGCGAAAGTCGCGTCCACGGGTTTCTGAGCTGCAGGCAATGACGCAGCAGAAGCGGCTGAATAAGATGGTCAACTCGATTTTCCCAGTGAATCGCGACGTGGGCGGTGGTGATGGACGACGAGACCTATCTCACCCTGGATGGCAACGACTGGTAGGGCAGTTCGTATTTTACTTCCCTCACGAAGGAATTGAGTTCCGAGGCGATGTTCATTTCACACACCATGTTTCCCAAGAAGGTGCTGCTGTACACGGGAAATAATGTGTTCCTCTAAACGAGAAAAACAGGTCATGATGCCATGAATATGTTGTGTTTTCGTGTCATGAATATACACCATGAACCATATTCATGATGTCATGAACTGTTTTCCTGCCGCAATGATATCATGAATAAATCGGGTCAAAACCATGAGCTGAATTCCTGATACTGAAAACTTTGTTCATGAATCTGGCAAGTCTACTTTATCGACTCTGAAGTAAACCAAAAAATAAATCCACCGATAGGATTCGAACCTAGTGTTGAGTGGGGAATTACAATAGTACTTAGAGGTTGTACTTACTACGCTATAGTTATTCTTGCAAAGACTCTTGACTAACGAAGCTCATTACACAACTTTAGATTAGAGGCAAAACAAGACTTCCTAAGTTCATGACTTGCATCTGCCATTTCAATAATGAAACCATGATTAAGAGTCATGAATTCACAAAATAAGATGAGAGTTCGTTTCATGACTTCTAATTCATGAAAACAGAAACGGATTTGTTTCCGTGTAGCTGACAATCAGCGAGAAGAGGATGTCAAAGCAGCTTTCGCACCAGACTGGCCGTGAACGGGGAAATTTACAGTACGTAATGCCTGCCGGAAGTTGCGTCGATCATCAAGAAATACCATAAGGGCGAAGACGCAGTGTACTGGCTGGATCTGGCGTCGGCCCACTACTCGAAGCGATCGTTGGAGGAGATGGAGCGGCGGAATATCGATGTGGCACCCAAGTCGCGGCAACCGCCCAACGTCCTCAGCTGCGTCCCATCGAGAAATTCTGGGCCAACATGAAGCGCCAGATCTACTCCAACACGTTGTCGCCGCGGAAACTGAGGAACAAAACAAAGAAAGAACTCAAGAACATGCCTACGTATGTTTTCGTCCGCCATGGAGAATGTTCCGGTTAACTGCCGGAAGACCGCTCGCAAGGGCGTAGAATTTTTTTGCAAGCTTAGAAAATTACATTCCAATTTATCAAAGCACGTATCTGTCTTAGCTTTTGTTTATCACCATCCAAAAAAAAGTCCATTTTTTTTAATGCAAACGTTAACTAAGCTTGTTGCGGGCACTTTTTATTCACTCCCACATCAATATTAGTACAGTGTTGTGCTTGTCAATTTTCTTCCATCTAGTAAGCCACTTGAATAACATTCTTGGATCGTTGTTAACTTTCACCAAGCTTTTTGAGGTTTCCTGACCATTGACCAGTATGTGTCGATCGGGCAGGATCTGTGGACAATTTGGTGGATTACAATCTTGGGAACGTAAGTAACGTTATTTTGGTCATACCAAGTGATTGTATCTTTTCGCGCATTGACAGCTGGCCAAATCTGTGTCAGAACAAGGATTGAGTCGCATGTTTTCTCAGGAAAGGTATGAGCCGCTTTTTGAGGCATTCTTGCCGGTAAATCTCAGCGTTTACGGTACCTGTGGTTACGAAAATCTGAGAGTTTAGCCCACAGGAACATATTGTTTGCCAGACCAGAATATTTCTCGGGAATTTGGTTTTGACGATCGTTTCAGAATGTTTGGGGCATCTTTCCGGCTAGTTGCAGTGTAAAATTCCGTTCCCGAGAGATATTTGATTTTTTTGAAGCAGTATGTTTCGTAATGCATGACAACACAGTGGAATTTTGTAAGGAGTTGTTCATAAAGCTTTCTGAAGTTTCGTGTTTTAACCGATTTTTGTTGCTTTGCGTTACGATCTGGGTATGTTTGAGCTTTGAATGATCTCAATCCAGCCTTAGACTTCACTTTTGCACAAAACCGGTTGACATCTGTCTTTTTCACAACTGTCCGTGTTGACACCTTCGAGTTTGCCTGAAAAGCAACAGGGACTTTTTGTCCTTCGTTGTGTTGCTTTGTCCATGTTCACCCCACTTCCAGCTTTCCTTTCGACAGGAGACCCTCTTTATAACGTTTAATCACATCTGCAACAGTTGATTTTGCACATTTAACGATTTTGCGATGAATCGAATCGAGTAGAATTTTCCAAATATTTGTGCAAGATATTTCTTTAGTTCAGCCAGCGCCATCTGAATACCGAATACGCTTTTGTAAATAGTGTGACTGATTCACGTTTGTC
>JASCZW010005039.1:0-107863 GCA_034211315.2 Aedes japonicus
AGAGCATCTTTCAACTGCCAAATCGTGGATTGGATTAATTTATTTAGACCAAACGCAAAACTTGTTATACTGATCTATTTTGCATCATTTTTTAAAAGTGGTACATGTTGATCTATTCTTGCAGCAATTTGAGTAAGAAAATGCCGTTCTCCAAAACACTACACGCTACTTGATAATACCCATTGTTGAGTAAAATTTCAGCTTTACTAAACAATAACTCACCGGATTGTGTATATTCTGAGGTATATTTGTGAGCCGAAAGTAACCGTGTTTGCTGCGTGTGATGCTGGCGGTGGACAAAAAGTTGTGCTGCTCGCCCGGATGCTGATAATTACCTCTAGTTGCTCCCGGCACTAGTGAATTGCCTTTTCGTTCCCTTCCTAAATAACGAATGCTTGTCGTAGTTTTTTTACAGCTACTGCATTTTCCAGAAAACGCTGACTATATCGAAATGAAGAGGTTCCGAGATTCCGAATAATATTTCGATTGCTCGGAAATGAAAAGTAATGAAGTCTTCAAAGTAAACACAAACAATCTGTTTATTGATAGATTGGTCATGATAAGCACTTGCAAATAGCTCATACAGATAAATTTTGGAAAAGCCTCTAGTTGACTGTACTGCCGTGAAACGCATATCAGTCCCATATGAATTTAATCTGCGATCTCTAAAAAAAACTTCTGATGTTGAATGATAGACAGAATGACAGCAGTTGGCGGGTTTAACAACAAGAAATACAACACCTGTGGGTGGGAACGCAGTTGGTCTATTTTGAAGCTAAGTTATATTCAAAGATTTCGCCGATGCAAATCAGGTATAAAGTTGATCTAAAAAATAGACCGCCGCTGAAGATGCCCTAATAGATCAAAACATATATCAGATTTCAAATGATGCAAAATATATCCGGTATAAAACGAAATTTACAACACCGGTGCAGCGATGTTTTTTTTGCATTTGGTCTCAAAAAACTAAATCCAAACTACGATTTGACCACCGTTGAAGATGCCCTTATAACTTATTTCAAACAAATTTGAGTATGATTGAAACTGAATTGAACGAAACAAACGAAACGGGTTGAAACAAAAAGTATTTCTTACAAACACCTACTTTTTTTCTGTAATTTCAATTATTTGAATAAAATGCTAACACACATTAGAAAAGTATTCTATTACATTTATAGACAACTCTCAGTCCAAAGAAATCTACAATGTTAACGTGAGCCTTTACTATTTTCAAATTTTGAAGTAAAATATCAAATTTTCATCACAGCGTCAGAGCATGCAGTGAGGGATGATGGAAATGAAATAACCCAAAAACAGTTCTTTAAACTAAATTTTAAGTTAATTTTTCTCCGCATAAAATATCAATTCGATATAACCACCGCTTTGGTTGAGTTGTGGGAGCAACATTTGGTGTTGTGGGATCCAATCCTGATTGCTTGAGGAAGTGTATACCTAAAGTGAGTGTATTATTCTGTTTTGCAATTCTTCATCCGAAGATAATCTAGAACATCTTAGCTAAGTACTAAGTATTTTGAAGATGATAACGTTGAGAGGCAGATTACTATCTCTACCAGTTCCGATGGTCAACCTTTGATTTTGATCCCTTGACTCCAATCACCCGTTTTTAAACTTGAAAACTGAGTGAATCGAAATCAACACCAGCAGTGCGCAATTTAAAGCGTCAAAAGTAATCATATGATGACATATGATGGTATGATTGTACATAGGCATAATTTGAAACCTCAACGCAAATGAATTTGAACCCCTGAACTCCTCAGGAGAACTTCCCTGACCTTCTCAAAAGAACTTCCTGAGTTTCCCTGAAGAACTCAAGAAGTTCCTCTGAAGAACTTCCTGAAGATCACTGAACAACTATCTCTAAGTTCTCTGAATAACTTTCTCGAACTTATAAAGAACTTCCTTGCAGTTCCTCTGAAGAACTTCCTTAAAATTAGTTTCCTAAAATTCCCTGAAGAGTTTTCTCGAGCTTATCCGAAGAATTATTTGAAATTCTCCGAAGAACTTCCCTTGAAGTTCTCTGAAAAACTTCCCGAAGCTCTCTGAATAACTTCTCTGAACTTCTATAAACAGCTTCCCTGAATTTCTGTGACGAACATCCCTAAAGTTCCTATGAAGAATTTCAATGTAGTTCCTCTGAAAAACTTCCCTAAAATTCCGCTCAAGAATTTTCCTGAAATTTCCTGAAGTATTTTCCCGAGCTTCTCTGAAGAATTATCTGACATTCTCTGAAGAACGTCCCTAAATTTCTGTAATGAACTTGCCTGAAGTGCCCCCAAAGAACTTCCTTGTAGTTCCCTGAAGAACTTCCCTGCAATCCGAAGAAATACACTGAAATTCCATTGAAGAAATTCTCAGAAATTACTTTCCTGATTTTCTCTGAAGCACTTTCCTGAACATCTCTGAAGAATTATCTGAATTTCTATGAAGAACTCTCTAAAGAAATTTCCCAAACTTCTCTTGAGTTTTCTAAAGTTCACTCAAGAACTACCCTGAAGTTCTCTGAAGAACTTCCCTGAAGTTTTCTGAAGCACTTCCTTGAAATTTTCTGTAGAACTATCCCGAAATTCTCTGAAGAATTTCCCCGAAGTTCTCTGAAGGACTTCCCTGAGCTACTCTAAAGAACTTTCCTGTATTTCTCTGAAGAACTTTTCTAATGAAGCTCCACAAATCTGAAAAACTTCCACTAACTTCTCTGAAGCACTTCTCTGAACTTCTCTTAAGAATTTTCATGAAATAGTAATCCTGATCTTCATATCCCAACTCCTTCAGCAGATAAGCTTCAATTTTCAAGCCTTCAAGCTAAGCAATCAACGATTTTATCCAGACTTTGCGAGTTTTTCGTTTTATCGGCCTTTTCAATATAATGTACACATTTTTTCTTTCATTTCTGTCCATAACTATCGAATGTACCCATGATTACTTCCGAACTATGATATAGATATCTATAACGGCTACATCATAGTGAACTAAATAATGCTAAAAATGTACCTGACATAGAAGGCTCTTAATTAATAACTGTGGAAGTGCATTTAGAACACTAAGTTGAGAGCAAGCAATAAGCTTGAAATGCTAAATAAGAAGAAGAATCGCCACACCACAATAAGATACAACGAGAAGTATACGTACAAAATCGTACAAAAGCATGGACTTCATCCGATGGTAAAGACTAAAATAATGGCGAAACGAGGGTTTGTATATATCTCATACGTTGATCCAGTTTATCATCACCCATGATTGGACACTCAACGCGTTTAAGAAATTGCGAATTCACGGATTAGCAGAACAACAAAAGAAGGCTTGAGTTAAGTTAAACTTGGTCGACTCAATTATGACGTAGTTTTTTTTAATCGTGTATTTAAAAAACTTGAACACCCCTCATTTGGATGAATACACGGAAGAAAGAACGTACCTATAATTGAGTAGTTTTTAACTTAAAATTGAGTACTGTTGTTGAACTGGAGAGATGGGTAAATTTGATTCTGCACATTAGGTAAAGATTACTTAATGGGTAAGTACTTCATTCACAACTCATTTTTAAGTAAAAATGGAAGTCATTTGCATACTTTTATTATTTGACGTGTATCAGATTTAAAACCGTAAAACAATAAATATGTTACGGAACTAAACTAGCCGTTATTGTTAAAAATCGCGGAAATTAAGAAATAGACAAAATCAAGAAAATTTATGTTCTTATTCTACTATCACGAGAAAGGCACTTTATTTTAAATGTTGCATAACATTTGCTAACTAATCGTGCGCATAAGTGCTCAGTTTTTGGTTTTGACAATAACATCTTGTAAAAACTAACTAGCATTAGGTTGAATTTACCGACCATAAACTTTGGATACAGTTACTCAAATTTCAGTACAATGACATACACTTAAATTTGGCTCTCCGCACGGAACTCCAGAGTTGGGTGAAATGAACTTAATTTTGGGTACTTTGTTTCTTGCGTGTATGAAGTATTGACTCTGTTTTATTTTTGCCATTTTGCATTCTATTCAGTTGTCAAAATGGCGTCGAAGGAGCAAATCAAATTTTTTCACGCGCGTAAGCAAAATCCAAATCATTTTTACGCTTACTTGGCAAAATCACTTAATATTGCCAAATCAACCGTGACGAATATTATAAAAGTGTTCGGAGAACGTCTGACGACTGCCAGGAAGCCGGGATCAGGAGGAAACCGAAACCAGAAAGTCACAGTGACCGGAAGAATAGTGGCCAGCATCTTCAAACACAATCCCAACCTTTCCATCAGAGACATCGGAAACAAATTGGGAAAGTCCCACACAACAGTGCAAAGAGCAAAGAAACGTGCCGGACTGTCAATGTTACAGTGTACATACATCTACAATTGAAATAAAAAATCAATAAAAAAAAACAATTTGAACCGTCAAATAGATAACCCGTTATCTTGTTGAAAATAATTATTTCCTAATATTATTTCAATCAGCATTGGGTTTCTCGACCAAACAAATCGACATGCAGTTTTCACAAATTTTTTGAAAATGCAAACTCGCTCAAGTTAACTATCACTTCTACTGCAAAGGGGGACTCCTCTTCTGCACAACCATTGTGGTAATTCACTATGAGTAAGTTAGAATTCTTGTGAAATTTGCGGTAGAAGCCATTGTTTACGTTCGCGATATTGGCCCTTATGAAATCTCCATGTCGAAATTATGCACGCGCAAATCACCGTATCACTTCCATATTTAGCGCACAAACGTTGAAACTATAGCAACTGTCACTACCCGTCCCCGTAAAATTTCAACATTTGACATTTCCAAATCGCGCCGGTTTCTTTTTCCCACAATGCGCTTTCGAGTTTCGTGCAAAATAGCCTAGCCCGAACCAACAGCATATATTTTTAGCGCAAATATCGGTTATTGAGAAAATATCATATTTTAGACCAACGGGAAGGTGCCAAAACACACGTTCTCTAATTGGATACTTAAGATGGGAGTGCGAAGAAGAATCACTTACCGTTGGATCCCGACAGCGTTCGCAATTGCAGAGAAAGTGCTTCGAGAATGACAGATGGATGATCCGATGCTGCGTTCCCCAGAGCGTTTTGGAGTAGTTGTTGAAGATCTGCTCGCCCTTGCGGATGGGCTTCGAGGCGTAACAACGCATCACCAGATTCTCGTCGAACACGTACCGGATGTTGGGCAAGCAGCAGTGGTTCATCAAAGCTCCCAGGATGTACAGACCGCGGAGGATAATTTCGTGATCGTTGTTTTCCGCATCCTGAACCATTCGGAACGTTTCGAATGCATTTGTGTTGAGTACGTTGACAATTTGGCGAAGGTAACGCACATCTGCACTGTCATTTGGCAGGTTGCTGAAGACTTCATCCTTGAGAATTCGTTCGACCTCCGTGATCATGTCCTTGCGCGGGGGATGGGCCTCCATGTTGAGCACAATCGAACGATGATGATCGTTCATGAGGAATGCACGGATCGATGTCAGGGCGTACAGGATGGTTTTGCAGTATCGGTTCTGGTCTTTGGGTTTCCAAGAGGTTATGACACGGCATTCGGCGGAATGGGGAGTTTCCGGAGCTGCACTAACATCACAGTCTGCGCACATCGGTAGACGACAGCCTCCAGTGCAGAGGGTTAATTTCTTCTGTATTTTACAACAACTGGCACAGAAAATTACATCGTAGTTGTTGACTCGAGGACCAACCAAGATGGGTTGATCCAGGAAGATCAATTCGTTTTCTGCGATATCACGGGTAGCTACCATTCCTCTTCCGTAGCCTTCAAACACGTCAATATCCCAAGGCTGATCAGGCGAGTACAGATCACCGAGGAACGCCACCAGTTCAGCCTTGAAGCGGGCCACATTCGCGGGATTAACTAAATCTACTACCGCTTCACTATCACTAACGCTATCACATTCTGTTACCGGTTGTTGGTTTCCGTTGGGAACGAATCTGTCAGCATTCGCGACGGTCGACGCCATGGTACTGCTCCGAGGACGATCGCGAAAAGATAAGGAATCGACTGACACGTGGTGTGACGCGAACTTTCGTCTCAACGACTGTGGCCGTCGAGCTCAGCTGATAGACTGAACCGGGCGATGATGAGCACTGTCGCAGGCAAATTTCATCGTTTGTTGCCTCGCCACCGGCCTGCGCCTAGTCCGCCCCGAGCCGTTCGCGAATTCACAGCTTATTCCTCCACCGTCCCCGGTCTGATCACTTGCTCCGCCACTGTCGTCACTCTGATCTCCGACCAACCAAACGACGTCCGCCGATTGCCGTCCGTCCGTTCTCATGTCTGTCCCCAAACTGCGAGAGTTAAGGTGTTTCTGCACACACGTTTTGGAGGGGGCCTGACCGGGTGCTACTGCACGCGATATGCTCTGTGTCGATGGATGACCGTCGCGTCGTAGAAGAGAATCTACACTTCAACAGGCAGGCGACAGCATTTTCCACCAACGGTATAGTAAACAATCAAACACTCGAGAAAAAATCCGGGGGCACCACGCTTCTCTCACTCTCGCACCGCTCGCGTTCCGTTTGCTCTCTCACCCATGGAGACCCACAAAAAATAAATGGGGAACCCTCGTCCGGGCGGCTTTCGTTGACTACCCCTTCCTCAAACCAAATGGCCAATGGCCAAAAATAAAGAAGAAAAATCAAACAACTTCTTCGTCCACTTTTCCCGTTTCCACGCGGCGCTGCTTTACCTGGCCGTCAAAAAATGTTCAATTTTTCAACTTTAAAACGACGTTCTCCCCTCACCCGTAACGAGGGAAACCTTTCGCGCTGATGATATTGATGATGGCGATGGTGATGATGATGATGATGATGGTGGTGGTGGCATTTTCTCGGATTGGAAAAATGGATAATTTTCACCACTCGCGTCACACTTTTTTCACTTATTTTCGGCAAACAACAACAACGGGGAAAACCTCGCGAAGCCGAACGCGAAACGAACTGCAGCCCAGATGAATCTAATGGAATTTATCACAAATGGTAGGCCATGGTTGGAAAAATTAAGGGCTGCAGTCACCAATAGCAGCAGGTGGTGCGCGTTCGATGCGTTTCGGATGAAGGTTATCGGAGGAAGAACAGCAGTGCGTGAGCGAACAAAGCGATTGAGGGATGCTTAGAGTTGTCACATCGAGAAGCGGTGGTCCATCCTCTCCAGTCTCTAGATTGCGAGATTGCGGATGCTGCAGCAGGGTGGGTGGGTGAATTGAAATCGTACTTGGAGGATGTGGACTGTTGTTGAGAGGGAAATGTGTCGCTCGCGTTTCTCGGACTTGGGCGGGTGGAAAAGCTTTCGATAAGATTGTATATACCGATGAACGAGAGCGAGAGAGTGAGAAGAGGTGTAAACATGAAGAGCGAATAATTTTGGAAGAATGAGAAAAACATGGTTGGTGAGTATTCCGGTACAGTGTGGACAGTTGTGATGGTAGAAAGGATTCGGTAACGAAATTTTAGCAGTAATGAAGTTCAAGTAAATCGAAATTATGTGGCAATCTACTGAACCAGACCTCCTCATCACACTCAAATTTTGAGAGACCATATTTCAACAGCGCCCTCGTCAGATGTGGCGGAAAAAAGGGTCAACTGAAAACCAACGTTGCAAGAATAACAGCTTGCGGGAACGCACAGTGGCCGGAGGCTGGACAAAACCTCAAAAATAGATGTTTATATTGTTGACATTAAATATTTTTCCATTTTTTCTCATACATTAAGCTACAAAATCTCAAATTTTCAGGATCATTGGTTGGGATTTCATTTTTGCCAGCAGTTCAAATGTTCCTGTGTCAGCTAATTTTATCAATTTCTATGCGCAGAAGCTACAAACATTTGGTGCACTTCAAATATATGTTGCTCTTTCAATTTTGATCCAATTTAAGCAAAACAAGTTTCATTTTGTAGGAATTGTACGTTTTATTCAGAAAAAAAACATTTTTTTCAATTCTTCCAAATTTTGAACACAAGGTCGATAGGTGATCTGAAAAAATAACAAACTTTTTTTTTAAACCGTAAACTGTTCAATCTGCTGAAACAGTTCAGAAGGACCGCATGGTATACATTCTATAGTAAATTTTCTGTTCTTTCCGATTTTCATGGACTCGTTTTGCCCCAAGCAAACATTTTTTTTTGTCTGCGACAAGGGGCAAGACAGCTCTTTATCTCGAGCAATTTCAGAGTTGCTTTTGAGGCACCTCGAGTAACTCACGTTACTAGTAGGCGAGATCGCTTTCTCTTTTCCACATCATTTTTTCCACAATAACATTGGGATCGAGAACCTACCAGCTACTGTCAAAATTTGTATTCTTTGTTTACAAATAAAACTTACAATAGAAGGTGTAATGGCCCAAACACCATGATAACGGCAACGGCAAACGGCAAAGCCCGATTTGAGTATCCCTGCTTGCCGGAATGAAACAGGCTAGATTCAAGCCGATTCTAATTGGCCTAATCGAAGTCATTTGCAGCAACTGTCAAAATTGCGTTTTCCGTTATCATTGTGTTTAGGCGGCAACAAAGGAGAGTAACGAAATTGCACAAATCGATGAACATCTATTAAATTTCGAGGCACATCGAGCTACTCGCGAGTAACACGGTGCATGAAAGTAATTCAGAGTAGGCCTGTCTCCAACTCCTAGGTCTGCGATGGATGTGTCTCCACCTTTATTACCTAGTCTCCAGGTAATAAAGTAATAATATACAATCATATACTCATACTACCCAGGTAACCAATAAGTATTAGCATATGCAGTAAATCAACCCTAAATCTGCATTCCAGATGCTACAAGCATTATAAAAGCATTATATGAGCATCTTGAATAAAATCTGTTGTCAAGTTGGATTTCAAATGCTATTTAAATGCTTGTAGCCTGTAACAAGCATTTCGAAGGCGAAATAGCATTTATGAAGCATTATCATAGCATTGCAGTGAAGCAGCCGTATATTGGGCCGAAAGCGGCATTTATGTTGCATTTAAGGCGACTTAAATGCTTGATAGGCTGTCGTAAAGACGATTTGGAACTGCTTATTGGTTACCAGGGTTTACTATTTACTTAGACCAACCGCACCAATACGGTAATATCGGTAAATCGTTACCCTGTTTGACAACTCGACACCGCACCGGTGGTTGGTAACCGAGTTGGGAAATGACAATTTGCTCGCTCGGTGAGCAGTCGGTTCGTAAATTTGACAACCCGACCCAACTGAGCCGAGCGTTGCTATTTGATGACAAATAAGCAAAACAAGTTGAAACGTTAAAACAACGTCTTCATCTGGAAGACTTTCATTTCAATTTGAGTCTTTCCGATTTGTTTTTAAAGTGTTTATTGCTAATTTCACGTTTATTGTGATATTTTGTGAAAAAATGAGTGCATCAAAACCCCGTGGAAGGAATTGGACTAAACAAGACAACGAAGTGCTTTGCAGGGCTTAGCTGGATGTTTCCCAAGATCCAATCTTTGGGACAAACCAGAACGTTGAAAACCTGTTCGGAAGAGTATATAAACTATACACTGCACGAAATATTAAACGAAACGATACCGGTGCGAGAATAAATTTGAGTCTCATTGGAGCTTATTATGGTTTCACTTAACGGTGCAAAACAAAAAACTTATTACGAATGTCACCCAGAGTAAAAAATATGTAAGAGTTCATCCGAGGTGACGATTCGAACGAACTCGGTGTTATTATCGTTGCCACGGCACCATCACGACACAGAAAAAAGTGACGCAAACCGTAGATTTTCCTGAGGGCTACTACGATTTTCACTTCACTATAACTTCCACCTCACGGAGTTCACTTTATGATCACGGTGATATCAGTAATAGCATACACAAAGTGAGGTGATGTGTATGTTAGTGGAGTGAAAGTGATATTGAAGGTGACAACCATAATAAGCCCCATTCTGATACCTTTTTATGAACGACCGGTGCAAAAATGGGTGGCTAAATCAAAATAGGAACGCTCTCTGTCATCAAAATATTACCCAGATAGGAACGCACCGGTGGGGATGGTCTTAGAGGTATAAAAAAATCATTACAACATACTATTAACATCTCATACTTATCTCATTCATCAACACCATCATCGTAAATTAACAAGTTCTGCACTTTAATCGGAAGAAAGTTTTTCGGTTTCGGTTGTTGTACCTGAAGCTGAAAACAATTGGATCCGATGCTACCAATAATCCGGTTTATCGATGTGCAGGCCCAGTTTGATAAAAAAAAATCGTTTTGAATCCGTGTTTGGTGCTGTTGAATTGCTCAATATGAGCTGTTTTAACCCATTTGCAGAACGCAAGCTTGTGTGAAATATACAACAGGCACTGATAGCATCTTATCCAGCAGTGTAGACTACTCATAAAAAATCCAGGAAATCTCTGTTTACCGTTTTTTGTAGCATTTTGTACACATCATTAAACTCTGCCGATGTTGGCTTACAAAGATAACGCCTTTGAGCGGAGGTTGTGTGAGTTATAGAGTTTAAAGTTCTGCCATCAACCATACTCATTATTGGCTCAAATGCTACATTTAGATATATTCCATTAACATTCAAAATAAACGGATAAAACGGAGAACTTTGCAATTTCTTTACTCATGCTGTCCATATTCTTGACGTGTTGTATCGGCAGTTTCTTTAACGAACTGTGTGAGAACTGGCCGACAAAATCGCCAATGTAACCGTGCGGGGCAAGGGTGCTGAATCTCAGTAAAACGCGATGGCTTAAGCGCCACTCCCATTAAGGGAGACCACCGGTCGTTTTGAATATGCCCGACTAATTTTGAAACTGGTTTCTCAGATTAACCACCCGAACGGTACTTTAGGAAAACCCTACTTCAAACGCACATATGCTGCTGAAACCTCAAATGAACACCTTCTGCCGATAAAATTAACGAAAATTCCATCAATCCATTCAAATTATATAATTTCCGTAGTCGCTTTAGAATTTAAGGCCAGAACCAACCAACGAACCTGTTTCCAAACGAATGTCCTTGATTTTAATAGACGAACGTAAATAAAAAACGGAAACTAAACAACAAACTCCAATCTCAATCTATTTAACATCTATATACAAGCTTCACTCGTGTTGGACAGAACTTGCTCTAAAGCTACAAATTATCTAACTAATCATGGCCATGAAAACTTTGTACGGACATACCTGCGCAGGTTTTTCCTGATGACGGTGATGGCGGTGACAAACGAAGCAATGCTGATAACGGAACGAAGCGACGATAATTTGAAGCGGAGATGGCGGTTCAGGAATGGCGACGGTTCCGAAATGGCGACGCTTGACCACACAAATGGCGTGTCGCGGTGTACCTAGACCCGTACGCAATATGGCCAAAACTAGAGTTGCGGAGAGGGTGGTGGCTGGACGGAAGGCTTCCGATTTATATCTTGTCGAGAACGTACGGAATTGACCATCTCTTTCAATATAGGAATCCCCTTTCCCAAGCGACCCGGCTTCGCGTACCTTTCCGCTATGACCGAGCGGGGTTAAGGAAGACTACTATATATTTTGAGTAAGGTCCGGTTCAGTGTCCGACACTTGACAACGGATCACTGAAACCGCGCTCTCGGTATCTGTTCCACAAGGATTGTAACGTAGGGTGGAAACACGACGGATTATTGGCGACCGTCGGAATAACTTTGCTAGTTTTTCGGGCGAACTTCACCCTCCTCCGTTTAGCTACCTAAACAGGCGGGCATTTGCAGGGCGCACGAATCTGGCGTTCTAGCAGACGACGTTCACCAAATCGATCAAATCAAATTGTTCAGCATCCACGATCGCCAAATGAGGAATATTAATCCAGCCCGTACAACACAAAAAGCCCATCGAACGAGCTGTCCAACGCAAAATTATAAAATTAAAATCAAGAATCACCCGAAATTACACATTTAGTAACATTACTTTTCTGTACGTATTCACAATTATAAATCGATTTTACCAGTTATTTGCAACGCATATGCTACACAAAAGCACTCTAAAAACTTTGAAACACTTAGAACACTTAAAAACCGCGTCAAACACAACTGTTTTCCAGCCGATTCGCTAGTGTAATTGAAATTTTGACAAATCGACGATGGATACTAGTTCTCTCAAATAATAATTTTATCTTAAAATAATTTTAGTGGTACAAGTGATGTAAGACTTACATTTGCGTCCGAGCTATCAATATTTTTGAATTTTTAATTGTACTCATTCAATGTTGTTCCATCCGTACCACATTTGAAAACAAGGCGCAAACCTTTATAAGTCAAATTAATAGAATTCAAATCGGCAAGATTTACTAATCTTGCACAGTATGATTCAGAAGCTCTTGTAAGTCAATTTAGCAATGACCTTCGAGATTTCAAAGTAATTATCTGAAGGATAACACTTTTTTTTTAGCGGCAGAGATTGAGTCATATGGTAGAAAGATGCTTTTTGCAGGCTCTCTCACGATGTTCTAGCTACGCCAAGGCTTGTTCATCAGATAGTTTTTGCGGAGTTACACCAGTCTTCAGGATATTTGCCATTTCCTTCTGACCCTCAGCACGCTAAACTACTTCGGTAGCGAACTGCAATTCACCTTAGATGAGAAGAAGATCAATTTTATAAATATTTTATAAATATAAATATTTAAACTTATTAGAGAAATCATCAACGACGTATGAGTTAAAATGTCGTACTAGAACTGCACGTACGACGCAAATTTTCAGTTTTGCGACGCTGGCTCCGGTTACAGCTATCGTCGAACCCAATTGAAGGTCGGCCTCCTTTATTAACATTATCTCCTGATGTTGATGAGCAAAGTCCAGAAAGTACAGAAATCCTCGAGCCATTCGGCATCAGCTTTTAAAAAACGATTCATCATCGGTTTCACAATATTCTTTCGGCGGAAGAACTCTCGAAAGAAGCTTGAAATTTGTTTCATCGATGCATCCTAAATTTGTTGCGATGTAGTTTCCAATCGCAGCTCATTTATCATCCGAATGAGTGATAGTAAGCACAGGTTCCAAAATGTGTTTTCTTTGCAAGAAAATTTATAATTGAATTAACAAAACGAAATATTAAAACGTAAACGTAAACAACAATTTGGTTTTGATTGAAAATCAGTAGATTACTATTTGTTTTCGAGCATATTATACGATTGACGTCCGCCGGATATTACTTTTACCTACTTTGCAGCTCAACACAAGTATTCAATTGATGTTAGAACAAACTCTTATTATTCTCTTCATGCGTTTTTGACGTTTAACCCTCATTTAATTTTTGAATGGGACCTATGTTCATTCGTCGATCAAAAAAATCGATTAACTATATCCCTTCCTACTGCAACACGAGTGTTGTTAATACATGCAATCACAAGTTTGATTTCCCTTTAGTTGACACTTTTTCAGCTAATATATGAAGTCCTTTGGGAATAAGTCCTATATCCATGCGTCGATCGATGAATCGATCAAATTTATTCGCTTGCTACCGTAACCTGAGTGGTGTATTTGTGGAATTGACGAACACAATCAAAAGGTTAAGGCTTGAGCTTTAAATTTCATCAACATTGCGATTCCACTGCTAAGGTCATGTTAGGAAGTGAATAAAGTTAAAAGATATTTTGATCAATTCATGGAAATCGGACCTATTAAAAAATTAATCGAGATATAGCGTGTAGCATTGCGAAGTGATTGCCAAAAAGGTGATCTTGCAGAATTGAATTGAATCTATCTTTTTGAATTGATTTGGATCATCTCCCGCCGTAGTCACTCAAATACCTTTTCGTAACTTGTCCGGGGGTGAGATTCGAGCTCGTGACTTTAGCGTGAGAGGTATTGATGTTAACCATTACGCCGGGGTCGCCCCCAATTGATTTTTTGTTGTGTCGGAAAATCAGGATGAATATTTGTCAAAGTTGATTTACAAACTGAACAATCAGCAAGAATAGAAAAAAAATCTCAACATAAAGATCAATTGATCGAGTGAAAAAGATCGATCTTTCGATTTTCGATTCCGATTGTCCCATTCCTGAAACACAGAGATAAACTTATGTTCATGTAATTCATCCATATATCACGTGGACAGTTTAGGGGGAGGGAAAGGTTGCCAAATGACCATGGTCCTTTCAATTTTTTGAGTTTTATGGAGGAGGTGGCAGGACTAAAATTGCCCAAATCTGTCTACGTAATATCTGAATATCCCGAAGATTCCTGCATTTTTTTTTTAATTTTCTGTATGGAAATGAGTGAAGAAAAATCTTCCCATAAATAAAATTAAGAAAGAATTGAGAGCACTATAGGAGGATAGTTACTCACTTTAAGTGAATTTCAACACCAGAAATGAACTGAGCATCCCAAAATAACAAAATGTGTGATTTTCAGTCAGTTTAAGCAACATTTTAGGTTTTGTCCGACTTTTGTACAGAGAGCCACCACTGTGGAACGAGATATTGTCAAAAAGTGCATTTGTGTGATTACTGCGTGTTGTAAAAATAAAGACATGTCTTTATTCCAGAAATGAATGACACAGTTGTTTAGTGATATTTGAGAACGCACAGGTGTGTACTTATAACTATAAAAGAGGGCATTAATGTTAATACTACAGCATATTCTCTTTCACAAAATTAAAGTTAAAACAGTTCAATCAAAATCTATTAATGTAGCTGTTGCTTTGATCTCGCTTCTTGGATGTCGAGGTGTGTCCAGTTGAGAACTACTGGTGACAGCTGACTCCGATGCTGAGGAAATCGGGGTAATTCTACTCGTAGTTTACTCTTACATAGTAGGAACCTTGCTGACTGGAGTGTTGACCTTCGGTGTCCACTGATTCTGAAGTTGGAATTACAACTGATTCGTAATAGGTAGTTGGGAAAGCTCAGGATTTCAGAATGATTTTGATTGCGTTCGCGGTTCATTATATAGCTTTCGGTGGCTTCGGTCACTGCTGGTGTCCTTTCGTTACATTCAATTTCTTTTGCTGCTTTATCACTGCTGGTGGCGATTCCTTACAGGATCAGGGTTCGACTGTGCGTAGACCGGTACTCCTACTTATAGATTCGGAAGAACTCTGGCTTTTATGTCGTAGTGGAGCTTTTATTTTATTCATCTCAATGGATTCTCCTCCACTAAACAAGGCATTAGATTATTCACGGATGTAGGCAATCCACTTCTTGTTTGGCGCGAGAACAGATGTACTGGACTAGACCCGGTCTTATTTGAGGTGTGAATGTAGTTCGCCTCCCCGCGGTGCACCTTGGAAATGTTAGGCTCTCCTTAACGGCTAAAGGAACTACGGAGGGAGCGTCCTACGGCGCATTGGGGTGGATGCCAGTAAAACCCCAATTATGGCAACTGGCTACGAAAGGAATAATGAGTGGTACCGTTGTATTCGGGCTGGCGCCTGTGTCGTCTCCCTCAGTACTGCCGGGTGACACCAAGCAGGAAATGGCGAGGTTCCCGCGGCACAGGTCGTCTCCGTCCCATTAAAACCTTGTCAAGGCTACAGAACGTTCTATTCTCCATCGCCCGACCTCGCCAGTCGGGCGGGAGTAGGCTCAGATGACCCTATACCTGTCTTACGCTGATCCGGCTCTGAACACGGTTCCCCATGAAGGGCCGTGTCAACCTTCGCATGGCCTCCCTGCTTGCATAGACAACCATGGGATCACAATAGCGACTACTCCACGTGGGCTTGGATAGCGACTGGAGGGGGGACCCAACAACATGGAGGAAACGAAAAAAAACCAATACGTGCGCTAGTGCTACGGCATCGGAGGCAGGTGTCACCAGGCTAGGCGTGGCCATGGATGGGCCAGGACTCATCCGGGCCATGGATAGGATGCGGGAAACCCTTTCTAAGGTGATGGAGGTGTCTGAGCAATTGGACGCGATTATCGACTTCACGTCATCGCGCAACAATATTGCGATAGACCTCAAACTTAGCCTTCTTAGGTTACGCATGACAGTGCAGGCTGCATGCAAGGAGAGGGAAGAGCTGGAGGCCAAGCTCCTAGCCAAGCAAAGTGCCAAAGAGTTGGCACGGCTAGCAGCCACGGAAAGGGCGAGGGACATAGCCTTGAAGCAGACCCAGACGGATGCAACCGTCTCGGTCAGAGAGTCCACCCTACCCATGGGGACAGGGACCTCCAAGCGGGCTAGGCAGTCCCCGGGCGAAACGGCACCTGGCGTTTCTAAGAAGCGTATCGTGTCGGAAGCCCCAGAAGTGAAACAAACCTATGCGAACATGGCGGCGGGGTCAGAGGGTCCAGCCTCGCGACTAGCTTCGGCTGCCCGAAAAGAGAGAAGCCCCGGCGCGACATCCAGCTTGCGAGTTGTCTCATGCGCCGAAGGGGGCCCGAGCGGCAGGGCCCCAACGACAACAGCTATAACCAGCACGGAAGCAGACGCTAGTGCTAGGAGGGGGACGAGTGACGACCCCAGTCGTGGCAGAGAAAGCCACTGGAATAAGGTCCGGAAAAAGGGAAGTAGGCCGAAAAAAGAAAAGGATAAACGACAGGTGGCCCGCAAGCGTAACCGCGGAGAGGCCTTAACGCCAAGACCGACGCGTCTAAGTACTCGTAGGTTTTGAAAGCGATGCGTGGGGACGCAAAATTGGCAGGCTTAGGTGAAGGTGGGATGGTCAATATGCCCACAAAGCCTACACCAGCCGCCGAAGGCATGCTTTAGATCCCTAGAGAGCGGGCACATGTCCTGGGAGTGCAAAGGCCCAGATCGTAGTAACATGTGCAGAAGGTGTGGCAGCACTAGACACAAGGCGCGGGATTGCAAAAGTCCCCCCAAATGCTTGATGTGCGCCGGGAAACCGGACGATAACCACGTCATGGGGGGGCAAGTGCCCGGCCGCTAATGGTATACCAACGAGCCAACAGTAATGCAGGTAACCCAACTAAACCTGAACCATTGTGAGGCCGCCCAGCAACTGCTGTGTCAGACAGTTCGCGAGTCGGCATCGGATATCGCCATAATTTCCGACCCATACCGCATCCCAGCCGGCAACGGGAACTGGTTTGCGGACAGGGCCAATATGGCGGCATTATCGACGACGAGCAAGTACCCGGTTCAGGAGATTGTGTCTACCACAAACGAAGGCTTTGCGGTTGTAAAAGTGAATGGAGTGTTCTTCTGCAGCTGCTACGCACCGCAAGGATGGTCGATCGAACAGTTTACCAATATGCTCGATCGGATGACAACGGAGCTAACTGGCCTGAACCCGTTGGTAATAGCGGGGGACATCAACGCTTGGGCGCTCGAGTGGGGGAACCGCCTTACCAACCCTAGGGGCCAGATTCTTCTGGAGGCCTTGGCTAAGCTCAATGTGGACCTGGTCAATGTGGGTACCAAGAGTACCTACCATAGCAACGAAGTGGAATCGATCATCGATATAACATTCAGCAGTCCTGGGCTGATAAGCAATTGGAGGGTGGATGATGGCTATGGCTACACCCATAGCGACCACTTGGCGGTTCGATATTGTATCGTCCACAATACAAGGCAGCGTGCGGAAGGAGGAGCATCCACTCCATTCGCCCGCAGATGGAGGACGTCCTACGTTGATGTAGACTTTCAAAGAGGCGGTTGAGAGGGAACGAAATTTACACGAACCCCAGGAACCTTGCGGCGAACGACTCGTTATGACACTTACACGAGCGTGCGATGCGACCATGCCGAGGGAAGTCAAACCGAGTCCATGGCCCCCCGCCGCCGGAGATTTGTCCAATGGTCAGCGTTCCAGTATCCCAGACCTTAACGCTGTCATAGCGACGGAAGGGTGGACGGCCCCGCCGAACACCCGTGACCACGTGGGCATTGATAACGGCACAACGGGGGCCGGCGACGAGGCAACGGTGACGAATGAGGAACTCATTGCGATAGGGAAGAGGGCGTCTTCCCGGACGCCTGGAAAATTCAGAACCTTGTGTTGCTACCAAAGACAGGGAAGCCACCAGAAGACCCATAGGCCTATAGACCTATATGTCTGTTGGATGCAGCGGGTAAGGCGCTCGAGAGGGTAATCCTCAACACACTGACAACGTACACGGAGGGTATAGGCGGTCTGTCTAATAAACAGTTTGGCTTCCGCAAAGGGAAGTCGACGGTGGATGCCATCCTGTCCGTCACCAAGACAGCTGAGGTGGCAATCCAGCGCAAGAGGCAAGAAGTACGATACTGTACAGTGGTCACCCTTGACGTGAGAAACGCATTCAATAGCGCCAGTTGGGTGGCTATAGCCGACTCGCTCAAGCGCCTTCAGGTTCCTGGGTACCTGTACAAGATTCTCGGAAGCTACTTCCAGAATCGCGTACCGGTATACAATACAGAGGCAGGCCAGGAACGTGTCCAGATCACCGCAGGCGTCTCAAAAGGTTCGATCATCAGTCCATCGAAGAGGTCAAGTTAACGGCCTCACACTCCATTGGCATTGTGGAGAGATGGATGAGCTCCAGGCAATTGGAGCAAGCCCACCATAAGACTGAGGTCACGGTGGTGAATGCTAGGAAATCGGAGCAACACGCGACGATCAGTGCAGGTAACTGCACAGTGGAATCGAAGAGGTTCTTGAGGTATCTTGGGGTTATGATCGACGATAAGCTGTCCTTTGTCAGTCACGTTGATTGCGCCTGCAAGAAAGCCTCTATGGCTATATCGAACAGCATCTTCGACAATCTGCGCTCGCTCTCCGGAAATTTTGACAGCCGGTCGAGGATGGTTTCCCAAGCATGTCCAGCTGGTATCTGGACCTAGAATCCCTCCGTGTTTACCTTTAGCTTGTTTAAGGACATTTAAGGTGACGACGACGGAGTTTCTGACGGAAATTATCTGACAATGGGTTCCTATTGCCAATCATGCCGATGCCAATCATTCTGCCATGCGTTCAAATGCTTCGTTCCTTATGTACAATTACAGCTCAGCCACACTCTCTCAAATCAATCATGTCAGCAACCAGAACATCCGCAGCTTGGACCTCTGTTTTGTGAGCGCCCACTGCTCCACTCTTATGCGAAGCTCCCTCTCCTGAAACTAACTCTTCATCATCCGCCTCTACTGATCACGCTACGCTCAATGCTGGAACATGATTTTGAAATTTCACCTGCCACAGTTTCCTACACAGTTCGTGCCAATCATCGCAATATCGCCGAGTTACTCTCGCCTTTCAATTGGGATAACATTTTGGATACAGACAATGTCAAACCAGCAGCTCAAACATTTTCCAACGTTCTGGCAGAATATGCAGCTCGCCTATTTGAATTTCACGTTCCCTGCGCTTCTTCATAAATATGGCTTTTTTTCTGCTCCCATTTCAGTTCAAACTTCTTTTGAATTCTGAGCTCTTCCATGCGTTGCTCGGCTAAAATCCGCTCTTGCTCCAAAGAGGCTTCCAGTTCTTCTCCCTCGACGAGATTAGCTAACTCCAACGCTCTGAGCTGGCTCTGCGTCTTACTTACTCCAGATGCTCTTGACAATCTTGAACGTTGACCAACGGTATGGAAGGACACTACGCTTCTAGCTTCTGTTTGCCGGTTGTTGGCACCCGTAACCGACCTAGGAGCATGTTGACCAGGTTCGTTGGACTCAGGGGAATTCACAGACGAAATTTTCAAAACGTTTAGGCAGTCTTAGAGATGTGGACTTTTTCCCATATAAACTAGGTGGTGGTTTTCGAAGGACCAAAATGTTAGGAACAGGAGACAATCAGAGATGTTGCTCGGGACATGACGGTATGTACCTGCCGGGGGCGATGGACCACGATATCAGGTGGTAACCAAGGGGTTTCGCACCAGTCTTGATGGTCGGCAGGCAACCAGGAATGTTGCTCCGGACGGATGGTTCTTCGGTCGGGGGGAGGGGGATTTCAGGACTTCAGAGGATTTATTTAGGTTGGGGTTTTAGAGTTTGAACTTTGTATCTTTATTCTTTCAATGTTGTACATGGAATGAAATTTTCACTTGTTTGTTTCGCATCGGCCACCAACGCTCGCTCGTTCGTTCCAAAGCTAGCGGTAGCACTATAAATGGAAAGAAGAAAAAATATGATTTGATGACTTTCACTCTCTTCGCTCCTGATATGGATCGAAAAAATGATTTCGGTGGCTTCCTAGCGACTTCATAGAATTGAAAATTATGACAATATTATGAAAACCGACTCTGAAAGAGACCTGCTTACAGCCATAGCTTTTCAAATGTCTCCTCTTGAGCCTTCGTGGAAGAGAACAAGACACAGGGGGGGGGGTTAACGGTACGAAATAACGCCCAACATAAAACATCCAACTGGGAAAGGCAAAATCATGCATTTCAAACAGCCCCATTTCCCATTTTGGGCAACAAAAACCCACATCATGCATGCTAATGTTGTCGAGTGAACACGCAATGTTTCGGTAGTGAAACTGCGTTGTAGAGGAAGTCTTCGCCAGGACAAAGGGGGAAACCGACCTTGACCAATATATTTCCCAATGAATGCTATAGATTCGCATTGACTGATACGGCTGTTGATTCATGGCAAAGAATTTCGAGGACAAGTTTTAGTGACAGGTTCAATGAATCATTCGAAATCATCAGCGCACTCTCAATCAAACATACCGAACTTTGATGCCCAAAGTTTGGTCGATCGGAAGCAGCACGTGTCGTTTCCGAGTTCCCGTGATAAATAAATATCCTAACTTTTCCTTTTTCAATTAAAAAGCCATTCTAATAAAATCCCCCACTGCCAATCATCGTGGCTCTGAAATTAGTTCCTTTCTTTCGAATGTTTCGTAGAACAGGGTCGATGTGATATTATCTGCCTACCGGTTGTATCGATTACAATGAGTGGTAGGGAATGATGGCGCTTTTTTTCTGTTTCAGTTTTCTTATTATTTGCATTATTTAATATATATAGTTTTTCAGTAGTTTTTTTTCTTTTAGTACTAGGTTTCTGTTTTTAGCATACTTTTTTTTTTGTTTAATTTACTTTACCTCTCTACAATGTACGCAGTGTGTTTTCTAGTTTACTTTCTCGTTTTATTTTTCGCTATGTTACAGACCTGTTTGTTTTTGTTTTAATAATAATTGTATTACTTACAAATTCAAAGAAATGAATTTACTTGTTCAACGTTAAATGTGTTTGCGTTTGCAGCGATTCTAAATAGAATTGTATGCGCATTTGTTTATTTTAATTACCGAATGGGTCGCTACATTATACAAAGTGGCTTTTTCTTCCTTCTTCTGCAATGTTGTTTTCATGTTTAATCGTTCAGTAATGTTTACATTTTTAATATTCATTTATCACAAAATTATGTATCTTAGTGCTGTGTGTGTGTTTGCTTAACGTCTAAGTTTTTTTCTTCTTCTTTTTTATGCTAACTTGCAGTTGTCTATTTCCCAAGACGTTTTCACCGGTTGGTTGCTGAATGTACGAGAGAGGGTGGAGGATTTGGTTTATTTTGAGGCAATGCGCTTGGTGAGGATGCGATGTACGCACACACACATGCTAACCTTACCTTTCGACCAGTTTCGGTCAGTTTGTCAACGCGCTTCTGTCGGGCCGTCCTCGCACAAGCGTCTCATAAGTTTTGTGTTTATATAAAAGACAAAAAGAAAAGTACGTGTTGCGGGCGATTTTTAACATTCTCCTATTTCTACAATCCTAGCTAAGGGTTTTCTTCATATTTTCTTCTCATTATTCTATACAGTATGTTGTTATGTTTGCGGATTCTTCTGCGCGGGATAAAAATGCTTTTCATTCCACATTTATTTCAATATGTTTTATTATAGTGTAATTCAGTGGCAGTACTAGTTAAATCTTACTTCAACGCAGGGTGTGTGTGTGTTTGTGTGTATGTCGAAGTAGGGAAGGGCGAAAGGTAATGTTCGAATGACGAAGACAGGGACAGAAATTTGCTCGCTGGATTCGATCGTCAACCAATACGGCATAAATGCGGATAGCAAACTTTTTCCGTGTGCGAAGTTGTAGAGAAACGTAATCCAAAGCGAAAATGACACTTCGTTTTCAAGAACGAATAATATAGGTGAAAATGAAACGGATACACATAATGAACAAAAGAATAGATCTAGGAATTCGGCTTTTAATTCGAACCTCGGCTAAACCAATCGGTGTTTTGGACTTATCTACACACGTAACTATTTCCTACTGTACAATAATTGGGATTAGAACACATTCGCTTGCCGTTGTTTTTATACTTAACATTAGGAAATTATATTAAATGACAACTAATTAAACCTACGTACGTGTTCGTACGTACATATATATATTTACATACGTATTTGCGTGACGTCGAATAATATATGCTTCCTAAATAGTGACAATAGTTACGGTGTGGGGTGGGGGGCGTTGAGGGGGCGCACGACAGAGAAAATTATCCGAACGAAACCATAACATTTTTTAATGAAAAGAGCCATTATGCTAATCACGACTGTATGCGTGTGTGTGTGCTCGTGTTCGCGTGCTCCTGGATAAATGACGAGTGCGATTCGATCGGATCTGGCGGGGTGGTGACATGACACTTGCAGTTCGTTTATTCCATGCTTCCTCTCGAGGATGTTGCCCTTGCTAGCACTTGGTTGAGTTCAGAAGAACGCGCAGAAATTTTCGATGCCTGGTGAGACCTGGAATGACGACGGAAAGGGAAAAACACTTCCGATGAGGGATTGGATCCAGCCAAGAATGAGTTGCCGACGACGGATAGAAAGGGGGGAGAGCGGGGGAGAGAGCGCGATGAGATGCCGGGTGTAGGTCGAATGATTGGGTTGAATTTTAAATTTAGGTTAACAACTGTTGCCACTTCACTATTTCAGAATCTGGAATTTCACTCCAGTTTCCGTTTTCGAACGAGTCGAATCCGTCATAAAGATGTCCCTCTCTGGGTTGATAACCCACTTAGATAACCGTCGTTGGTATGACGACCATTTTGATAATTATTTAAGTCGTGTGGAACATCTTAGAGGATGCTCGAGCACGCAATAGTCTTCAACCTGATATTGGGTCTGAGATGAAATTTGACAAGCTTACCATGACTCAGTCATCTCACAATCGAAGATTAGCCAATTTCAGCTAGTTCACCTGTAATAGAGAACGACATTTAACCAGAAGACTTGGGAGACTTCTGGAACGTAAATTTCTCAAAATTGATTGATTGATTAGTCTTTATTTTAGAGACTTTCAGCCGTTGGCTTGTTCGTCTCTTATTTTTTTCAAAATCTCAGCACACCGACGGAAACTGGCATCACCATCATGTTGAGGAAATATTATTCTTTAAGGGTTTCAAGAATTTTAGATTTGAAGTTCTGTTTACCTCTTTGTGCACAAGAGCAACTGTCAGCAGAATTGTCACCCCGTCAAGCGAGAGAGACTCGTTCCGATTCACTCGACTAGCAGAATAGGCCCATCCCCAAGGGGTAGATCGATCCGCACACTTTTCTCCTGTGCTATTTGTTGAGTGTGTCTACAAGCCTTGCAGTGTTCTGGGAGTTCCCGTAATGTACCGATTCCTTGACAGCCCAAATTGTTATTTTTTGCTAAGCCTGGCAACCAGGCAATGCATATTGGCAAGGTTGCTGGTTTCTTATTACTATAAGAACCTATGCGATGTGGTATGGATTGAAAATCGAAGTGCCGCAGTTATGAAACATGTTCGTCTATCGTGGCTGGCACACTGTTCTTAGCGACTTACCCTTGTCCATCTCTCTTCTGAAAGTTCAGGAGGCGAAACCACTCTCGAAATTTAGTCCCTATCCAGTCCGGGTTTTAAACTTCCGGTGATCTGAGAGTTTATAGCCAAAAATGGGAACTAGTTCAGGAAATAACCGTGCAAATCTTGGTCCAATTCTTCTAGTCGAATGTGACGAAATTAGTCGACAATTGATTATCGTATCCAGTGATTCGACTCGCCTTGCAAATCAAACAGAGAGTCGACTAGTCAAAAAAGAAACTCTCACATCCGACTCGTTCGACTAGCAGAATTGACCCAAATGTACCGCTGCGCAAATTGTCACAAATTATCTGACTGTGAATGCCGCACTCGAAAGTCAATGGGGGCAGCTATGTGGAATTTCTGATGGTACAACAGGGTCCTTCGTTTCCGATGATATCCAACAGAGCTTTTAGGGCAGAATGTGCTCTCTTTGGGCCAACTTGCATCCTTTTAGCACTGAAGAAGATGACATTTTACCTTCTCCAGTATAAGTTCTTAATTGCCATAGTTGAGGGAGCATCGAGTAGGGGGCAAAAGGGCGGATCGGTAGTCTGGTTTGAGAAGACAGCTGTCTATCAGAACATGAACTACTGGAACTTTTTCAGATGCTTGCCTTTGATTTCATGGGAAATTTCATTACTGCCTACTTGGATTTAGGCAATAAGGGGGAATGCACTAGGATTGACAAACGACACGGAACTCTCCGATTTTTCTGCACCGCATAGTCCTTAGTTCCCTTGGCGGCCACTCAATTATCAATCGATGACGAACCTTGGCAGATAATCTCCATGGGATGAATACCGGAAAAGAACAAATTAATCGGTTTCACCATATCCTGGTGGCGTTCTCGGACATGAGACGAACCCCTCCATTCAGCTCGAAGAACCAAAAATGTCCATTCAAGGATACTTTAGCACCCGTCAAGAAGGATTAAAACCGTTTGGCCAACAGGAACAGGAACAACAATGGGATGCTTCCAACAGAATTGTTCTTAAATGCCTCCAGAGTAGTGTTCTGAAGTGCTTCCAGAATGGTTCTGGGAATCGAAAAAAAAAATCAGGAATGCTCTCAGAATAGTTCTGGGCAGTATCCGGAATCGATTTGAGAGTAGTTCTAAAATGCTACTAGAATTGATCTGGGATGCTTTCAGAGTTTGTTTGAGATGCCTTCAAAATCGTTCTCGAATGCTTCCAGAGTTGAACTGGGATGCGTCCAGAGAAATTCAAAGATGCTTCCAGTATTGACCTGAGTCAATTCCCGAACATTTCTGGAATACTCCCGGAGTATTTTCCAGATGCATCAAGAGTATTTCTGAGATGCTTCATAAATTGTTCTGGGATGCTTCCAAAGTTGTTCTGGGATGTTTCCAGAATATTTGTAAGATGCTTTCAGAATATTTCTGGAATGCCTCCATAGTTCTTTTGCAACTATGTTGTTCTAGGATGCTTCCAGCTTTGATTTGAGGTGCTTCCAAAGAACTCATAGGATGGTTCAGAATTGATGGATAGATAGTGAAACACTGCCAGAATAGTTCTGGGATACGTCCTCAATTATTCTAGACTGCTTTGAGAGTAGTTCTGGGATGACTCCAGAATAGTTCCGAATGTTTCCTGATTCGTTCAGATATGCTATCAGAATTGATCTGAAATGCATCCAGATTTGATCTTAATAGATTCCATAGTAGTTTTTAGATATTTCCAGAATAGTTTCTTAATTATTCCGGAATTGTTCCAGAATTTATCTGGGATGTTTCCAGAGTATTTCTGAGATGCATTCATAGTCGCTTTCGAAAGCTTCCAGAGTTGCGTCCAAAGTAATTCTGAACTGCTCGCAGAGTTGTTCTGAAATGTTTCCAGAATTGGTCTTAGATGCTTCAAGAGTTGTTCGGGGATGCTCCCTGAATTGATCTGAATTAATTCCAGATTATTTTTGAGATGCTTGAGAATATCTTCTGAATGCTTCCAGAATTGTCCAAAAATGGAGCCGGGCTGCTTCTAGAGTATTTCTGAGATGCTTTCAGAATCGTTCTCGGAAGCTTTCAAAATGAACTGGGATGCGTCCAGAGTAATTCTAAGATGCTGCCAAAGTTGCTCTGGAATACTGCCAGAGTTGTCCCGGGATGCTTCCTGAATTGATCTAAGTTAATTCCAGAGTCGTTCTGGAATACTTCCAGAGTATATGTGGGAAGCTTCCAGAGTAGCTTTTAAATGCTACTAGAATTATTCCAGCGTGTTTCCGAAATTGGTGCCTCCTGAATCATGAAGTGCTTTGAAAGTAGTCGGCAACCGAACTCGACAGTTGACACCATACAATAATTCAGGACCTTCATCAATTTAGCTTCCTACATGAGATTGTGTCCCAGTCCATAGTAAGATGTGAACGGTAGGAAAGATCGTGTTTATCATATTTTAATGTGGTGTCATCAGCAATGAATATCATTATGATGATCATATGAATAATTTTTAGTATAGACTGCTTCTTCGGTTCGTCAGTGATTATCTCTTGAATTTCAATGAAAAAATGCTAAAATTCTGCAATGTTTTCTCATGAACTTCTTAGCATTCACTCCTGATATTCTCGGATATTCACATCTAACAACCCCACCTAACCTTGCAGGAACTTTTGGTAAGTTTTTTTTTCCTGAAATTAGTAACTTTCTAAACTTCTGATAAGTTTCATTCTGAACTGCGAACAAAGTTTCTCCAAAACTTTAAAGAAAGTTTTCTTCAGAATTTCTAGGAGAAAAACATTTTCTGGAAGTTTCTTCTTGAACTTTTGAGAAGTCTTCTTCTGAATATTAGGGAAGCTTATTCTTGAGTTTCTGAGAAATTCCTGCTTGAACTACTAGGAAGTACCACAATATATCTGAAAAGTGTCTTCCAGTTTTTTTTTTTGAAGTATTTACCTGAACTTCTTGGAATCCCTGAACCTCGAGAAAACCTCATTCTGAAATTCTGGAATGTTTGATTCTGAATTCGAGGGAAGCTCTCAAACATTTCTGGGTAGTTCCAACTAAACTGTTGGGAAGTTTCTTGCGGAACTTGTGGGAAAACCTATCCTTAATTTTTTTTTTTGAGAGATTCCGTCTTGAACTTAAAGATAGTGCCCTTTCTGGTAAGTTTCTTCCTGAAATTCGGGGAAGTTTTTTCCTGAGCATATTCTTTCAAAACTTCTGATAAGTCCCATCTTGAATCCGAGGAAACTTTATTGCCGAAACTTTGGGAAAGTCTTCTCCAGAATTTCTATGGAAGTTCCATTACATTTGTTCGAAGTTTCTTCCTGAACTTCTGAGAAGTCTTCTTCTGAACTTTTGGGAAGTTTTCTCCTAAGCTTCGGGGTAGTTTATTCCTGAACTTTGCAGAAATTTTTGCTCACACTACCAGGAAGTACACTCTTTGCTTCTGGAATATTTCTTTCTGCGCTTTTGTGAAGTTTCTTCCTTACCGTCGAGAAATGATCATTCTGAAATTCTGAAATACTCTGTTCCGAACTTCGGGAAAACTCTATAGCAATTCTGGGAAGTTCCAACCAATTTGTTGGGACGTTTGTTTAGCGGAATCAGGGAAGTTTTTTCCTAAACTTCAGAGAAGTTCTCTCCTGAACTTCTAGGACGCATCGTCTTGAGCTATGTGGAAGTTTGTTTCTGGATTTTCGTAAAATCATAGGTAGTGCCCTCCCTGTTTTTTTTTTTGTTGGGGCCTAGAACCTCTGCATCCACTGCGTTGAACTTTTGTAGTAGTGCCATCTCTGGTTAGTTTCTTCTTGAGCGCCGGGGAAGTTTTTCCGTAACTTCTGCATCTGCATCACCTGAAGAACTCCAGAAACTCTAGAAAGTTTCAACCTTCTAAGAGGTCCTCTTCTTTAAACTTGTTCCTGAAGCTCTGAGAAGTTCTCTTTTAATTTTCGAGGAAGTTATCGCCTGTACTTCTGGGAAGTATGGTCTTGAACTTCAAACTATGTTTGGAGCTGATTTTTTTGGAATATTCTTACCTGCACTTCTAAAAAGTGCTACGTACACTTCTGAGAAAGTTCTGCCTAACGTGATTGTCAAATTTTGAAAGTCCAAATTATGCTAAATTATAATTATTCCAACTAAACCGGACACAGCTTTCATCTTCCGATATCGATGCTAAATGGTTTTTGTGCCAAATGACCGTAAACGGCCTAATGACCATTGATTATCCAACGTCTTATGCCAAATGACTTTATGCCAAACGAACGAATGCCATATCAGGTAGCTCCTTCTTGAATACGTCCCATAGTATTTTAGAGATGCTTCCGGCATAGTTTCTAAATTATCCACAAATTGAACCGGGTTCTCGAAAGGTTCCAAAGTTAAACTGGGATGCGTCTAGAGTGATTCTAAGATGCTTCCATAATTGTTCTGGAATGCTGCCAGAGTTGGTCTGAGCTGGTTGCAGAATTGCCCTGAGTTAATTCCAGATTATTTCTGGCATACTTCTAGAGGATTTTTAAGATGCTTCCATAGTAGTTTCGGAATGCTTCCTGAATCATAAACTGTTTTGAATGTAGTTCTGGAATGCTTCCAGAATAGTTCCAAATTTTAACTGATTCGTTCAGAGATGCATTCAGAATTATTCTGGGATGCTTCTAGAATTATGCAAAAATGTAGCCGGACTGCTTCCAGAATATTTTTAAAATAAAAATAGTTGTGAGATGCTTACAAATTAATTCTAAAATGCTTCAAACGTAATTGTAAGATGCTTTCAGAATACTTCTACTATGCTTCCAGATTTGTCCCGGCGTGCTTCCAGCATTGCTCTGAGATGCTTCCAGAGTAGTTCAAAGATGCTTCTAGAATCGATTGATTGATACTTAAATTTGATTCCAGAGTTGTTCTGGAATACTTCCAGAGTATTCCTGAGATGCATCAAGAATAGTTTCTAAATGCTTCCAGAATTATTGCAAAGTGCTCCCGGAATTGATCTGATTTGCTTCCAGAATTCATTAATTGACACTGAAATGCTACAAAAATAGTTTCTGATTTCTTCCTGAATTATTCTGGAGCGCTTCGAGAGTAGTTCTGGGATACCTGGGTATTTTCTAGATGCTCCTGGGAAAGTTTCTAAATGCTTCCAGAATTATCCAAAAATGGAACCGGATTGCTAGCAAAGTATTTCTGAGATACTTTCAGAATTAATGTCAGTTGATTTCCGGAGAGCTACGGAATAATTCCAGAATATTTTTTAGATGCTCCTGGAATAGTTCTGAATGTTTCCAGAATCATCCGAAAATTGTTTCCTAAGTATTTCTGAAATGCTTGCAGAATAGTTATAGCATGCTTTCAAATTAATTCTGAGATGCTTCAAGAGTAGTTCTAAGATGCTTCAGAATACTTCTACGATGCTTCCAGAATCGATCTGACATGGTTCCAGAGTTGTTCTTCGATGCCTCCAGCATTGATCTGAGATGCTTTCAGAGTTGATATAAGATCCAGAATCGATGAGTTGACACTGTAATTCAAAATGTTTCCTGAGTCTTTCAAAAAAGCTCTTAGAATTGATCTGGGATGCCATCAACATGATTCTGGAATGCATCAAGAACTAATCTGAGGTGATTTCAGAGTAGTGCTGGAATAATTTCAGAGTATTTTTGAGATATTTCCTTTCTTAATGGTTCCAGAATATTTATGAGATGCTTTCCGAGTAGTTGTCGAATGCTTCCAGAGTTGATCTAGGATGTCTCCAAACTAATTCTACAATGCTTTCAAATTTGTTCTGGAATGCTCCCAGAACTGTTCTGAAATGCTTTCAGAAATGATTTCAGTGAATTCCAGAGTAGCTCTTGAATACTTTCAGAGCATTTTTGAGAAGCTTTCTGAATAGTTTCTGAATGTTTCCAGAATTATTCCAAAGTGCCTCTAAAATCGCGCAGATGCTTCCATAGTATTTAAGAGATGCTTCCAGAGTTGTTCTGGGATTCTTCCAGAATAGTTCTAGGATGCTTCCAGAGCAGTTCTAAGATGCCTCCATAATCCATCTGAATTGATCCCAGAGTAGTTCTGGAATACTTATATTACTAATATGCATCCAGAATAGTTTCTAAATGCTTTCAGAATAAGTCCAGACTGCTTCCAGAATTGATCTGTGCTGATCCAGAGTATTTCTGAGATGCTTTCGGAATAGTGCTCAAATGCTTACAGAGTTGATCTGGGATTCTTCCAGAGAAGTTCTTTCGCGAACCAATAAAATTCGATAACCCAAATTTTCAAAAACCCCAACCTCTCACACCCATTTCGACCTACACCCCCCGGGGGCCCCACCCCTTCCGCCATTCTATCGCCCCCGTTCCATCCGTTCGCCCACAAGCCACCGGATCAGCTTCGCCGTCTCCTCCGCCGTCTACCGCTGCGTACTTCCCATCCCCAGGGGTCAGTTGAACGTGGCCACGCTCGGTTGCGTCGTGGTCAGCGCCGTCAGCTGGTGCTGGTATGGGCTGCACTTGGTCGGTGTACTGCCACTGGTGCCGGACACGGCCACCGCCGCCGCTGCCGTTAAATGATGATGATTGTTGTGGTGAAGGTGGTGATTGTTCATACTCAACTCACCGAACCGGTGATGGTGATGAGGATGCTGGTGAAGGTTGTGGTGATTGTTCAATGATGCAGCAGCGGCAGCCGCCGCCGCCAGATTAATGGTTGGGGCTGCTGGCTGAGGTTGCACCTGCAGCTGCGCCGTGTGTTGTATGACATTTTGCTGCGGCTGCTGCTGCTGTTGCTGCATTGAATCTGTCTGCGGGAGAAGTGACAATGGAGTGGACTGCGGTTGGAATTGGAACAAATTGTGATGATGGTGGGGATGGGAGTGGTGTTGAAACTGTTGGGACACATGATTGCCCTGGAGAAACGAGAGAGGATTCACGGCGTTGGTGAATAGAAGTTGGGATTGCTGAGTTTGCTGCAGCGTTTGTGGAGATCTGGAGAAGGTACTCATGGAGTACCCGTTGAACGCGGGAAACTGAGTCCCGAGAGACCGCGTAGGGCTAACAATCACGCCCGGCGTGTTGTTGATTATACCGGAAGTGCCACCGCCACCTGCACTGCTGGGAGTGGAACTTTGACTATTTGGCGTTAAACTGACCACCGGCGACAATGGCAGTGACGAGCTCGACGTGGAAGCAGACGACGAAGCGGATATCTTTGCTGTCGGTGGAATGTCGATTGTACGAGTTTCGTTGCCGAAGATCAGTCGCAGCCGCTTGGTGGGCGCTGGAAATGCAATCGGCGATCGCTTAGGAGGGGTTTGGTTAGCCGCAGCAGCAGCCGTAACGGCAGCTGTCACCGGCCCCAATGCCGATGGTTGCAAAATGACCGAATGATGCTGAGGCTGGTGATTCACTTGCTGACGTTGCGGTTGCTGCTGCTGCTGCTGCTGAATATGATGGTGATGATGATGATGATGATTGTGGCGACGAAGTTCACGTTTCATACGCTTACGGTGCCTTCGCGCTTCTTTCGATTTGTGGCGCTTCTTGCGCTTCTGCGATAACCTACTACTGCAGCTGCTGCTGTACGTCAAATCGTCGTCCACCTCATCATCGTCATAATCTTCCTCATCCTCCTCCTCATCTTCTTCCTTCTCGCTCTCATCGGCGATTCCTTCCACCCGCAATATCTCATACTCGGGCTTATAGGAGGTGGTGCTGCAAGTGTCCTCGCTCAAGCTAGTACCTGATTCGATAATTTCGTCAATCACCGGACTACGTTTCATTCGAAGCGTTAGCTTCAACCGTCGTTCTGGAGTCTTGAGCAGGACTTCCGGGTTCGGAATGTTGCTCAAACAGGTTTCGCCGCTGGCTCGCTGTTCCGTCGGGACCTTGTTTTCCCAGCTGGAGCTGCTCTCCGATTCGCTGACACTTTTCGACACCTTGCGCTTCCGCGAACCGATCACTGTCTTCGAGGCAAGAAGTTGTTCGCTGTCATTTTCCACACGATCAGTACTACCATTCCTAACACTAGCGCTACTATTATCGGTTCTACCACTACATTTAACACTATTACTCTCACTACCGCTACTGCTTCCGCTGCTGCCGGTACCGCTGCTCAGAACGATAACATCTTCATGCCGATTTCTACTTCTTAACAACTTATCATTAGTATCATCACAATTGGTTACTTTCGACAGGATCACATCGTCCTCATTCTCGTTCCCGGGACGGTCCGCGTCATCCAGCACTAGCCGCCGCGGTACACCACGACCCAGCGAGGCTCGCCCTATCCGCTCCAGTTCGGCTGCTTGCCGCTGCAGCGCTACCAACTCGTCCACCTGCATGATTCGGGTTTGGAGCTTCTGCTTTCGGCGATTGCCCCGATTGGAACTATCGCTATTGCCACCGCTGCCGCTGCTTCCCGATGTGAGATCCGTAACAGTCTCTGCCCTCTCCGTCGTCGTCGCCGTCGTCATCGTCGTCTTCGTTGGGGTGGATTGTGGCTTTTGCGTTTCATCTGGCAGTGTATTTGTAGTTGTTGTGGCTGCTACATTTGCTAGATTGTTTTTCCGGGCCTCTTCGAACCGGCTGGCAGTGGACACTAGCTGCATTCCGAGAAGCCTGTGCTTCCGCCTTGTTACGCGAGGACTGGTGTTTTCGGCCGGAGAGCGCCGTGTTGCGCCAACAGAACGGCGCTTCACTGATGGCGGTTGACATTCAGCGATCGAAAACGAACTCGGATCCGGTCGCCGTTGTTGTTCCTCTGGCTGTTGCTGGGGTTGATTATGGTGGTGATTTCTAAGCGTGTAACCATTTAGATTAGTACTTTCAAGGAGATCATTGAACACATAGACGTTGCTGTCGTTGATGCTGCTACTGCTGTTGTTGTGGTTGTTCTTTGGCGGTTGGTGGTGATCCTTCGACAGGGACGAAATGCCACTGCAACTGCTCTTGGAAGCGAAAGAGTGATTGCTGTTATGGTCGTCGTCGATCACTATGACATCCTCGTCCCCAGCGGAGGGAATCTTCAGCGAACGAGGCATCATCTTCCGTTCGGCAGCAGTCGGAACCGATGTTTTGGCCGTCACGAAGGATGAGGTCGACGAGAGGACGCTGGAAATATCCGTATTGAGACTGCTGTTGCTGCTGTATCTCCGGCGACCGTTCTCCCGCATGGGCCGTGTGCTTCGGGTGGCTTTCAGTGGAACCGGCGTGGTGGATGCCTCTTCCGTGGTGGTTGCCTCCGGATGACTGGCCGTAGCTGCCGGTTGAGACTTCTTTTCTTCGGTTGGGGTCTGAAATCGCCGTGAAGAGCGCGTTGCCATCTTCTCCGTCACATCGGGTGTTTGTTTAGGTTTGCCTTTCTTATCGTCCGGCGGTTCGGCTGGTGCTGAAATGCTACTAAGGTCTACATCCGGAGCCGGTTGAACGGTGCGATCTGCTTCGAACGAGGGTTTTTGTTGAGCCAACAACATCTCCGCATCGTACTTAGTCATTCCCTTCTCGCGCAACTCCTTCATGCTAAGGGCTGCCAGCGCAGACGGCGGTTCACTTTTGCCGATGCTGGTTTTGCAATGTTCCAAGGCATTGTTTTTGCTTTTCAACCGATTCAACCGATTGTCGGTTTCCCTGAGCCTATATCGGACTCCATTCGGGCTCTGCTCTTCCCCGTTCTTATCCTTGGCGAACGCACCCGTTCCTCGTCTTTCGCAGGTTTCACACTCGCAGTACCGATTGTTATCGCCAAAGAAATCCTCTCCATAGAAGCATGTGATCTCTTCGCCTATCTCTATGTCCCGCAGGACTTTGACGCATGCCGTATCTCGACCGGTCGCAACAAATTTGCAGTTCGCTCGACAATCGTGATTTATGTAGGCGGCAGGCCCGAGCCACAGTTGGGCGCAGTTCTTCCGGCAGCTGTACATCACGGAGAAGTCGTTCCTGCCTGGTTGAAGCAGCGCTTCCTCCTCCTTCTCAGTCAGCTCCGCAATGCAGCCCACCAGACATTCGATCTTTTCGTTCTTCAGCCACTTCTTAGTGGAGCATATCTTGGCGCCTTTCTGCCCTTCCAACGAATACCGATAGCATGCCTCTATCACGAATCCCGCATTCCGATCGAACACGCGGAGGTAGCGGTATATCTAGAAAGGAAAAAGGAAAGAGGAAATCAATTAGTGTTAGGAAGAAACGTAGAAAACGGTCCGACTTACGTGTGCTTCCAGTCGCTTCTGGGCCAGCTTGCTCTTGTTCAGCACGGCGCGTGGAATCCAGTTGCCCTTCATCAGCTGGTGGTAGCATTTGGCATAGTTTTGCGTTCGGATGAACTCCTCCAGGATGTCTTTGATCGGGTCTGTATTGACCCGTAGTGGCCGGTACTTGAGGTTCATCTTGTGCGTCTGAAAGCCCAGGATAGGATCTAGAACCAGGCCGGTCGCTAGATCATCGTTGTCCGACAGTTCCTTCGGTGTCATCCCGGTGCCAGCGGCACCGACCTGATGCAGTTTAGGCTGCGAATTGCGTAAGTGCGTCGCAATCGACGAATTCGAGGTACCACTCCCATGACTGGTAGATGCCACGACCATCTTCGTTGCGGGAGCTACGCTGACGGGGGTATTTTGGTTGCTGTTGTTGCTAATGCTGCTACAGGTGCTGCTGCCACTGCTGGTGCTACTATTAGTACCAGCCGTCGTCGTCACCTGTTGCTGCAATCGTCCGCTCTGACGCCGCCGTCGCCTTCGACGTCTGCTGCTGAGAAGAGCCGATCGCGTATCCGGGCCAGTGCGCGTCGATCGGAGCTGTGCGGCCACCTTGGCACGCAGGAGCACTCTCCTCCTTTTCCCAGCGCTGCTCCTTACTACGTTTGCCCGTTCTGCTCCGCCGCCTCCAGCGCCACCGCCACCGACGGCACTGACCCTTCTGGACGATGCTATCGCGAGGGCTGATGGTATTGCTGCCGAGACAGTCGTCCTGAATGCGACTGCGGGGACCACTGCGGTTGCTACTAATGGTGGCAGCTTTGCTGCGGCTGTGCCTCCTTGCGGACACGTACAGTCGGTTCGATAGGGTTCTGCGGTTTGGGAAGAGAGAAGAAAGAAAGAATGAATGTCAGCGTTGAAATGTGGGTGGCGAGAAGGGTTTCAGTTTGAGTAAAGCTAAGTGGACAGTGGAAGGAGTTCCCTCGCACGGACATCACAATGGAGTAACTTTTTTTTTTATTAACGCAGTGCTGGCGAAGAAGACAGTTCGATGCAGGTCAGGATATGGTGGAGCTTGATGTTTGTATAAGCATAGACAGGTTGCGTGTACGAAGCAACACAATGCTGGAGGTGGCTGGTTTCGATACACGGTTCGATCTAAGGCATAGGGTATGATTGTACTTGTCCCGCCAAGAAGACCAAGAAGTTGAAAGCAACCAATAAGCTATTTATTTGTTGTTGTAAGTTTCATTTGACATATGTTTGTCTTAATGAATAAACCAGTTAACGCTAGCTTTAAAATAGTCTTATAAAGGTAGTCAATGGCATATTAAAATCAAAGCAGCACGCAGGGATTCGTTCATACCATAGAGATGATTACGAGGCACAAGGTGCAAAACGTTTCGTTGTCGTATCACTCGTTCAGGTACATAGAAGCTCAGTTGATTGAGAGTCAATTTCACCGGTGATCAACTTAGCCGCAAAAACAGCTTGTACTCTGCGCCTCCTTCGTTCTATCGCACGCATCGATTCCAAGCAATCGATGCCGATCTTCGTAGGCAGGAAGGTTTGCTGCGTCTCGCCATGGTAGGTGGCATAGTGCGTAGCGAACAAACCTACGCTGGACAGACTCCAGTCTCGCGATCCAACAGCGTTGATAAGGGCTCCAGACAACGACACTATTTTCCAGTAACGATCGCACCAACAAACAGTACAGTGATTTCAGACACAGAGGGTTCCGGAAGTCTTCAGAGATTGTGAAAATAAAACCAAGCTGCCGGTTTGCCTACGTTTTTACATTATGGTAGTGTGGCGTGAACGTTATCTCTTGATCGAGAGTCACTCCTAAGTCCTTAACCTGACCCACTCGTTGAAGTACACTTTCCGAGATATGGTTATCAAATTTAATTGGCCCGCGCTTTCGGGAATGAAATAACCATGCATTGATTGATGCAAACTGTCAGGAAATTTAAAGAGCACCACGTCGCCATATCATCTACACGTGATTGCAGGTTTTCACAGTCCTCAAAACAGTTGATGGTCATGGACATTTTTACGTCATCCGCATAAAATAATCTACACCCTGGAGGTACAAGATCCGAGGTTGCTGCCTTGTGGAACACCGGAGGAATTTGTGAAACTTTCCGAGAGCGATGATCCGATTTTCACGCAGAGCAGGCGATTCGTCAGGTATGATTCAAACCAGCACGCCAAACGGGAAGAACCCCAAGTTTTTTTTTAGCTTTGCCAGCAAAATGCCTTAGTCCACACGGTCAAATGCTGCCTTAAAATCTGTATAAACAGCATCGGTTTGACCACCAGAGTCCGTGGTGCGCACAAAAAGTGAAACGAACTCGGGATCGTTTTTGGTAAAAACCGTGTTGAACCGTTGAAATGTATGTTTAGCAGGAAGTGAATAAAGCATCATTTACGATGATTTCATACACCTTAGAGCACGAACATAGAGATGTGATCCCTCTGTAGTTTTCTACATTCCGTTCATCACCCTTTTTGTAGACAGGAAACATGTGAGAAAGTTTCCACTCGCCGGGAAATTTACTTCCGTGCAGTGACCGTGAGAACAGTTTAGCCAATGGTATAGCAAGCGAATTAGAGCAGTTTTTTAGAATTGACGATGGAATCCCATCCGTACCTGCAGTATACGAAATTTTCAGCTTTCTGAGGGCCGACAGGACGGTGTGTTCGTCAACAATAAATGCATGAAAATCAAAAGCATTACTTGGAGTGAATTGAGTCGCGGATGCTATTCGACCGGAAGTGGTAGGGATGTCGTTGAAGGTACTTTTAAAATGCTTAGCAAATAGCTGTCATTTACCCAGCTCGGAACTCGCAAGTTGTTCACCCAGATGAACTGATACAGGCAAACCAACTTCTTTGCGCTTACACTTCGCAAACGACCAATGATAGACAATCATTGGAACTCCTGCATTTATCTGCCCAAACGGAATATGTTAGAATACTAGTCTAGATTTGCTTAGAAATCGACGACAAAGTCATTTAACATCCTATCGAAATTCGTGAGATCGAACGAATCTAAATCAGGATCAAAAAGAAATCCCCATGTTCTAAATTTACGTTTCCTACGTCGTACGAAACGTAGTAATTGTAGTTTATTGAAACGGCAGCCTGTTAGTTACAAAAAATTTCGCTCAAGTCAAGGAAGTTTAACAAGGAAAGTTTGATTAGGGAAGCTATAGTTATATCTAAGAGTAGTTATCTTGACAAACGTTCGACATATTTAGTGCAGTTCTTGATAGGCTTTCTTGAATTTTGTTGCAGTTGGTTGTTGTCTGACGGCTAAAGGCAGATGGTTCCAGGTGGATGCACTACTGATGAGTACACTCTTTCCGCCCGAGGTTGAATGATGTGGTAGGTCGAAGGATTTTGCTCGGTTGTTGATTCGCGGTTGAAGGTGTTGAAGTAAGTACGCAGGAAATTCACGATGGTAACCGCGCCGTAAGAAGTAGCAAATGCGCAGATTAACGTTTTCTTGGAGATCTCTGCCCATAATCGTACGACGAACATCTGCTGTGGTGTCACGTCTGCGTAGGCCGTAAACAAAACGTACGGCTGCCTTGAAACTACGATGTAGTTGCCGTTTCAGGGCTGCTGTCAGCCCTGGATAGTACACAATATCACAGTATGTGTACAGAGGTACGATGACAGCTTGGACAAGTTTTTTCCTTGTGGGCAGCGAGTACACTCTGGAACCTTCGAAAAGTTCGGAGGGTGCCGTAGACTTTCCTAACCACTTTGTTGACTTGAGGGGCCCAGTTGAGCTTCTTGTCCATGATGAGTTCTAGATTGGTTACTTTATCGATGAGCTGGATGGTTTCACCGCAGAAGACGATATCGTTTTGTGGGGCAAGTGCTTCTTTGCTAAATACGATGGCTTGGGATTTTTTAGGGTTCCGCGTTAGCAAGTTTAGTGTGGTCCAGTTTTCGATTGACTTCAAGTCTTGGTTGATGTAATCGACTAGTCTCTCGATCTGATCCACAGGTCCAGATATATAGACCTGGAGGTCGTCTGCGTATAGCTCGTACTTGCATTTGAGCGTATTCGGGAGACTATTGATGAAAAGGCTAAATAGCAAGGCACTCAAACCGGAACCTTGTGGAGTTCCATATTTCAGCTGCAGTTCCGTGGACGTAGAATCACCAAGCTTGACGACTTTGCTACGGTGTTCGAGAAATGACGAAACGAGATCACAAGCCGCGATGGAAAATCCGAACTCTTGACACAATTTCCTCTGCAGTATTCGATGTTTGACGCTGTTGAACGCTAGAGAGAGGTCTACGAGCACCATAACGGTGCAGTGTTAATGGTCAAGATTGGCGTAGATGTTGTGCATGACTTCTACAAGTGCGGTGGTAGTGCTAAAGCCGTGGCGGTATCCTGATTGATGAGTGGACATCAGATGTGGGTTAATGTCGAAATGGTCCGATATCTGCGCAAGCAGAACTTTTTTGAAAAACTTCGAGATCGCTGGAAGGACGCTTATTGGACGAAAATCTTTGGGAGCCGCTGCATTTGACGATTTGGGGATCGGCGTTACAACTGTTTTTTTTTCCAGGAGGATGGAAAGGTTTTCGCTGCGATGATTGCATTGAAGACATGATTCAGCAGAGGGAGTAGGAAAGGACTCAGCATTTTCCCGAAAGAAATTGGTAGACTATCACATCCAGTAGCGTTAGATTTAATCTCGAACAACTTTCTGGCTACTTCTCCGATATTGGTGGGATGGAAACTGAATTCTTCTTCGACGTTGACAGGAGCAGTAGGTGGAAATGGTGGAATTGTTTCACGACTGTTTTGTAGCGACAGATGTCCTTGAGTAAAAAACTGGTTAAGCTGATGGGTATCGCAGTCGTGAGAAGGGATGTTCTTCTTTGCGTTGTTATGAACTCCTTCTCTTCGCAAGTTGCTTCACAGCTGTTTGGCTGGAAGCTCGTGTGAGAAATTTCGGTCAGCATACTGCTTTTTGGCATTGAAGATCAGCGATTTCACTCTATGGCGGTTACGCTCGTATTCTTGCCACTGGATATTTCCTCTGGTACGATTGGGATTACGAACGTACAGCGAGTAGGCAAGGTGCCGTACTATGATGGCTTGTTCGATGTCTCTTGTAATCCATGGGGTTCGTTTATCGCGGACTTGAATTACCCTTTCCGGGGCATGTACTTCGGGGAGGGATTGTAGTTTTGCTATTGTAATATCAACCTTGCGGTTGACATCGTCCGTGTTGTAGATTTCTTGAAGATCAGCTGCTTGAAAGTTGCAACAACGTTGCAAATACTTGCTATTATTAGATCCTGGACATTCTCTGAAGAAGGTCCATTAATTCTGTAACTCAGTAAGGGGGGTAGGTACTGGATATTTTAAATTTTAGCGTTACATAATAAATGGATGTCGCCTTATAATCTATTGAAATTAATTCAGACTCCTTTCATATGCAAAAGGATCACAGTCGTGAACGTTTCAGGAAGTTAAGGGGATTCCGTTCTTAGCTCCCTAAGAACTTATTCCGGCATTCGAAATCAGTATCACCTCATATCATTACGTTTGTCAAACGCCTGCAGCTATCATTAGGGAAGGCGATTTGTATATGTTTCAACTAGTAAACAGCTGGTTGGATTGAATGGCTAAAAATTAAACACCCGACAATTCCGTGCTATTGGAGAACATGCCACTTCGAATGTTGTGGCTACTACTGCCCTTCAAAACAGTATTCTACGATGCCATCGTCGATCAACATATCAAATTACGCTGACGTCTATCATCATTGATTTCAATAATAGATTAGCTTCATGCCACTGACTGTCCTTCAGTAGCGTGTCAACGAACCATCAACAGGTATTATTTTCGGTCTGCCACAATATCTTTTCAACCTTCAACGATCACCTTTCAAGTAGTTTCTTCCGCTGTGTTTTGTTATCTGTTTATCGTATCTTATCGTCATGGCACTAAATCCCTTACGGAATCCATATTTATTACTGTGAAGGTCTTTGCTTTTATCGATCAACCAGAACATTCAGTAACACCTCCATGAATCCTCCCGAAATCAATTCTAACTTCATGCGATAATTTGAAATTTTCTAAAATTCCCACTATCCATCGGGAATGCAAAATCGCCACTTCACTGTACACAATTGCATCTCGCTGACTGTTCTCTCTTCACCAGTCCAAAACCAACACACTCAAACAAATTCCCTTGTGTTTGTTCAGCACCCATCAGTAATGAGCTACTACGCGTGTCATATACACATTTCCCCAATATTTATGCAATCCTATCGACCGTCATTGTCTTCACTTGTCACTGGTAGTTGTGAGTTCACGGCACCCGTTGTGAAGCAACACTGCGTTAGAACTTTAGTATCTGTATTTAAATGGCCGCGGCTATCCATTCCAACGTCGTCGTCACCATCATCATCGCCGTCATCATCATCATCATTCATTGTTCTAATCATGATTCCTTCTTGCTCTTTCCCACTGAAACTACGATCCTTGACAGCGCATTTCCACTCTTCACTTGCTGTTTGTGTAACTTGACTTTTGTCCGCCTCGGTATTGGTAATCTCTCTTGTTCAGGTGAGAGAACTTTCCGCTTTCCACGGTTCCCAGGATTATTATTCCATTCCTTGATCCACAACAAATTGAACATTTTCATGTATTCGAACACTGATGCGAAATTGATGCCTCAATTTCAACACATTTCATTGTCACCTGAGCACCTAAATCGGAGTGCATCGAACCTCGACAAACGCAATGGAACGAACGATTTGGCATCGCTGCCCACCCAAAAGGCGACCGCTGACGGTATGTGATGGTAGTAGTTGTAGTCTCGCGAATCGTCGGTCGATGAGAAATCAGCAAACAATATTATTGGAAAACAACGAAATCGCAGCCAACAAGAAGACCTCTGGTACTGACTGGCTGGCTGGCGGCCGCAGACCGTCAGGATGGAAAACCAAGCGAGGGTGAAGCGGGAAAGAAGAATCTGAATTAAAAAATTAAATTACAGATACTAAAAAATTATGTACAAATGCAGGAGCGCCAGCGAGGAAAAATTATCATTCGCGATTACGCGAAAAAAAGAAGTTGCTTCATATCTGTGATTCACTGGCGGGGGGACGTGGGAGGGAGCAAACACAGAAAGCAGCGACGAAGAAAAAAAAAAACGATACGTATGGTAATTTGACTACCCTCGGAACGAATATTGCTGTTATTCGAAACGGGGCGACTTTTTCTTCCAGTCGAGAATTTACGTCGATTCAATTCGAAGCCAGGAGTATCCTCACCGTTTCGCCTTCTTCGGTCGTCTCCCTTTTTCTGAAGGTGCTGCGATTTCGATTTTTCCTTTTTCTTCTTCTTGCGTCCAATCGTCGGGTCGCTGGCGATTTCATTTCGTCGCGTTTTCAATCACTCCCATCGTCATTGTTCGTTTTCGTTTCGTTTCGATTTGATCAAGCACTGCAAATTGGACACAACAAAAAATGGCACATGTCACCTTCTTTGATTCGCCTTTTTCAACGGAAAATTTTACACCACATTTGCGCGATCATTATTCAACGACGACGGCACTTTCTTCTTCGCCCCGAATCGTCCATTTTCCAACTCGAAATACACCCCGAGAAGTGACGCTGCTGCTGCTGCTGCTAGCTACTGGTGCTGCTGCTTCACATCACACTTTTTCTTCTGCACTTCTTCGCTCGACATCTTTGATATACACACATTCGCCCTCCGTTCCTATCGTTTCGTTTCGCTCTTTCTAGCCGTCTCTGTCGAACCTCACTCTCATGACGACGACAATGATGGCGATGATGATGACGATGATTGTTCACTGCTGCTAGACGGAGGATCTGACATGTTCTTCTTCATACACGCGTAAACATACAGCAAATTAAACACACCATTATTTCAAGTACGGATGAGATTTTCTCCTCAAATGTTTGTCTGGCTTTAGTCCTGTGCGGCTGCTCTGGTCAATGAGATTCTGACTTTTTTCCGCTCACTGCACGGCCTGCGAAGAAAGACTAGTTAGACAGAACACTGCTGACTGGGACTCTGCTGGTCGTCAGGGCACGATAAAGGGTGAAAATGAGAGAGGGAGAATGAACGGGCGCTCTCACCAACACAACCACTCACACGCGAATGCACTCAAGAAGGTACTCTCCTCACCGAACTGTGTTTATGGTTTACACTGGAGTAAAAACGGTCGGAATACTGCGTCAAAGTTGTTCTATAGTAGGTTTTGAATCATGTTACTAGACACTAAAAATAACAATTTAGCATTCATTACTAATTATGTTTTTACACCCCGTTTGCACTACAACCTATATTACTTGATATAGAGTATCTTGATATCAAATGCCATGCACATTATTTCCAGTGAAAATTAGATGTATAGATGCGGGTATCAAGATAGTCTATATCACGTAATATAAGTTGTAGTGTGAACGGGGTGTTATTGCGTACAGTGCGCCAAATTTAAATTATTATGTTTTGAAATTGGAAATATCTTCCGAAAATCATGGGATCCCAGAAGTGAACAGCAATTTCTGCTAGAACCAAAAATGAGAAGAGAAAGTATTGATTGGTTCGATTGAGCTCGGCAGAAATTGAATAGAAGTAGTTTGAACTTGAGCGTAGGGCTTTTCTTAGGCAGTATTTCGAAGCAAATGCATACACTTTGGCCACACATCACCATGCGGGGTGGGTCAAGGCAGGAACTGCAGGGTCACAATCTTAATTTAAAAATTCCTGCATTTTCCCGACTGGGATTGGATTAATAGATACTTTTGAAGATCTTGAGGTAATTGTTTAACCAGAAATTCTGACTTGGTTCGCGAGTAACAAAGTTGAACAAATGTACGCAAAGGAGGTTGTGACTAGTTTGCTGCTAGCCCAAAATCCCGTAACACAAAATCCCACACGCAACGATTGTGGGATACCACCTGGCTACCGTTTACCGTATCCTACGTTCACTCCTTGATGGACCACGTCCACGGAAGCCGGGAAGTGGCGTCCAAGGTCCGCTCGCACATCGAAAGTCATCAAATCAGTGAAAGACAAAGTGAGGCGAAATCCTATCCGGAGATCGATCCGGAAATTGGCCAAGGAAGCCGATATTTCAAAAACTACCATGCAACGGTAAGTCAAAGATGACTTGAAATGTTCGTCCATGGCAAGAGTAAAGCGCCACCTTGTAACGGGCCGAATCAAACAACTACGGCTGGAGCACTCGAAAGGTTAGGTGTCAGCATTAAGAAAGAAGCATACCACCGTATTCTCCGATGAGAAAACGATCACCATCGATCCCGTATCTAACACACGTACAGACAGGTTTATTTCGCCGAAGAAAATTGGGGACGTTCCAGAGAATGTGACATTTTTACAACCAAACATCCTGCCGGAGTCATAGTTTTCGAGGCAGTTACGTCCAATGGCTTGAAAATGCCCCCAGTATTTATCAAAGCTGGATTAAAAGTTAGTACCGAGATTTACATGAACGTTTTGAAGGACCACGTTCTGCCTTGAATGAAAGCCAACTTTGTAGCACACTAACACGTCATTTCCCAACAGGACGGAGGTCCGTGTCATACCTCAAAAAAGACTCAAGCGTGGCAAAAGGAAAATATGGAATTTTGGCCAAACGAAATTAGCCCTCCTAGCAGCCTGGACTTGAATGTTTTGGATTACTCAATATGGGCATGTGTTCAGGCTAAGGCCTGTGAACGTTCCCTCAAAAAAGACTCAAGGGTGGCAGAAGAAAAACATGGAATTTTGGCCAAACGAAATTTGCCCTCCTAGCAGCCCGGACTTGAATCTTTTGGATTACTCAATATGGCTAAGGCCTGTGAACGTTCTCACCCCAGTGTTGGCGCCCTGAAAGCTTCCATTACCAAGGCATAGAACTCGATGGCTGACTCATACATTGAGAAGGTATGCTATCAATTCTGTCCCCGTTTGGAGAAGGTGATCGCGAAAAATGGTGGACATATTGAGTATGTAAACATAAAAGGCTTAATAAACGATTCCCTAAATAAAAGTATAATTTTTTCATCATTTTCCATGAAAACAAAAACTTATTCGAAACTGAGGTATGGATTTCCACATTTTTTATGAGTCATACTGTAGGTAAAATGACGGACAGCAGCCGCAAATCGGGCTTCTTGCGTGTTTGCGTAACCTGCTTTGGTCTTTCATATTTCAAAAGATAGCAAAATTTGCTCCATATAAGTCATTGAAGTTTTACTCCTTCTTCTTTAGCATTTTAAACTTATTGCTTTCACAATTAGCTTATTGCTTGCTCTCAACTTAGTGTTCTAGATGCACTTCCACAGTTATTATTTGAGAGCTTTCGATGCCAGGTACCATTTTTGTTGCAAGTACAATCATACGCTATGCCCAGGGAGCTGCGCCTTTACAGATTGAGCTAAGGGAGTCATTGAAGTTTCTAGAACGAATAAAAATAGTAAATCTTTCGAGGTTTTCGAGTATAAAATGATGGTAACGCACGTGCATATTGTATCACGGCCCTCGTGATATCAATGTCGTTGACAGTTCGTAGACAATTCTCTGAGCCACCAAACTCTTTTTAGTTTGATTCACCAGCAGACACTTCATTTACTGAAAATCTTCGCTCTATCGTCGCAATTCCGTGCGACAGGATGAGCATCTTTTTAACAAATGTTGTCGAATTTGACAGCTCTTTCTCGGAATGGCCAATCAGTTCTAGTCAAAATCTGTCCAAACGCTATTCTTTTCTCCGGAATTCGACAAGCAACGTCTTTGAAGACGACATTGAGCACAGCTGCGCAAATTCTTCGTCCACTTAGCGAGTAACTGCAGCGCACAGGTAGTATTTATCTTCGAACGTTTCCAGAAACAGCTCCAGAAGATTTTCAGCTAGGTCCGTGATATGAGTTATAACGTCAGGCTAATGCAAAGGAGATTTGTTGACTAGCATCTTCCAAAAACCAACGATAAAAATATCTACAGTCGGTCGGTGCGGAATGCAAAAACGTTTTTGACGGACATTTCTGCAAAATCTCCGCATTCTTGATTGCCGATTTAGAGGCAAAACCGATTTACACATTAAAGGCTGGCAGAAGGTTGCACTTCGTCAATTCTATTTCCATAAACGATTTTGATTGGTCTGTCAGATGCTTGGGATCAAGTCGAGTTATTAGTACGAGACACTGAAGAAGTCTGCACATTGTAGACGAAATACCCGTATCTGTCAAGATAAGCAAAGGAAGTTGGAATTGTTTTTCATCTAATTTCTAGTTAATATTCTCTAACTAGTCCAGTCAAATCGTCAACAAGAAACGAAGCCAGATTTACGGGGATTGAAAAATGCACAGCACATTTTTTTATTTAATATTCGTTCATAAAAAAAAAAGTCCAATGCATTGGGTCTTTGTTAATGCTGTAAGGTGCCTGGCGCAATAGGTCCACTGCAGTCACAAATATTTGTCTATTATACAAATATACTGAGACTTTATGGTAAGTTAAAAATGACGGCAGTGTTACCACCCCAGGTTGGCGGAACTCGTGTAGCATATGTAAAGCAAAAAAGTATCTTTGCACTAAAATTTCCAGTAATGTATACAATAACGATGCTTCAGTCAGAAGGATCACCCAAAACAAAAGTAAGCCATGTGGGAAACCTCGCTTTTTACAGCCCAAAGTCAGCACAAAATGATCCACATGCCAATCTGTTTGTCTTAGCCACTCCTAGAAGGAATTCTGTACGACGTGCCCCAGCTAACGATGTTGAGGACTTCAAAGCCAGGGTTGGCTCGCAGATCGCTCTGCGATCCCCGCTCTGCAAATCCCCAGCGAGATGCATGAGAACTGACCGACTTTTCAGGCGTTCCTGGAGTTGGTGAATTTGTGGGAAGCCGTCAAGCCAACGACGAAGGAAGAAATAGCTGATCTGCCAGTGGTGGCAACGTGGAACCGGGGAGCATCATCTTTTGTCTCGGAAATAATCTTTTGTCTCGATCCGGCAACTACCTGTACGTGAGAGAAGCTAAATCTACCCGGGGGAAGCATGGTCGAAGTTAGTAGCAGCATTCGAGGACTCTGGATTGATCCGGAAAGTCAACCTGTTACGAAACCTTATAACATCGTCCCTAGCAACCAGTGCCTCCATGGAGGAGTTTGTGAATGGTGTCATAGCAACCGCACACCAACTTCTTGGCATTGATTTCGCGATCACCGACGAGTGAATAGGAACGCTTTTGCTCTCCGGTTTACAAGAAGAATATCGGCCGATGATCATGGCTCTTGAAATCTCCGGAGCGGCAATTTCTGGTGACTTCATCATGACAAAACTCCTGCAGGAAATCAGAGTGCCACCGTCGGGAGCCATGTTTGCAAGTAACAAGAACGGCAGGAAACCAACCATTCTGCTTCTGCTCCAAATCCACCAAATCCATCTTTAGGCAAGGGTTAGAAGAAAAGGTGGTGGAAATGCCTGGTGTACAGTGATGTCAGCGATTGGAGAAGATGACGACGGTTGATACTTCGATTACGGCAGTATGCTACCGGAACGACCTTGCGATCACGGTGGGCGAAGTTTACGTACTTTCGGAATCGTAGACAAATTTACTCTCTGTGGATCAAACCGAACAACGTAGACACACTGTAACGTTCACCAAGGATGGAGTCGTGAATCCGAATGGTGACTTGATCACAACTGGGAGCAAGAAGCTTGATCTGTTCAAGCCGGATCTACGACAACCGTCATAAGCACTAGCGTGTACATCGAACGAGAGTGCTCCTTTGTGGCACAAGAGGCATGGTCACATAAATTATGAAAGCCTTCAATGAATTGAGCGTGGCTTGGTTTCCGGCTGAACCACCCTGGAGCAACGACAAGTGTTAGATTTGTGTTATAGGAAAGCAAATCAAGTTCACGTGCATCGAATTTTTTCGATGCAAACCCCACTGTTTGTCCTTCACCGGTGATTAGTCTCGTCAATCTTTCGGGTATTACCTGGATGCAAAAACTAGTGTACAGCTTCTACAATGTATTTGAAAACTTCCGTTGCAAGGTTGAGCGACGGGATGAAACTGAAAAGGATACGCACCGACAATGTTAAGGAATTGAAGTTGGAGGTACAAAGAATGCCCTCCCCCAGGCAATCATCTTCAAAACCACCTGAGACACAGGTGGGCTTCTTCCTAAATAGAGAACTGGCCTTCGAGAATCAACCTGAGTCTGACGCCAAAGTGGATGATTGGACCTGAACCTAGTATGACTCAGTAAAGACTAGCAATCAGATGTCAACCCCCTGCCAGAGGTGTTTCACGTACGCCATCTGAAGCTTTAAGCGGACCAAAAGCGAAGCATTGGAAACAAGCAATGAACGAAGAGTATCAGTCTCTGCGGAGCAAAGCAAGACTTGTTACTCATGTACGGTGCTCAAAAGTACGGTGTGGACTTTGACGTTTTTGAACTTGTGGCCAAGCAGACGATCCTCAGGATGGCCTAATGTCGGTGGCAAGCCGTCGCAAGATGTTCGTGAAGCACATGGACCTTAAAACCGGAAGGCTGCTCCATATCCGAACCCAACTCAATATGCTAACTGAAACGCAGTACCTACGGACTCAAGTATTCCACCCTTATATGGAATCCGGAAATCGATGCAGATTTTTGGAAGCTGGGGTTCAAGCTATCATTAGCGGATGCATGCCTATACGTGGGCAAGCAGGAGAACCTATTCATTTACATACTAATCTATGCCGACGATGAGTAGTTGTCTGTAAGATTGCGGAGGAGTTCAATGCAATACACCAGGCTCTGTGGCAACACTTATACGTAACAGTATTAGATGAAGTTAAGCATTTTTCGGAATCGAGATCGAGAGGAATCCTAACGAATTTTTGCCGAACCAACCACGAACGTCATGAAGCTCGCGGAACGTTTTGGTCTGGAAAACGCAAAGCCGACGAAAGAACCTTTGAATCCTGGCTACCTTCAGCAGAAGGAGTAGAAGGAACTACGTCTTCCGAACAACACTGAATACCTGAGTCCTATCGGGGTTCTTTTGAATGTTGCCGTTCATACCCGACCTGACATAGCAGTGAGAGTTTCTATACTTGCTCAAAAATCAAGCTACCCAGCCAAATTGGATTGACACGAAGCGAAAAGAGTTTTAAGATACTTTAAGTCGATTTGTGATCATAAATCAAACAAAAGTTTGTGATTCTTGTTATAATTATTATCACAAATCGACTCGTTCTCACTTGCATCTGTAAACACGGAAAGCACGATGTTATGGCGTTACACCCCATAACAATTTCCATTTCCTGAACTCTTGACAGCACTGCAATCTATTCGAACCATTTCTACGCAAATGTTTCGTCAAGGATCTCGTCGAACAAAGAGCCTGCTCTGATAAAAACTACATTGAAAATACGATAGCATCTATATGCAGTGAAATTAATGGTAGATTCTATAAGTTACATAGATGGCAAGTGAAAATTAGGATTGTTGTGTATTTTGACAGTTAAAAATTTCAATTTACTCGTACCAAAAGCTTTCAAATTATAATTTTTATAAAATTGAAACATTGGCTACAATAGACTTTATTGGCTTTGTATTATGGTGACTTCAGGAATTTCGATTTTTTGTTTTGAAGAGGACTCCGACGGAAGCTATTTTGAAACCCTGAGCCGGAAACGATCTAAATAAATAACGGCATCTGGCTCACAGATTGACCATCGCAAAATGTGGTTGCCGGAACAATTGAGACCAGATTGTGATCAAGGATGAACAGGTAAAACTGCACATTATCAGTTCTGGAAGCTTTATAAAACGGAGCTAAAATCAAAACAACCTGAAAGAGGTAAATTTGAGTAACCAAGTGAACCCAAAAATAAAAGGTTGATTCAAATATTATAAAATTTGACCAATTTATTAAAGTTGGGGGGTTGTCCGATCCATTTTGACTAAGTTCCACTAAATAAGAATGGAAGTTCTGAGACATTAACCAATATTTTTGACTGAATGACATGACAATATCAACGACTTTTGATCACGAAATTTACAGAAGTAATTGATTCCGCTTGTCAGTTAAGTCTTTATGCAGGGTGGCCACACAAGCTTAATTTTAAAATTCCCACATTTTTCCCGCATTTTTGCCTCATTTTCCCGACTGCGAAAATAAATAGGATTAAGAGATATTTTTGAAGTTTTCGAGGAAATTGCTCAATCTGAAAGTTTGACTTGCTGCATTTAGGGAAAATAATGGACAGCAGCCGCCAATCAGGCTTCTTGCGTATTGCGTAACCTGCTTTGATCTTTGATTTTGCAAACGAGCACAAGCACAAAATCACGCTATATGAGTCATTGATCTTTGCTAGAAACATTTTAGGTTTCGACTACAAATTGATGCACGTGTGTTGCGTGCGTATGAAGGATTTCTTCGTCGTTGACAGTTCGTAGACAATTCTCTGAGCAACCATACTCTTATCAGTTTGGTTCACCCCAGAAACTTTCCGTTTGTTGAAAATCCTCGCTCCATCGTCACATTTTCAAGCGACAGGATGGGTACCTTTTTAACATATATTGTCAAATTTGGCAGCCTCTTCTTGGAATGACTAATCAGTTCTAGTCAAAAATGGTCTAAACGCTGTTTTTTTTCTCTGAAATCCTGCAAGCAACGTCTTTGAAGACGGCATCGAGCACAGCTGCCCAAATTTTTCTTTCCACTTCCACTTCCACTCGCAACCACAGCGCTTGTTAAAATTTATTATATTTTTCTGTGTATTTCCATATGATAAAAATTACCGATGGATTTTTGCATTCCCGACTTTTTCCCGATGATTTTGGATTCCCGCATTTCCCCGAGTCTGTGGCCACCCTGCTTATGTAAAATCATTGTCGAATCCTGTGAGGTGTTTCTCTAATCTAACGGGTGTAACATCACACACAACGGATAATTCGTGCAATAAAATAAAAAGATAGATAATACGAAGTTACTCAATTCATATGGAGAGCATTAAAAACAGTATTCCCATCAGCTTTGTTGATGAGGGTATCTTTACTTATATTTCGTGTGGTAGAAAAGATTCTATCGGTTCATATGTAATAACCGGGAATTTTACTACGAAACAAAAACTATGACTGATAAACGTCAAAATCAACCTTCACTTTTACTGCAGTGCAAAGTTCTCACCAGTCAGTCTCTCACTCACACACACACTACTACAGCACAGAACTCGCTGTCATCAAACCCTCTCGTTTCCCACTTTCTTCGGCTGCTTTTGCTCGATTCATTCCTCTCCCACGCGCTACTCTTTCTCTCTTTTCTCATTTCCCGCATCCATAACAGGGTAGCCAAAGCGACGGATGATTCGGTATTTTTACAGATATATTTTATAATCGGAAATCCGATCAGATCATTAAATTTTTTTTTGTAACTCACCGTTACTCTCTGCTATCATTATTTGATACTCGATAAAATAAGAAAATCACAGATCTTTTGATTTTGAGAAAATGCACGATATTGCAATTTATGTAATACTGAACAATCAAACTGCATTATACGAGTTTTCTTCTGAATAATCGATAACAAATGCAGGGATAAAGTTTGTCAATTGTAAATCCATACAGTCATTAATTGGTTTGTATATTCCGAAGAGAAATGATATTTCATACTTTGTTAGATCATCAATCAATTGTACAACCCAAAACGCAGAATTCAACTTGGCAGCACTGATTTACACCACTCAACCCCAATCCCCTTGCACCGTTGCCCAAAACATACCCATTCCCAAGCTCAGACAACCACACGAAAAGCCCATTCCAGACCCGACCGAGAATCCACCACAATCGAGTGAAAAAAAAACATGGCCGCCATGAAGACGTCGGTCGTTGTCGCCCTGCGACGGAACTCTTTCCCAACCCAACAACTCGACAGCGAAAAATCGAAACTCCCTGATCCAGCTTTCTGGGGATGACATAGCAAAACACAAGCACAAAATTACCACTATTCGACTGGAATCCTCTTCCAGATAATCCGCTCGATTCTTCTGAACTGGTTCACTATTATTTTCTCGATAAAAATTTCGCTTGGATTTTTCCCTTTGGAGAAAGAAACTGCTGCTGCTGCTGCTGATGACGATGGGTGCTGGCTGGCTAGCAGCAGCGCTCGTTTTCCGCTACAAAGGCGAAGGTAGAGTCCATTTTGGTGGTGCACCTGCTGTCGTCACTGCCGTAGGATCGTCGTCGTCCTCGTTCCTTGGGATCCGAATGCGAATCCATACTTTTTCACAACCCGTTTAGATACCCAGCACAAACTAATTCCGGTTTTATCGTCGATAATTACGTCGAAACTTTTTTGAAGCACTACATACGCGAGATTGAACCGTACCTCGTCTGCTGCTGATTGCTCCTCCCGGAAATATTACGCGCACATCGACAGTCAACGACTCACCTACACAGACCGACCGTGGTGGATGAGAATAATTTCTCGAACGGCGTGAGTCGCCGCGACCTGAGACTCGAAAAACGCGAAACGCACCTTGCTTCTGTTCGATTTTTTCCTGGCTTCTTCTTGTCGCACTTTTACACACACTTTCGTCCGTTTGACCGTCCGTTCGCCACCGTCGCTGTTCGTCTACTACCGACCGAGAGCTTTTCCTCCTGTTTGCTTTGTGCTCTCTTCTTCACTTCGCTCATAATACCATCAGCATCGAGATGGCGACCACGAACAAAAAAATAAATCTGATTGATAAAAATCTGCGCTCCCGAGAAGTTTTAAAACGCGTACTATTTATCTCAAGCCAGACAACTCGCAGACTTAACCAATACTACTATCCTGCCACGACGTACTAGACTACTCAAACACTGCGCGATGCTAGTTTTCTTCTTACAAATCCGCATTACGTCTCAACTGGAACATTATGTCAGTTCTCCACGGTATACTCAGAGCAGCCAAATTAATATTTACAATCTAAGAAGTCGAACCCAGTCACATTATACGTAAATTTAGATATTGAACCTAGTAAGCCCTTAGCTTATTGTTATTAGTTTATTATCTTTTTATGAACTCTTCACTATCTAAATAATACTGCCTATAGTCTAGCCTGTTGGGTGACTTTGACCCATCGACGGGATACTTCGCGATTGACTATGAGCGATAGATGCTCTCTTTCTCCGGTTGTGTTTGTGTGTGCGGCGCGATAAACCGATAAACTGATGGAACCGATGATTGAGCGAGCACGGTAGTTTGCGTTCTACTGATGGGATGGCTTGACTTTTGCGAGAAAGCCTCGACCAACAAATCAAGAATGAATGACTTTTCGCCGCTCGTGATTTGAAAGCGTACCAGAATAGGCGTAGTACACGAGCGAGCTTGTCAAAAATAAACAAAAATCAACTGTGGCTTTCGCCTCACATACGCAATCTTCAAACTACATAAATTGGGGTAAGATATTTCAAACAGTCAAAACTGAACCCGCATAACGAAAAACAATTTGCTATATAGTCAAAACTATACTTAGAATGTAAGATAGATTATCACATTTTATGTTATTGTTATCGAATAGTTGATTCTCATTTTCACAATATAACCTCTACATTAACATATATTGTTAATAAATGCCATATTGTCACTGAAAGGTTTTTTATTCTCGGCACTCGGTCTAGATTATATACCAACTTTATTGCATAGAGTACAGCAAAAATTTTGTTGGTGAAAATTGCCATTTTTTTATGGTAACCTAACAACCGCCTATTCAGCATATTGTTATTTGTCCTTTTACCATCTGACATATAGTTAAAACTATATAGGAAATTGTTAGTTTATAGTTGTCAACTATAAGAGTAAATGTCGTAACAATAACGGAAACGGTCGTCAACAATAAAGGAAAGAGTTCAGGAATGGTTTGTGATTATGCGAAAGTCCAAAAACATAAATGAGAAAAAAATCTCGGAAATGAACGGCTCTACATGGCTAAACATTTAATATGTTGTTGAATTTTATTCTTTGGAAATAAATTTGGTTGTTTCAATTCCACGATTTTAAGTCGAAATAAACTTACTGGTTGGAGGTTTCTAAGTGAAGAACAATAAAAAGTGGTAATTTTGAACTAACATTTTAAATACTACTACTCAAAACGTGGTTTACTTTTACCTAATAAAGTTTGTTGCGAATCAGGTTCACACCAGAGAACTGAAGAAATCGCTAGTTCTTGAAGCCTACTACTTTTGGTGTGGCGCTAGTGATGATTTTAACATTTTAAGCAAGGTTTACAATAGCTTATATTTCCTTACAATATTTCGTCTACCAGCTACTTGTATCAGTAATGTAGATAAAACATTATAATACCCGGCTGATGAACAATGAAAAACTACTATCGATGAGATAATCACTGCACTAAGTACAACACCAAAGATTTTGCTCTCGAATGAAATTAACGGAAATACACTGCATATTGCCATCAAGAAAACCGAGCTGTCAAATTAGCACCACACGCCAAGGTTTCGGCTTCAAGATTTTTGTTCGTGGATGATAGCCGCTTCAGTCCTGTGGTTCACACCAGGGTTTTTTTTTAAGAATTACGCTACAACATCTTGCTTGAAATGATGTGATTCAGATGATACATAAATAACAGTGGATTAATCGTCAAAAGTATCCTTGGTTGTCAATAAGCACAAATTTTCCATTGTAGTTTTGACAAATATGCAACACAGAAAACTCCTTCTATCACCCCGAAACATCTTTAGGTACCCTGAAACACAAAAACAACGCGACATAGTGACCTACCCCCTGGATTACACCCTCTGAGAATAATTCTCTGGCTGTACCAGAAATTAAATCATGGTCAAGATTACTCTTGCATATGATGGTTACAATAACCATGAAAATTGTCGAATTCACGTTCACGTTCATGGTATTCTTGACTGTGGTCATGGTTGCAAGCAGTCTTGATAAAAGTCATGCTCGTTAGGTTCAAACGCGTCGATTTTCAGGCAACATAACATTGACTATCTATTAGTTCCATCTGAAAATCAAATGATAACTCGTAACAACAAACTTAACCAGAAAAATGAACGTTCGATTTTCAAAATACTTTGATATTCATTTATGTAAACAGATTCATTTTCACTATGAATTTCAAAATGTCCGAAATGAAATTCAATAAACCACAATGAATATCAATTACCCGTCGGGTTCGGAAAATATGCAAGGGCAGCCCAGGCCAGAGTTTTCTTGCTCAACATTCTTATGGAACAATGAACAATGGCCCTGGTTGATCCATGTTCGTATTAGGATTTAAAATCTGATACCTATAAAAAAAGTCATCGCGAGTGATGATATTCAGATTTCGTCTAATGAAATTCATGCTTACCGATTGATTATCAAAACTACAGTGACAGCAGATTTTTGACCCGCACTTAGAGCCGACTTCATTCAATGCAGCAAACAAAATTCAGTTGGCTAAGGGGTGACAGCGGTAACCATGAAAACCGGAAAGTAAACATCATCGTTACACTGGGATAAATCATTTTCACTTCTCATTGATATTTTATGAAAATCCAAGGCACTGGTTGCAAGGACTATTCCAAAATTAAAGTGAATTACTATTGTTTATGGTCGTTTTGACTATGATCATAGATGGTTCAAAAGTACTATACTGCCATAGTCATGCTAACCCCCAATAATGGTAAAGTTGACTTTCAAACTTTTCTCTGTGCACAAACATGTTTGGTTAAGTGAACAAGAGCGATTATTTAATCTAAAATTATGTATGAAGGAGCTGAATTTTTGTGTATGAAGGCGCTGTTTTTCCAATGGTTTGCTTTTAAAAATTTACACAGTAAATTGGAAAGAAAATGTTCTATGTCTGTTATATGTGATTTTATCTCGAGTGTGGAAGACAAATGACGAAGAATTCTCCTGACTGCGTTTTGTCAGGTAAAAATGAAAAACAATACCGAGAGACTACAACAGGTGGATGCATGTTTAGTTGAAATATTCTGTTAGTATTTGATGCTAATTTTGTAATTATATTTGCTGCCATCTTTCGCTATAGTCTGTTTTCACTGCCATGAACACTTCGCAGGTTATGTCTCTGGCTTGCAAAGGCATTTCAAAAACCACTTGCTAAAAATGATTCTGAAAAATGGATAGAAAATACGAAAATGTATGAGGAAATTTTTACATAAATAAAGAATGTAATACCTGGTACAGACATACAACGTACAGCCATAGACTAACTCTAAGACCAGTAGGTCCAATACAAAAACGATTTTTTTCTTGGCTCAGTCAGTACTAGAACATCGTCCCAAGCTCGGTCCCAAGCTCAATAATGCACCCCTTATAATGAACTCACATGAACACACTCTCAAATACTCTGTCAAAATAACACAGCAAATCAAAACAAAGGCGCAAATATGTATAACAAGGTGCTGGCTTCAAGGTGTAATTCGGACCAAGGGGTTCTTCAACAGTGAACCAATTTCTAATCGCTAGTTGCATATTGATTGTTGGTACAGCGTTGTACCATAGACTAACTCTAAGACCAGTAGGTCCCATACAAAAACGATTTTTTTCTTGGCTCAGTCAGTACTAGAACATCGTCCCAAGCTCGGTCCCAAGCTCAATAATGCACCCCTTATAATGAACTCACATGAACACACTCTCAAATATTCTGTCAAAATAACACAGCAAATCAAAACAAAGGCGCAAATATGTATAACAAGGTGCTGGCTTCAAGGTGTAATTCGGACCAAGGGGTTCTACAACAGTGAACCAATTTCAAATCGCTAGTTGCATATTGATTGTTGGTTGTACCATGTTGTACTCCTTTAGTCTAGTACGTGTTTTTTTGGTACTAGATTAAAGTATTTGACAGTTCGTACAACGATCAGCGTTGTATGTCTGTACAAGGCATAACTGACAAAACTCCTAATGGTAAAGTTGATTTTCAAACTTTTCTCTGTGCACATATATGTTTGGTTAAGTCAACCAGAGCGAATATTTAATCAAACTAAAGTTTTGTATGAAGGAGCTGAATTTTCGGATTGTTAAGTTCTGTGACATTTTTAAAATAGATGCCAGCAAGATGACGCGCTGGCATCTACTTTGATACTGTTACGCAACGATAACCACAACCTTCTGGAACGTATTTTCGTAAAATTGGAAATTGAAAAAAACATATTTCTCAAGATAAACATTTAATTAAAGTTTTCTTTATTTCTGTACTTCATTTACGAAATGTTATAAGCTTATTTTTTAAAAAATGTGGTTGCATTTTATTAACAAAAAAATAAATAAAACCAGACAAAATTGCAGCATAGCAGGTAATTTTAATGAGAGCAATTCTTAGTTTTAACTTTCTTATTTGTTAATTTGAAAGAGCAACTCTTTTTAATACTAACTAAAATTTGCTTAAAACAAATCGTGCACATCAACTTATACTTAACTGCTAAATTCAAGCAACTAGAACATGACATATTAGTTTGCTTCAGTTGCTGGTAGTCAAAAACCTAATATACTGATTATGAAGAATTTAAGAAAAGGTATGGTTACACCAAACTAGAGTTTGCTAGTAACCTTTTTCTTTCAAACCTTTTTTTTTCAACGTATCATATCATGGACCCAACTTAGTCCGTGTTCATATGATATTAGGTTATACACTCGGTAGCAAAAAAAAAGCCGAGCAAAATTTTGTTAGTAAAAAACTCCATGTTCAACCTCCTGTAACTTTGTCAATTATACATATTTTTAGCTGAATTTCACAACATTATACAAAATGTTTTGACCTTGTGTGGTCAAAATTTCATGTTGATAAAACTGATAGATTTGAAGTTATCATAACATATGTGAAAAAAGTCATTTTTGGACATACCAATTTCAAAAACCCGTATTTCTGTGAAAAATTTAGGTAGCATATTACAAATTTCTCCATAGCTTAGAAAAGTACAGAAAATAATGTGGACAAAATTTGAACTGTTTTTATCAAGTGGTTTGGAGTACAGCTGGCGTCAAAGTTGACGTACCAACATGAGCATTTCCCTTTTTCACCCAATGCTGACCTTGCTGAAATATCGGTGCAAAAAAAAGCCGAGGTGAATTTTATTAATAATACTGTAAAACACTGTATACGTAGTTTTCACAAACCAATTCATACTGAATACCATATTTGCAAAGTTCTTAGTGGGTTACACTAGTTATTTGGGATATTTCACGCGTAACAAATCATGTGTATTAATAAGATGAATTCACCTCGGCTTTTTTTTTGCACCGATATTTCAGCAAGGTCAGTATCGGGTGAAAAAGGGAAATGCCCATGTTGGTACGTCAACTTTGATGCCAGCTGTAGTCCAAACCACTCCATGAAAACAGTTCAAATTTTGTCCACAATATTTTCTGTACTTTTATAAGCTATGGAGAAATTTGTAATATGCTACCTAAATTTTTCACAGAAATACGGATTTTTGAAATTGCTATGTCCAAAAATGACTTTTTTCACATATTTTATGATAACTCCAAATTCATAAAATCAACATAAAATTTTGGTCACATAAAGTCAAAACATTGTTTATATTGTTGTCAAATTTTCATTCAAAAATATTGATAATTGACAAATAAACAGGAGGTTGAACCACGTGGTTTTTGGAAGCAAAATTTTGCTCGGCTTTTTTTTTGCTACTGAGTGTATAGTATAGGAATGGCTTGTAAAATGGAACACGATCCGTGTTTTGCTCGTAACATGTACATTTTTTTGTTTTTTCGTGGATTCACTTATTGGCGCAAAAAATACGATTTGTCACGATAGAACATAGCCAGACACTGCTCTGCATCATCAACACGTTGTGTTTGGCTAACAGTGAACAAACGCGGAACCTACTTTAAAAAGAGCGTTCTCATGGAAAAAAGGTCATGCACTATATAGACAACACATTTTTTCAATATTCTTACGATGTCAGCTTACTCACGCAAATTTATTTGCGAACATTCAAAACGACTTTGTGGATGTTTTTAAGGCTTTTTTGTGTATCGCTGCATCTGCGTGGGACTGTGGGGACAGGTTAACGAAGTATGACAGCGAAGTTGGGGAAAATACCGGTGGTTTTGGAATAAATACCGGAGATCGAAATAAATACACATGGTGTTGGTTAAAACATTTTTTAGGGGCTAGGTAAGAAATTTAAACAACAAGAAAAATGCTTTCTCTACTAGTGGCATCCTTGCTTAGAGAAGTGTGCCAGTGTTGCTAATGTGAGAGTAGACCGCCGCTCCATTACATCACTCCTCCTCGACGATAGACCCTCACAAGTCCAATCAACACGAACACAAACCATCACGTACATGAACGCACCGATAACACTGCAGTACATCCTTCCATCTTTCAAATCTGTAAATCCAGTTATCTACTCGCTCAATCACCATATCCAGAAAGAATTTGGCATCACCGAGCCAGCTGATCTCCAAATGCTGCTTCAGGTGTTCAAAAATCCGGGTAATCTCATCTTTATCTGCACGTCCAACCAACAAATCGTACTAGGGGCTGGATATTAAAGAAAAAAATAGAGGAAGTATCAACACATCAGTCTCAAGCTCGTTCCCTATCCTAATTAATTACCCCTAAAAACATTCCAAGAAACCACGAGGCTGTAATAGCATGTATATATAGGGCGTATGTATTACGTCTAGTGTATCATTTAAGTTGGATTAAAGCTGAAAAGGGCCCCACTAAGATCGAACTAATGCTATACCTTTTAAAATGCTACACACAAAGAATAATGATTAATAGAATTAAAAAAACCATTGCTGAAATTGAAAAGTTACGTTGGTTCTTTTTCGTAGAAAGCGGTTTGCTTTCACAACAAAAACGTTCAAACAGTCAAATCAAAATTTTCCTGCTTGGTACATTTAAAAGTTGAAACTTTCAAAACAAATTGTAGAACTGTCAAATCTAAAACGTCACATCGTTGAAAATGAAAGCAAATTAATTTCAATCCAATATAAACTTTCAACAAGAAAGTGTCGTGTAATAAGAATACAAATATGCCATTTGGATTGAAATAAAAAATAGTTTTAACATTAAAAGGTTTATTTTTCGATAAACTATAGAATTTTCAAACCAAAAGCGTGGCATGAAAGCAAATTATTTTTATCCCAAAAATAAGTTTCAAGATGATATTGTCGGGCAATTAAAATTAAAGTATGATATTTAGATAGAGATAAATAAATTTGTAGCGTAAAAAGGTTTTTTAGATGAATTGTTAAAACTTTCTCAGCATGCCTCAGACAAACTGTAGACTGATTCTTTCAAGCAAACAATTGCTAAGGATTCCTATATGTCGTATGTCATCCACATTCGTCCACTCGAATGGCAATCCGCATTCGTCCATCCTCACGCAGTTCTAACAACAATATTTATCGGAATCCATTATCACTCTTTGCCTGGAAATAATAGAATCAAATTACTCACTTTCCTAAACTATTAAAATCGAAAATACAACCGACGTACTTTTGCAACAGGAAGCGAACACAAACAACTCGCAATTTTTACCCAACGCGGACGGGAGCAACAAAAAATGCAGTAGTTTCGAACGCGGACAACAACATTGAAAAATTGAAAATGACAACGACGATGACGACTTTCTTTGTGTTGGTGGATTTGACAGTTCAACAATTTTCATTGTAAAAGAAAACACTTTTAAATTTACACACTGAACCAAAACGCAATACTTTCAAACCAAACGAAGAACTTTCGTTATAGATAATTTTACTTTCAATTTAATGAAAAATAAACACTTTTCAGAAGTAAAGTGCAAAACTTTTAATAAAACAGGATTAATTTTTTGTGTGTATAAGACAATGCTAAAGTAGCACTATTGCATAGGTAATGCATCACTACATTCTTAATCTAATCTAACGCTTCACAACTCGACATCTATTGACTTGATGCGATCCGGCATTACCAATGTTGATTTTGGGTTGAATAAGAGTAATAATATAATGCCATATCACGACCACCTGCGACGTGCCTAAACATAAGCAAAGACGAATACGCGACGTTGCAAAAACATAAGCAAAGATTCTAGTTCTGAAAAGCGCAGGAATGTATTGCAAGATGTACTTGAGACCAAGCGGTTCTTAAACAGTGAGCCATTTCTTTAGCAGATTTCTTTAAATTGATATGATGAAACCAAAACAATGAGCATTTAATTTTTGAGCATTGGATCTCGTATGAATAAAATAAAGCAATTCAGTAAGTCATGAAGTGTCTCCCTGGAATCGAGTGCAGCGAATTGCAATCGATTTACAGTCAATTCCAAGCGAAAGATTCACATTTAGTACCTTTGATCAATTTTGCAACACGCTTATTACGTCAGTTCCACCGATTTGACAATTGAGTTAAGACAAAGCATTGCTGAGATCAACAGCTGCACATTTAATCGTAATCTGAATCATTTCGATTTGCGGCGAATTTAAAATTGATTAAACTGCTGCTAACCAAGCTTAATTGGACTTGAGCTAGCGCAAAAAAAAAAAACAGTTCTTAGAAATTAACCAGTTCTTTGGCTATTGGAAATAAACATGTGCACGGGTGATTTCATCAATGTTTTAATAAATTTTTCATTTTTTTATATTCATCAAGCCCACGGTAAAAATGTTGTACCTACCATAAGCATGCTACAGACCGAAATCTACACTCAGGTAATTAACCGTACAAATTCCATAAGATCAACTTGATAAATCATGGAACCAGCGTCCAACACCAATTTCTTAAGAAACCTTATGAGATAGTTGTTTTTGCATTTGTCGAGAAAATCATGCTTCTTATGCACTTTCAACTCTACTCTACTTATCAAGTGTTTTTGGTTCCAAGTGTGTGGGGTTTGCCCCTGGATCTACGAACAAGCGACGATGACGAATAGAAACGCAAAACAACACTGAATGAAAACGGGATTTTAACTTTGACAGCTACGGATGCTATTCACCACTCGAGCGCGATGCGATTGATGTGACGGGATGCGAGAATGCGTGATGCGAGAAAGCGTGATGCGAGAATAACCCTGAAATGCAGAGAGTTGAGGTGAGTCTGTAGTTTTGGACAAGTATTGCACTTGGAGTCATTGTGGAGTGTGACGGAAAATAGGTATCATATCATTGAGTTTTATTTTCTGATATTTCTATTCAGTTAAAATATTCATCGACATGAATAATTAATGGAAAATCTATTCATAAGAGTTGATTTTTGAGCAAGTTGAACGCAAGTCCGCGGCACACTAATAGCTGACTTAATCCACCCCGGTTCTTCTCACGATTGTTTTTGCGTCATCCTTTTTTCGTCGCCTATTCTTTGTTGTGCTGTTGTTGTCACTGGTGAATATTTTCTGCTGTATGCAGAGCAGTTGATGTCCGATGCCTGTCTGGTGGTGGGAGCCAATCGCTACACAGCGCACCGAGTGATTTTATGTGCCAGCAGCGATGTGTCTCAGGTTATGCTCATGAACTCGGAATTAAACGAGTGTACTTGTACGTAGGACAGATTAAGGTTTCAATACAAACGGTGATGCCAATACTAGAGCTGGCCGACAAGTACAACATTAAAGATTTGGTTGAACTTTGCGTGGATGATATGATGAAACCTGTGGCTAAAGCGGCCACGCAGGGCTTCATGGTATCGTGGTTTCAGTATACAATCTCGCTCGGAAACAGCTACAAAGAGCTGACGCAAGCTTTGCATGGAGGTTCATGCCTCGAATCCCGTATTCAACTTTTTTTTTATAGAAGGAAAACTTTCATAAGATCGCTTTATAAACTTCATTGGCTTATGATTCATTGAAGAATCGTATGAAATTCATAATAATACCATAAACTAACTCTAAGACCAGTAGGTCCCATACAAATACGATTTTTTTCTTGGCTCAGTCAGTACTAGCACATCGGTCCCAAGCTCGGTCCCAAGCTCAATAATGCGCCCCCAATAATGAACTCACATGAACACACTCTCAAATATTCTGTCAATATAACACAGCAAATCAAAACAAAGGCGCAAATATGTATAACAAGGTGCTGGCTTCAAGGTGTAATTCGGACCAAGGGGTTCTACAACAGAGAACCAATTTCAAATCGCTAGTTGCATATTGATTGTTGATAATACCTTATAGCAAACTTTTATACGACAATCGTATGAATTTTAATCGATTTGTTCGCTCAGTGTAGATTAATTGAAAAAGGTGGGCAAAACGGCCCAACCCAATGCAGGAGTTCCTAACCATATCCCGTTGTTCAAGGCCACAATCACAACCCAGCTTAAAACAAAAGAAAAAACAAGACTACAAATGCTAGTTCGAAATTTGATCTCTCTTTGAGTAAGGGCGCCCCCAGGGTGGAAGCGATCGCTACGCGATGCGAAGTTTGACAGATCGCGCGATGTCGCGCGACCAACCTCCGTACATTTAAACAAAGCGAAAACATAGCTAACACACCATAGTGGACGCGACGCGACTCGACGCGATGAGCGATTTCCTGCGATCGAACAGGACGTGCACTGGTTTGTCGCTCGGTGTCGCGCGATCATATATCTTCTTCTTATTTTTTTTGATTTTTTTTTATCGAAACCAAACCGCTTCGACTTATTGTCCAAAATTTTCAAAATTCGTGTGCATTATGGCGGAAGATGGATGTATCGAAGCGAATGGAAATGATATGGAGATGATTTTCGGTTCATTTTCCTCCGTGAAAAGTGCTTCTAACCGCGTTCACTATGGGTATCAAATCGCGTCGATTATCGATTCGATTAGGATCGCGTCGCATTGCATCGCGTCGCGTCGCAATCGCTTTCACTATGGGGTCCACCTAAGGTACAAGCGCAGACAGACGTTCATGCTCGACTCGCCAACATGTGTAAAAAACATGGCGGACATTGTGTTAGCAAGTGTCAATAAGCAGTCAGATGGCGCCACTGATCTAATAGAGCAGATGTTCAAAATGTTGTTATTGTTTTTGTTTTGATTCAGTATACTTTTCAAAACAAACTCGTGCGTTCCAAATTGTCGCAAATGGGTCGAAAGTGCGAAAACTATTTTTGTGGGAATCATCAAGGTAGTCCATGGAAACAAGGAAATTGTTCCTTTTACAGTTTTCCAAAAAACCAGGCCGTGTAAGTACAGAGTATTTTTAAATATGGTTTAACATAATTATGCTAAGTTTACGAAATTATCAGATGCTCACTTTGGGTGGCGCCATGCAATTCTCCAGAGGCTACAGAAATGTGAAAGATGCGCCTAAAACAGTATGTCACATACGAGACATTCGGGAAATCAATTTGCAGGCTATGTTTTAACAGGCTAATAGATTTCATTTTCAACACGCTCATTCAATCTTTCTTGCGAGAAACTCGATTCCAGAACAAAGTGGCTAACAACAACGAACGTAAAATAAAGCGCACTCGAAAAGCCATCCGCATGAATTTACCATTGCGGGTTTAATAAATTCAATGTAATCAAAATCTAAGTAACATTATAAATTGTTTCTATAAATTTCTGAAATTATTAATAAATTATTTTCCACCAGATTGGATGAAACCTGCATTTTAAAACAATAAAGATCATCAACAGCTCTTTTTCTTTCAATGATAATAAAAACACAAAATACTCAAGCAGTTCTTTCAAATGCATTTTAAGTTACATCTATGAAATAACGAATAATGTGAGGCACTTCGATGGGCTGGATATAATGAAACTCGTGACCGTGTTAGGTTTATTCGTCTTCATCTTGCTTCACTTTTCAGTTTCTATGAGATCTTGCCCCTCTCATTACCACTATTTGCCATTACATAATTTTTGGCAAGCATACACACATTGTTTATCTGGGTTGTTAATATTTTCTACCCAAAAGATTGTAGACTTAACATACAACAGAACAAGATGTCTTCAGCTTGGAAACCTTATGTCTTGCTGGCAACGATAACTGGGGAGCAAGTCAAAGTAGTGTTACTAAGTACACGTTTCCCGGATAAAAATAACCATACAATTACAATACATTAATATAAAATAACATAAGAATCTATTACCGACCATGAATCTTATTGTTTATGAATCAGATAATTGAAAAATGCATATTGTCATTACAATAGATCTACAATTCACTCCATTTGCTTGGATTTTCAACAATTGTGAAACAATACAATTAATAGTTATTGGTTCAAATTTGTTCGGAAAATAATGTTTTTTTCTATAGTTAAGATACATAACAACCCCCCTTTTCTATTGTCGATGTCTCAGTTTACATTAGATTCTATAGTGGTAACAATAACTTCTATTGTCATGTTATAGTTGTGAACAATAAGATTAATTGTACATACTATAGATTCTATTGTATGGTTACAATACATTCAATTGTAAATCTATGAGATTTTTTTATTCGGGTTGCCTTTTGCAACTAATCTTGAGGTCATATTGCGGCGGTCTGCCCAAATCATAACCTGGAAAGAAAATGATGTTTTTGTCTCGTTTAAGCTTGGAGTTCGTACTGTTATCACACGATTCCAAGCTTCTTTGAAGTAGATAGCTGGACGTTCCAATGATAATTGATACACAATTACAGCAGTAACACCGAACAATTAATTAATAACTCCTGTGCGGATTTACTTCGATTGTTATTGTTTTGTTTTAAGGTTCGGTGGGTGGTAAATAAGGTGGTGATTGAGATGATGAGTGAATCTGTCAGTTTTAAACTAGCAATAAGTTGTCTAGGCGGCGCTAGTATACAAGGCGATTCAACGTGTTTCGTTTTGAAAATTTACACAAGAAAAATGAAAATGGATTTATGAGAATAAACGTCTGTCTGCGGTACAAGCATAGTACTAGCTTTAAGACTGGTAGGTCAATACATGACCAGCACCTTGTTATCATATTTGCGCCTTTGGTTTGCTGGTTATTGACAATATTGAGAGTGTGTTCATGTGAGTTCATTATAAGGTCATTATTGGCAGACCGAGCTTGGGACGATGTTCTAGATGCTGGCCAAAATGTTTTGTATGGGACCTACTGGTCTTAGAGTTAGTCTATGGTACAAGTGTTCTTGATTTTGGGTAATTGCTCAGTTTCATTTGCTTAGAAAGCTGGGGCCGTGAGTATGCTTGCTTTTTTCAAATGTGTCTTTGCTAATATGGCTCGAAAACATTAATCGATCTTCTTCTCTTGAAACGAACTGATCAACCCTAGCTCCTATCGCGTAAAAACGTCAGTTCTAGTACCTCATTGCTCAATGTTTTCATTTCTCTTGGCAGACGAACGTTGCGTGAGCGATCTCCGGCGTGTGAAATTCAACTTTCTGAAAAATGTTTATTATTTCCTAAACTGTGAGCGGAAGCTTTCTTCACGGATCAACTTTGGTGTGCTAGGAGTGCGATAACCGTTTCCATCTCATCGCTTGGGAAAAACGTAAGCCACATCCGCAAAATGGCAAACTGTCTACGAAACGCCACAACCCGGTTTACTCCAGTCAGTAGGATTTTCATCACCAGGCGGCCACTTGCATCATCCACGGCTGGTGATTTGGATTCGACGAGTGCAGGAATTCGACCTCAGGCTCAGGTAGGTTGGCTGCGCGTAACTGCGATCGAACCTGATCCGTTTATAGTAGAATTTCTGTACATTGCATAATAGTGTATCGACAGAAAGGTGTAAACAGCTGATGTTCTTAACCTCACAAATGTCTGATACAGATTTTTATTTTTAAATTAATCGATACCGTTTTTTGCAGACGCGATTAAGATTGTCACATGGGGGGCAAATGAGTCGGTTTGGTGCGCTGGAAGAGGCCACCCGCATGAAATATTCGAGCTTGGAATCGCCCCCGCCGGCGGATCGCTTCCAAGCTACGAAGAGTGGTCAAAATGTAAGGGCGCTATAAATCAATAAGGGAGGATATAGAATTAATACGCACACTTCTTCTAGGAATACACCACCAGCGGCGGCGGTAATCAACCATCGGAGGAACAGCTGCATCGGGTTTTTGACGTGCTGGCCAACACACTGCCAAAGCTGTTCATCCAACCGTTGGATTATTCCATCTATAATCCCAACTTGATTTTTGAAAACAACATTCGTGGCATGCGAACTGAGTAAGGATCTTCTCCGTCGCTTCTAGAGCTTATTCCATAGGATGCATATCCCTTTGATCTATTTTCCAACAGGGGACTTTACCACTACGTCAAACAGGTCGCGCTGCTGCGAACCGTTGGGCATTTAAAATACGCCTATGTGACGCTGGAAGTGCTTAAGATCACCAAACACCCGGAAGAGAACACCATCAAGGTGCGGTGGCGGATAAAGGGTATAAGTGCGCTGAAGGTGATGTTCCAGTTTTGGAAATACAAGCTGTGGAAGCTTAAGGAGATTTTCGCCGATACTGAAGCGTGAGTAATCGAGTGGTTTGGAACGTGGGGAGTCTGTTGTTAACAATTGTTTTAATTATAGGTGGTATGATGGCTTTTCTGTATTTCACGTCGGTCCCGACGGTCTTATTTATAAACACGTAGCTGACAAGGTGCGGTCCACTGATGTTTCCTTCGAAGAATCGTATCTCAAATTGCCCTTTTCATTTTTAGATAATGCCCGATGACGACAAGGTGGTGGATTCCCCGAAAAATGTGATTTCGCCTAAGTTAGCGCTATTCGTAGGTCTAACGGTAGAGATAAGTCCCATTGTTGGATGTGTTAATTGATAGTCGTCCCGGTCAGTAGCATTAGTGGGTAGTGATACCAAGTCTCGTCTTTCTTATGAGGCCGTAAGTTACTCGAGCTATTGAAGCCCTTTCTGTCTGTGTTCGAACGAGGTTTAAGGTTCGATCGAAAATAGTTGCTCTGCTTGTATCGAAATATTTAACAAACAGGTATATGGGGAAGCAGCATAAGCCTATGAAACGATGTACTCTGTAAAATAGTTAATGAGAGAAGAGAAGAAAAAAAGAACATGTTGAAACTCTGTGCCTATGAGAAGGCATGATAAGAATGCATTGTTGATGTATTTATTGATAGAGAATGTCCCTAGCTATGCTGAATGAAATATATCCTGGGCACTGGCAAATCCTTGTGGTAGTTTAACTTCAACTGCCAGAACCCAGGGATGGTCTGGTTCTTTACCATTTTGGAAAGAAGAACTCAAGTGTTTCAAGATCAGTGGTAATGCAGCCCAAAACAGTTTCTGAGAATCTTCGAGTTGTTATTATCAATGAACATTATAATTCGAAAATGGTGATCAATGGTCAAGTGCAGTATTTGCGAATAGTTGAAGTTGAAGTAAACCAGCAGTATTTGCGAATAGTTGAAATGTTGCATTTGATCATATCAACACAGTTGAAAAAGCTGAAATAGTTTATTATCATAAATCAGCACACTTTTGGAAAGCATTATCAGGTACAAAGAGGAACTGTAAAACATTCATCTCATGATCCTTTATGCATACTGTTCGTGTATCGAGGTCTTACACTGAAGACGCCGAAGGAACCCCAGAACCCACGCTCGACGAAAAGGAAAAGGGACACACCAGGAGATGGGGAGGAGCTGAAAAAGCTCAAAAAACAACCAGGAGAAAGGTGAAGGCAGGGAATGGCGCACTGTCGGCAACCAGAAAGACAAAAAGAAGAAAAATCAACAGCAAGTGAAAACGTCAGTATAGAAGAAGAATCAGTTGTCAAGGCCTTGTCGGGAGCGAAGTAAAGGCGACACTCTAATTGTTGAGGCAAAAAGTGAAACGACGTACGCCGCACTCCTCCGAAAAATTAGAGCTGATCCGGAGTTGAATTGAACTAGGGGAGAAGGTGGTGAAACCCAGGCGCACCCAGAAAGGTGAGACGCTCTTTTAGTTAAAGAAGGATCCTTCCATCGAGACGCTCCAGCCTTCAAGACGCTCGTCGAAAAGTCTCTCGGTGAGCAGGCGATAGTAAGAGCACTCTCACAGGAGAATGTGATCGAGTGCAAGAATCTTGACGAAATCACAACAGAAGACGAGCTGAGGAGGGCCCTGAAGGGGCACTGCGATCTTGGAGATGCACTAATGACAATCCGGTTGAGAAAGGCGTACGGTGGCTCACAGACGGCGATGATACGGCTGCCGACAGCTGCAACCAACAAGCTGTTGGAATCGGGTCGAGTAAAAGTTGAGTTGTCGATGTGCTCACTGAGAGTCGTCCCTCGAGTTCCAAAGGAATTGGAGAGATGCTTTAAGTGCATGGGTTTTGGTCACCAGGCAAGGCACTGCAAAGCTCCTGACAGATCTGATCTGTTCAGGAAATGGGGGGAGAAAGGTCATTTTGCAAGAGCCTGCGCAAAGTAACCGAGATTCATGCTTTGCAAGAAGGAAGACGGAAACGACAACTTGACGAGGGGCTACATATGCCCTGTATGTAAAAAGGCAACAGCAGGTCGGCAGTAATAGAGGTAACCCAAATAAACCTCAATCATTGCGACCTAGCACAGCAACTGTTGTGGCAGTCATTAACAGAAACAAAGGGTGACGTCGCAATCATTGCGGAACCGTATCGTGTTCCTACCAATAACGGAAACTGACTGCAGTACAAGTGATGGGCAGATTCCCCATCCAGCAAGTAGTGTCACGTTCATTAAGGGTTTATGATCGCCACAATCAATGCAGCTGCTATGCACCCTCAAGGAGGACCATTGATGCTGGATACGCTGACCGAAAAGCTCGTCGAAAAAAGACCGGTCGTCATCGGATGAGACTTCAATGCTTGGGCTGTGGAGTGGGGCAGCAGATGTACCAACGCTAGATGGTGCAGCCTCCTAGAAGCTCTGGCAAAGCTGGAAGTTACACTATCGAACTTAGGCTCCGCCAGCGCTTTTCGCAATGACGGTCGTGATTCCTTCATCGATGTTACCTTCTGTAGTCCGTTGCTGATGACAAATATGAACTGGAGTGTGTGAGGAGTATACCCATAGCGACCATCTAGCGATCCGGTATAGCATCGGCCAGCTAAATCCTGTCGTAATTCGATAGACAAATAGTCGTTAGCGGAAGTGGAAGACGAAGGTCTTCGACAAGGAACTCTTTGTAGAGGAACTTCGGTTCCACAACAAACTCTCGAATCGAAACGCGGAAGAGCTGACAAATACGTTAGTAAGGGCATGCGAGGCAAACAATGCCGAGGAAACTGGAGCAGAGGAACAAGCGTCGCCCAGCTTACTGGTGGAACGAGTAACTCAGCATCCTTTGCGCTAGTTGTCTCATCGCCAGAAGACGTCCCGAGAGCTAAAACCGCAGCAGACAGAGAGGTGCATAGGGTTGTGTTCTGAACGGCAAGGACCGAATTAAAACGAGAGTCTTATCTCGATAGATTTTTTCTCAGAGTACGATGTACGTGGCAACGTCGTTGGATCGTGTGTAGGGAAAAGTCTTTCTTCGATAACCTTTAGTTTGGCTGGACATAACTCCGCAGCCATTGATGGGCCTTTGATCTTCGCCATGACAAGACGGTACGCGTAGCTCCAGTGGTTAACATCAGTGGTTCGGCTCAGAAGACTTGTAGAACGAACGTGCTACAGGCTGCTGAGCCGAACCACTGATGTTAACCACTGGAGCGACGCGTACCGTCTTGTCATGGCGAAGATCAAAGGCCCATCAATGGCTGCGGAGTTATGTCCAGCCAAACTAAAGGTTATCGAAGAAAGACTTTTCCCTACACACGATCCAACGACGTTGCCACGTACATCGTACTCTGAGAAAAAATCTATCGTTATACCGACAATTAAATCAAGGGTAAGATGACTAATGCATATAATGGTTACAATAACCATGAAAATGGACGAATTCACCACGTTCATGGCATTGTTGACGAACGTAACAAGGACTATCCCTACATTATGGTAAATGTTGAATCAACTATTTTTGATGGTCGTTTTAACCATGATCATAGTCGGTTCATAATCGCTATACTGCAATAGTCATTCTAACCCCCAATAATGGTAAAATTGACTATCAAATTTGTCTCTGTCCTGCGAGGAAGAGAGAAGTAATGTTGAGGGCATGCAAGTCTCGAACGAGGAGCCCGTGGCATTGGCGAAAGAGCTTTAGGTGAAGAAGCCACGTGGCCCTGAAAGTGGCGATTCAAGCATTCCCGAAAAGCTTCAGGGATGTTGGAAAATACAGAAATTAGAGTTGTTTCCGAAGCCAGGAAAGCCTTCAGGGGATCCGGCATCGCTTAGGCCAATATGCCTGTTGGATACGTTCGGAAAACTCCTGTAGAGGATGTTTGTGAACTGGCTGAAGAAATTTACCAAGAACGAACAGAACGAGAATTAAGGATGCAATTCAAGGAGGCAAAGGCGTCCAAACAGAAGCGGAGAGGCGATCAATATTGCGCTGTTGTAACGATCGACGTTAAGAGCGCCTTCAATAGTGCTAGCAGGGAGGCTATAGCCGAGTTGCTGCACAGAATGGGGGTTCCTGATTACCTGTGCAGAATGCTGAAGAGTTGCTTTCAGAACCGAGTGCTGATCTACGAGACTCCGTGGGGAGGAAATCGGTGAATTTTACGAACGGGATAAACAACGATGTGCCAACGCTGAAACTTCCCAAAGGCGTAGTGATCGCTGGCTTTGCAGATGACATAGTATTAGCAATCGGCATAATAGAAAGTTGGATGCAGGGGATGAAGCTGCCGATAGCTAACCACAAAACGGAGGTGTTGATGATCATCAACAGACAGACAGACAGACAGACAGACAGACAGACAGACAGACAGACAGACAGACAGACAGACAGACAGACAGACAGACAGACAGACAGACAGACAGACAGACAGACAGACAGACAGACAGACAGACAGACAGACAGACAGACAGACAGACAGACAGACAGACAGACAGACAGACAGACAGACAGACAGACAGACACGACAGACAGACAGACAGACAGACAGACAGACAGACAGACAGACAGACAGACAGACAGACAGACAGACAGACAGACAGACAGACAGACAGACAGACAGACAGACAGACAGACAGACAGACAGACAGACAGACAGACAGACAGACAGACAGACAGACAGACAGACAGACAGACAGACAGACAGACAGACAGACAGACAGACAGACAGACAGACAGACAGACAGACAGACAGACAGACAGACAGACAGACAGACAGACAGACAGACAGACAGACAGACAGACAGACAGACAGACAGACAGACAGACAGACAGACAGACAGACAGACAGACAGACAGACAGACAGACAGACAGACAGACAGACAGACAGACAGACAGACAGACAGACAGACAGACAGACAGACAGACAGACAGACAGACAGACAGACAGACAGACAGACAGACAGACAGACAGACAGACAGACAGACAGACAGACAGACAGACAGACAGACAGACAGACAGACAGACAGACAGACAGACAGACAGACAGACAGACAGACAGACAGACAGACAGACAGACAGACAGACAGACAGACAGACAGACAGACAGACAGACAGACAGACAGACAGACAGACAGACAGACAGACAGACAGACAGACAGACAGACAGACAGACAGACAGAAAATAAGGCTGATAACAACATCTCGAATTACGAATTGGCGAAAAAAATAAATGTCGAATGATGAATGCGTTGTTCTTCGCTGTACTCCCTCTTCGAGACGATTATAAATATTACCGAGCAAGTAAACAACCCAACCGAAGCCTCAAACAACAAACAGTGGCCAGAACTTGGACCCGCGTGTTGTATGACCATGTTCTGACGAAACTCGATGGATGTCTCTTGGTTCCTGGAAGATTTTAGTTTATTTTCGCGGATAAGTTCGTGAAAAAAATCATGAGTTTTTGGTGACGGAAGTATACAAAAAGGAGTGCCTCAACAATCCGATTTTTCCCTTCGTTAAGCACTGTAACCCGCCAGTACCCATTAATGGGTAAAATATCGCCCATTTCGAACTTAAGTGGGTTAACTCCTTTAATGGGTAAAACGATTTTACCCATTAATGGGTAAACAGCCTGTACGTCAGACTACCGGGTATTTTTTACCCATTTTTCAAAATGTTTGTTATTTGGGAAATGGGTATGAAATACCCATTTTACTAAACGTTTTTTTATTTAGGAAATGAGTAAGAAATACCCATTTTTCGAAAATGTTTGTTATTGTGAAATCGGTATGATTTTTCGTGTTTTTAGTTGTGATATTGATTAATGAGCATTTGCATGAACATAATAGGTCGCAATTACTGTATTTGCATTTGTGTATTTGTATGTAACAACAAACCTTAAGCCTCAGGCCTTTTACCTCTCAGGTATGTCAAGTTTTGTTCGGGGGTTTTCACATCGACAAATATTCCAGCGACGTTCAAGTGATCTATTGAAGCGGTCATCACATCGTTATCATCCAGAGAGATGCCTACATCGGCCAAACATTTCCTCGAGGCTTCCGTGGAAAAATGCTTGAGGAACGCTTGAACTTTACGCTCCGGAAGCGACACATACTGGGAAGTACTGTTCTACTAATGAAATCGAAGCATTTTTTATAATAATAATAAATTATTAACGTACCTCTCAGATTTTGAAAGCTTTCGCTATCCAATCTAGCCTTCAGTTCTTCTATATTATGCGCGTTTTCGTGGACGAGATTCCAACGCGAAGTTTTTCTCATTTTTCGAACAGCGCACTTTCAACTACCCATTAATGTGTAGAAAAATACCCATCTTTTGGTCTCTCATTGAAAATAAAAAATGGGTATTTAGTATGCATTATTTTAATTTAAAATTACCCATTTTTTTGACAGCTTCATATACTATCAAAAAATGGGTACATTTTCACCCATTAATGGGTACTGGCTGGTTACAGTGAGTCTCACGATGGTACAGTTACGTTTTGGTCAGATACACTGTAACCGGCCAGTACCCATTAATGAGTAAAATATCACCCATTTCAAACTTAAGTGGGTTAACTCCTTTAATGGGTAAAATCATTTTACCGATTAATGGGTAAAGAGCCTGTACGTCAGGCTATCGGGTATTTTTTACTCATTTTTCAAAATGTTTGTTATTTGGAAAATGAGTATCAAATACCCATTTTTCAAAATGTTTGTTATTTGTGAAATGCGAATGAATTCCCATTTTTCGTGATTTGTTTTTACTTGAATAAATAGCATAAGAATAAACATAGTAGATCGCAATAGCTGTATTTGTTTTTGTATTTGTGAATTTATTCATAACGACAACCCTTTAACATCAGGCCTTTTACCTGTCAGGCTTGCAAAATTTCGTTCGGGGGTTTCACATCGGCAAATATTTCGGCGATGTTCAGGTCCATTGAGGCGATCATCACATCGTGATCATCCAGAGAGATTCCTACATCGCCCAAACAATTTCTGAAGGCTTCCGTGGAATATATCTAATAAGATTTCGTTTTGACGTCAACTTGATGAAAGCTTGGATTTTACGCTCCGGAAGGGACACATAAATCGATGCATTTAAAATTATTATAATAAAATAATAACGTACCTTTCAGTTTTTGGAAGCTTTCACTATCCAATTTAACCTTCAGCTCTTCCAAATTCTTTTCATTTTCGTAGACTTGATTCCGCGAAGGTTTTTTTTTATATTTTTCGAACAGCGCACTTTAAACTATACAGAGGGAGTCAGGAAAATGCTAAGATATTTTTTTCCCATTGATGGGTAGGAAAATACCCATCTTATGACCTCTCATTGAAAATAAAAAATGGGTCATTAGTATGCATTATTTTGATTTTAAAAGTACCCATTTTTTGACAGCTTCTTGTACTATAAAAAAATTAATGAGTACTGGCCGGTTACAGTGTAAAGCAAGCTGCCGTTATAAAAGGTGTTTCGATCAAGATTTGGTCAACTTAAACTTTGATTTTGAGATTAGCACTTCAGTTATCAAAATGTCGTCGAAAAAAGAGAAGCAACGTATCAAAATTTTGCATGTGCATGGCGAAAATCCAAACTACTCTCACGCTAAATCAACTGTTACCAACGTTTGTCGACAGCCAGGAAAGCTGGATCGGGGGGAAAGCAAAAGTCGGAGGGCACAGCGACGACAAAACGAGTTGCCCGCTGTTTCGAGCGGAATCCCAACCCCCCCGTCCGAGATGTCGCAAAGAAGCTGGGAGTGGCGCCTTCAACCGTAGATAGAGCTAAAAAACGAGCTCTACTGTCGACTTACACAGTAAACAAAACTCATCGACCAAAGCACGATCGCGAAAGTTGTACACGACGATGCTAACGAAGTTTGATTGCGTGGTACAGGACGATGAAACTTACGTCAAGGCAGACTTTAACAAGCTTTCTGGACAGGAATTTTATACGGCAACCGGACGGGGAAAGGTGGCTGATATTTTCAAGCACATTAAACGGTCAAAGTTCGCGAAGAAGTATCTGCACCTGTGGCTTGAAGAGCAACGTTTACATTGCGATCGGAACCGTCAACCAGGAAATTTATCTGAACGAGTGCCTACAAAAATGTCTACTGCTTTTCCTGAAGTGACACAATTGTTCCGTTCCATTTTGGCCGGATTTGGCATCTTGCCATTACGTAAAAAAGGCCATGGAGTGGTTCAACGTTCAAGTGGTGCCCAAGGACAGGAACCCTCCCAACACCACAGAGCTCCGCTCAATCGAACAATATTGAGCCATTAACCTTAAGAAGACTCAAAAAGCTGTTGTGAGCGAGAAACAGTTCAAGGCAAACTGGCGTTCGCCGGCGAACAAAGTGGACAAGGAGACTGTACCAAATCTGATGGCACGTGTTAATCGAAAGACCCGGCAATTCGCATTCGGTAGAAAGGAAGCCTAGCAAAATATTTCTCCTGTATTCTGTGTTAACTGAACTTGAAAAACAAAAAGAATTTGACTTATTAATAAAAGCTGTTTGACAAAATTTTGATCGTAACACCCTTTAGCAAAGAAGTGCTACCATGATACAACGGTAACGCGGTCCAAAAGAGCTGAATCCACCAAATTGTCCTCAGTTTCGTCCAAAAGAGAAGTATTGAGGGATCAGGGAGCAGTAATTAGTGACATTGGCCAAATGAAGAATTGGTGGAAACAGCTAGCCAAAACCATGACTGAAGAAGGTGTGCATGGCTAATGAGCTGCGTTAACAGAAAAGTGCGAGAATTTCTTAGAAATAACGATAAATGATTTGGTTCAGTTATTTTTATGAAATAAAATAACATTAAAATATAGCTATACATCATTCTTGGAAAGTTTTTTGATTGAAATGTGCCCCATAGATTAATGATCTAGCTTTTAGTCTACACGCTAAGATAAGATTACCTAAGGATCGTTAAAAAGTACCGATAATCGCTCAAAAGTGTACTCAAATTAGGCGTAAATACAGGTGACCTAATATTGGGTAATAATATTGTAGGAAGACAAACGTTAAAAATTACCGATTTTTTATCGTTACTTTTCACTGTAAATATGGTATTTTTATAGTTTTATTTTACAGAATGCTTCAAAAATGACATGCAATTTATCCATTCCAATTATGGAATATTAATTCTGTACTTAAAGAGAAACAAATTTTCAAATATATCACACAAATATATTTTCTGAATTAAGACAATAAATATTTGTAAAGTATTTCAGAAATATTTCTTCTGCCTCGACCCAACATATTGACACGTTCATTTTTTTGCTCCAGAGTGAAGCCGAATTGCACCTCGGGATTAACGTTTATCCACAAGGATCCGTCGGAGCTAGAATCAAATAAAAGAATGCAAAAGTTATTGCAAATATTGGGACATGAATAAACTATTTACTGAAAGATTAATAAGAAAAATAGTTACGTTTTCCTTCAGTAAATAAAACATGGCGAACGCGTTGCTCCAGTGACGAAAAATGTATTCAATTTCTAGTAAATAATATCGTTCAGTATTAGAAAATGAACATTATCCATATATCAGTGAAAACTACTGATTAATTATCGTTTAATTTTACTGACATTTTGGGTGATGACAAAAATACAAGGAAACTTGAACTTTACGAATACCTAATTTGAGGTACTTTAGCGTGTACGTCAACCATGCACGGCCATCAATTTTAATCAGTTTTAAGTCGTGTTGACTCATTTTTTGCCAAAAGTGAAGTCACTCATATATGAGTAAATGTATACTATAACTCTGTAGTCTGAACAAGGCATTAGTTATGCCGACTTGTCATTCCTAGTTATAACTAGGAATGACAAGTCGGCATAACTAATGCCTTGTTCAGACTACAGAGTTATAACATGTTAAAACAATTGTCAAATAATTTCAACAAGAAATTCGTCATCAAGATAGGCTTATAAGATGTTATAATTCGACATGGAGTTTTCATAAGGGCCAATGTCGCAAACGTAAACAATGGCTTCTTTTGCGAATTTCTTGAAAATGCTAACTCGCTCAAGTAAACTACCACTTCTATTATAAAGGGGAACTCCTTTTCTGTACAATCATCGTCATAATTCACTATGATTAAGTTAGCATTCTAGAGAAATTTGCGGAAAAAGTCATTGTTTACGTTTGCGACATTGGCGCTTATGAAAACTTTTTATCGAATTGCTCAGTTTGTTCAGTGTTTAAGACATCGACTTAAATCAGATGAATGTTTTGGATAAATCAAGCATAACTTTTCAAAAGGACGTAAGTAACATTTGGAGAAAAATGAGAAAACTGGGTATCAATTTGCAACAAATATTATTAAATCCTATTTGAAGGGTTTTGCAACTTTCTTTTGTCTATGACTGCTCTGAGTTGGATAAAGGTCTTAATTTTTGTATCAGCATGAATAATAGGTGTTGTTTTTATGATATGCATAGTAATTTGATAAAGTTTTCAAATACACCCTTTGCTATTGTACTGCTCACATACACCATCATTGATTCGTCGGTACTATTCCTCACTGCTACATACACCTTGTTTGATTCGTCAGTTTGACAGCTAACCTATCAGATACGCCACAACAGATACACCAGTTTTGATTTTTAATGAAAGAATACGTCGGTTTGTGGATTACAAAAAAAAAGCTAAGTGGAATGATTTTATTGCATTTTTTAGTATAATAAACATGTATGTTAAATTTCAGTAACAATCTCCGAACAATATATGATGACGATGACGATAAAAGGAAATGCCAAATATAGGGAATCAGAAGTGGAGCAGTACTCACAAAAGACCACTTAGAAAATGCTGATGTGTATGTCTTTCATGATCAAATGCATCAATGAAAGCAAGCGTTTAATTGTGTGTTATCAACAGTGGATGGTTTGTAACCCAATAAATATTGAGAGTGCTGGAAAATAGTGAGTTGAGCATTGGGTCATTATTTCTTGGAGCATCGTTGAACTAACACCTGTTCTACAAGTATAGTGGAGACTAAATCTAGAAAAAAAAGCGAGTCGTGAGAATGATGAATGAAGATGTTTTGATCCCCAACATTAGCTTCTTCATAATGTCAATAATCCCATGTTTACGAATCGTATATTAAAAGTATCAATGGCATGAAATTAACGATTTTTCTTTATTTCACTTTAATTTTCTTGCAAAATATTTCGCATGATTAAAACAACATTATCAATTACATTTTTACATTATCGTCAAAATCTAAATCATTTTCGAAATCGTCCTTCCTCGTTGATTTCGCTTTGCGTCCTCTTTTGGCTGGTATCAACCCTTTCAGAAACGTTTGATAAAATTCCTTCTGCCGGATATACGGAAGCAATCCACGCAAATCTGAGAGTTTTGCATCGGACAAAGGAAGTGGCGCAGTATGTAAGGGCATTAAGTCAACTGTTTCGATACTAACAGCTGTCTCGTGAGTTATACGCATAACTTCGAAGCCTTCTTGCGTTGGATCGTATTTATATACCACTTCTCCTGGAGCTTCCGTTGAGTATTTAAATACCATAATGTCCTTGAATTTTACCAAGTCTCCTGCTTCCGATCGCTTAGGAATCGAATACCGATCAGTCAAATGCTTAAAAGCAAGGAAAAATCTCTGTTCCAATTCAAATACTTTGAAAGGAACTGATCTTCTTATTGCCGAAATAAATACCGCCCAGTCATGGGGTATTTCTATATCCACCGTAGTTCTTCGTTTGGCCTTTTCAATGGCGGCATGAACGGTATCAACTTCCATATGGGAATGTCCTGTTTTCATAAATTTATGATGTATGGCAAGTTTCCGTCCATTAGAGGCTTCTAGCTCAATAAAATAAGCAAATAAACCGACAATAGTTTTATTGTGGTTCTGCCCAGCGCATCTATCACTGTAGTAGATCATGTGTTCCACAGTAGATGGCATACTTTGTAAATCCATGAGCAGGCACGAAGCAATTTCCTGTGATCCCCTACGGGCTTTGGTTTCGTCCCAAAGGAAGCAGGATGCATAGTGTGAACCAAGGTAGGTATCGAACACGGTCAAATTGTATGTATATAGCTGCCTTGCATAAAATGCTTGTCCACAGGTTAAATACGGCGTAGGGAGCTGCTTTTGCAGGTCGAAGCTTGCCGTTCGAACTGTGGGGTTTTCCTTTGCAAGTGACTTATCTTTTCTTTTCTCGTCATACACTACCTTGGCTGATGTCTGGTGGAGTTCATACTGTCGCTTCAGATCCTCTTTCTCAACATCGCTCTTACACAATTTCAACTTCGTACGGAATTTATCGCATTCACCACAGGTCTCCATTTTTGGTTTTCGGAATGCCAAATTCATCGAGTTGAATATTATCCTGTATATATTATAATGTACCGGAATCCAAGCATTTTTCGACGCGCATCTGTTTTGATACAACTCGTACATACGAAGAACATTCAAATCGCTCGACAGATACAGCCGGCTGGACTTTTCACGGGTATAGTGGCTTGAATATGCTGGGAAGCTCCGGATATGTTGTTCAATATACTTTTTATGTTCGAGACTAATCATTTGTCGACAATTATTGGAATCTCGACGGTCGTCTTCAGCAATACCAAGACCCTGGATGCTCTTCGCGGCTAATGTTCGCAGTTTTCGGTCACTTATGTCAAATGTTGCCATATACATAATTTTGCAAACCTTTACCGAGCCATCTACGCCTGGTAGCCGATAGATTCGAGAATATTGTCGACGTGAATTCACTACCTGAAAGTTTTAAAATATAACTGAAATATAACTACAGGTATTGCTAATTACATTCGTATTACTTGAGGTCGTGCAGTTTTCACATGAGACGACAGGAACTGATTCTGCCCCGACAATTTTAGACGGAGCAAATTTGCCAACAACTCCTTCCGGATGCAGTCATTATATTTCTCGTAACATTTCATTCTGCATTCGCAAGCCGGTTTTACTTTACGTGCCGGAATTATAGTTGCATTGGGTCGAGTGTAGCTGAGACCTTTTTCCTTCAACTGCTTGTTTTTTTCCAGATATTAACTTTTTTCTTGTGCAGCTCGTGACACTCCAATTCCATAGCTTCAGCCCCAGTGACGTTTAACTCAGCATTGACGTTCTCGCTTTGACAAAAAAATTTACCTGAAACGAAATGCGTTCAAATATAATAGTGCGCCGTGTTTGATACCGGAGAATCTTCAAGTTCTTCTACCGCATCCGAGTCATCATCGTCATCATCATCTATGTTTTGATATTCTTCAAAATATTCGTAGATAGAAAGGTCATTTAATAGAGTAGGATCTCCTTCCACGTCATCTGGTTCAACTGTATTTCGAGATGCCTCAGCACAAATTTCGGGACAGCAGTTATCTTGTTGAGGTGCTGTTGGCTTTGATGTTGTTTCCGAATCAAAGGATATATCTGAAAACACATAGTATTTTTAAACACAGGATTTATTCATTAATAGAAAAGATATACCGTGATCCAGTTCAGATTTTTTCTTCGATGGAGAATCTACTATCTGTAAAATGTATTCACGTTTAAGATTTGTACATCTACGTCTAGTATTTGTGATCACGCTCAACGTATCGGAAGTGTTGGTCTCGTAATTGGACACTGGAGAAAGAATATTGCACTTTTTGTCTAAGTCAGTACCCTCAATTTGTTGATCTTTGAATTTAGTGATTCGTAAATCCAAAGGAACAGCCGATGTTATTTTTTTTTCTGGATTGCGAGGAAGCGCTAGATCGATTGCCTTTACAGAATCGTTGCTCGTGTTAGGTCCAATCGATAGATCAAGTGGGCATTCTTCAGCAGTCATAGTGGTGGTAATCGAAAGATCCAATGGATTGCTAAATTTAAAAAAGTTGATGCGATTGTCTGAAACAAGAAAATTCTCTCTTACAAAGGATTTCGTCTTACAAAATTGAATGTTTACCAGCAGATTGAACATTCTCCTTTATGTCGTCAACTAATTGCCCGCAAAAAACGACATCATTCTGAATTCGATCTTTATCCATTATATGTCCAGTCCGATCTTGTCCCGGTAGCTGTGGTAAAGCCAATTCTTTGGATGAAGTTGTTTTCACTTCTTCGAAACAACAAGCACTAGGAATCGGTGCCGTACTCGTGAGAGGCAAATCAAACGGTAGTGACTCATCAAGTTGGGTGGCTGCATCTTGAATTAAAGCAATGTGAGTATATAATATTATTATCTTTCATGTTGCGTAGAAACATACCTAGCAGCAGCTGGAACCCGTCAGAATTCATCTTGGAATAAATTTAAAGCAACACGACGTATCTGACGACTGAAATTTATGTTTTATTTCTCACATAAGCCGTTCCACTGTGAGCGTATGTGTAGTTTTTCTGTAAACATCGATTTTGACAGTTATGTCGTTTCACCAAGAAAAATGGTGTAAGTGATCATTTTGAAAACACTGAAAGAAAAACACATAGGACGTTTAGCAAATATTATGTTTTAAAATCAAATAATATTTAAAATATTATTTCGCTGGTACTGGTATATAAGGCACGTGATTTGCAACGAGGTAAAGGGAAAAACCAAGTTTGTTTACTTTTGCGAGTTACGTCCTTTTGAAAAGTTATGCTTGAAATCGACTTGTCAATCCCATATTTTAGCGACTCAAATTTTGACGACAGTCAAAAACGACTCCAAATATAGTTATAATTCGAAGCCGTGTGTTGTTATTCACAACCTCACTGATTTTAAGTATGGAAAATATGCATCCGTTAAAGACAGTAAGGCTCAATATTGTCGAATATAGATGCCGAAACCCACCCTTTCATTACCCAAGTAACCACAAGCATTATATTATTGCACTTATTCAACCCAAAATCAACATCGGTAATGCTGGATCGCATCAATTCAACAGTTGTCAAGTAAAGCGTTATATAGCATGGAAAAGTAGTGATGCATTACCATGCAATAATGCTACTTAAGGAAGTCTTATGATTTCAAAAGATATAGCATCAGTTTGATCTTAGTGGGGCCTTCAGCTTTAATCAACGTAAGATGCACTGAAACGTAATCACACCCTATATGCATGCTATTACAGCCTCGTGGTTACTTGGGTACTTACTTCTTGTGCGCTGTCTTTTAATATAAATGAAATGCCTCTATCGAAACCATCCAGTCAGTCGCTACGCTCTAAGTTTAGACTGGCATAACACGATCTGAAATTTTCCGTCTTGGATTTGTTCGTACTACGTATCCTTTCTATTGTATTGCATCTCAGCTCAAACCGTTCGTTTCTTATCAAAATTATTTCATTCAAATTTTGTCACCATCGACATTCCGATTCCCGGTGGAGGTCCCAGGAGAGCCGTTGTTGAGAAAGATTACACAGCATCGATACAACTTTTCCCGCGCAGAGTCTCTCGCCCGTCCTAATTCTGTTATTGTTTTCATTTCCCAACTGGCCCCGCCTGCTTTGCACTCTCCCTTGCTAGGCGCAAAATGTATGCAACGGCGAGTGAACCGCTAGGCGAAGGATGTGACAGTACAGATTTAACCAAAAAACAAACATTTCCGCAAAAATCCGACTCCGTCGCTGTAGCATACCACCGGTAATGATGATCGTGATAGCCGTTCCGGGGTCGTTCGTTATTAATCCCGGTGGGAGAATGGAAAACTTTGTCTTGCATCAGCAAACAGCAGCGGTTGGTTGGTTCGAGAAAGAGGGGAAATCATCTTCCGGAGCGCTCGTCTATGATGATAAGGTCGGGCCGCACAGCTGGGCGGCGTGAAAATTGTTGTACCCATGATTGCTGAGGCTGCCATTAGCGAAATCTCACCCCGGCCCAGAATGATGCTGCTCCGGGGAGTCGTTCCGTGGTCAACTAGCTCGTCGTGGACTCCTTCTAGTTCTAGGCCGTTTTGGAGGCGTTAAAAGTTTTCAGCGGTTGTTCCGGAATGAATGGATGAAGTTTAGAAACATTTATAGGTACGGCGAGGGGTCGGTGCGAGCTAGTTAATTGATTGTATAAGTTGATTTTCCACCGGTATTCGGAGTTTCAAGTTTTAACTGACGCAATTAAAGTTGACGGTTTTGCATTTGGCTATTGTGAAAATTAAGGCGGTTTTCCAATTCGCAAATTAATTTTAATCATACACGCTCATCCGGATTTACTTAAAAATGAGTAAATTTAACACAAAATCGTAAAAACTGGAACTTCTTAAATTTGGGTAACCGCTTCTAAACCCAACTTTGGGTAAAGCCCCGATTTATTTGATTTTGGGCTAGTTCTACCCATTATTACAAAATGTAGTTTAAATGGCAGTTGGGTAGAAATGCTTTTCCTTTTTAATTTTTTTTTGAATATATGTTTATCAACTTTGTAGTTTTAATATTTTATGGTTAAACATGCTCAATAAAGTCAATAAATCGAATTACTGGAAGTATTTATTACCTACACCGGAGTTGGCCGGAGTTGGAATATCACGTTCATCTTCTTATTCATTCAAAAAATTTTTCATAACAGTTGACACTCGACTAATCACGGTGTCCAGAACCCGGTGTTGGTGCGCATTGGTCACGCATCGTGGGACTTCCTTGGCCGTCAGTCCGACCACCTCGAACAGGCTCTATTGGAAGTGGTTGGTTAGCTTTTGCTGATCGAACAAATTGAATTTCTTGAATGGATTCTTTTTACAATAATTATTAGAAAATACATAAAATTATAATACTTTTCAATTTGCGGTTCGTTTCCATGCCACTGCCACTGCAATCTGCTCTATCAGCTGAATGATTGTTTTTAAATTTGAATTTTATAAAATCTACATCTCATTTTGTAAAAGTTGATTGAGGATTGAACCAGATTTATCAAGAACCGAGTAAGATTTACCCAGTTTTATAATTCACCTTACCCATGGTTTGAAGTTTCAGCCTGTTTTATGAAAATGGGTACAAGCTACTCAATTGGGTTAATCCGAATGAGCGTGAAACTCTAACTTGACAGATGGAAAATAATAGATCAAGGGCTTAAGGCCCAAACGTGATGCGGAGGGAAACGGAAAGGAAACGGCAAGTTTGACAATTGTCGGAAATTCAGTGATGCACATATCCAACTGGAAGCAACTTGGATATAAAGATTGGACTTGGAAAAAATGCGACACTTTGTTTTGGGTGTAACTTTTTATCGCGTGGGTAAAAATTAACGTTTAATTTAAATTAAACGACAACGAAATTTTGTTCCTCATTTTGGTGAGGAATATGTCGATTGTCGAATGGACCCTGGATCTGCTCAACCGGGTGGGAGTATCTGGGCCCAAGACGGTGTAATGGCGCTCTTCCAGGTCTTCCTGCCGAATTATTCCGTTCTGGTTGCGCCGGGTGTTCCCCCAGGTTTCATGTTTCGCATTTAGGTCGCCGGCGATGATAAATCTCTGGCTTGAGATGTGCCTCGGTGACGATGGCGATGTCGACGGCCTTCCAATTGTTTTGTTCCGGAAGGAACAAGCATTCCAATTGAGGAGGCTGATGGTGCGATTATGGTCCATATTTGAAAATAAATTTCATCGTCACGGATGTGGCGGCTTTGAGCTGTTCCTCCTTCGAGCAGTAGTAACATAGTTGGCGGTAGAGCTCCTGAACGAACTCAACCATTTGCTTCGAGTCGTAGAGCTGTCCATCGTCCGCTGGTTGCGTGGAAATACTGCAACCCGGATTGTACCAACCTAAAGGAAGAACCGGCATGGGGGTGGCGGCTGCATCCGCGAATCGTTGCTGAACGGATGCTGACGGGCGATTTGCATGGCGATGGTTCAATGGAACAGGTGGTAGATTCGGCACTTGGTACCGAAGCGTCGGAAAATTCTCCTCGTTCATTCGAGGTGGCGGGCGGCGTTGACCTGGCCGAGACTTAGTGGACGCCTTCTTGCGAATGGCCAAATACTCCGCTCGTTTGGGACAGGCTCGGTAAATGCCTTCATGGTTAGCGCCACAGTTAGCGCACTTTGATGGGTCAGCTTCATCCATCGGGGCGCAGTCCATCGTTGTGTGCGCTCCGGCACACATTCCGCGGTTTCATGTGGCAGTTTCGGGTCCCATGCTAAAAAGCCAGACACTTGCCGCACTGTGTCACGTCGTGTTGCCTCGGGCGGTACTGGTTCCTCTCGATAATGACGTTGAAAGGGGCTCGTTTTTTCAACAGGTCTGCCATCGTGACGGAACCTTTCTCCAAATGGACCAGATAGAGTTGGTCCCGATGATTTCCCTGTTGTTGACGTCGGATTGGGAACACCTTCACTGGTTTCAGAGCCGCCGCTTGCAGCTCAGCGACTATTTCCTCCGGAGTGAATTCTGGAAGGCCACGCAGAATCACCTTCAGCGGTTTGTTTCCGGTTGCATCATGAGTGTAAAACTCGCATCACTTTGCGACTAGGTGAGCTCCAAAAGCACGGTAGTCGGTTTCCGTTGAGCACATGATTTTTGTGCCAGTACTGCACAGCTTGTAGAGCGGATTAACTTTAACCGCTGCAAGCTCCGTCCTTTGTGCAGCGATGTTTTCTGACGTGGTGAATAGCGGCGGGATCTTCGCCATTTTCGGTATCTTCTGTACCGGGAGCGCAGCAAACCGATTGCTCGCTCGTGGGGGTCCGATGGACCGGTATCGTCTCGCCGTAGCCGCTTGCAGCTGCTCGGTTCCGGCATAGTTTCAGGAGCTGAAGCCGCTGGTGTGGATGTCACCATCTGTTAATTTTTTCGACCCATTGCCACGGCAACAGGTCGAGCGAGAAATTTTCACAACCTTGCAGCGTTTCCTTCTGGCTTGCTAAGACAGGCGATAGATACTACAAGTTTTAACTCGTTCACGCTAAATTGATTATACTCAAATCGAATGATTATACCCAAATCGAAAGGTAAATCAATGCTCTTAAAATCCAATCATTTCCTTCATACATACTCTGTATACTACAATGATATGAAGGAAGAATGGATCGAATCTATCGATACTGGTAGGATAAACGACAGCCTTGTTGAAGAAGTACTGCTGGGAAGCCATAATAATAAAGGTCATAATAATCAAGAATACTGTACACCGTGTCCAATAGATTCTCATACAAAATAAAACTCTATTTATTTCAAATCGATAATCCAGATTTCGTTGATAACTTTACCCATTATATTGCAATATAATACTGATCAACTACAGCATATGTTTTGGAATAACACCGCTTTTAACCTTCTTGACCAGCTCCAGACGTTTATTGAAACCGTCACAGGCGGTACGCGCGACTTTCATCGGCATTTCGTCCCAAATTCGTTTGATTACGGTTTTCAATTGGTTCATATTAGACGCCCTGTGGTCATTTACCTTCGCCAGCATGTATGAACATACGAAATAATCCTAGGGATTCAGATCTGGTGAACTGGGAGGCCATTCGTTCTTGTCCAAAAAGTCGGTCAAATTTTCTTGACACCAGCCCTGAACGAGATTTGCAGTATGCGATGGCGCTCCGTCCTGCTGAAACACATAGTGATCATCTCCAAACACCTTTTGTACATATGGCTTGACAACTTTCTCCAAAACTTCCGATTTATAATATACGGCATTCACTTTAACGGCTTTTTCGATGAAAACCAGTGGTAATTTGCCTCGTTTGCAAATTCCTCCCCAAACCATCACCGACTTTGGAACCGTGGAATATTCCTATCACTCTTTGGAACAGTTCTCGAAGAGAGGCCCAACAATCTGTCATTTTTGGACATTGTGGAATTGTTGCAAGACGGAAAATTTTTCGTCGGAAAAGATAAATTCATCCCCACCGTGCCGCGACAAAAGCAGACTTGCTCTTTCGAGTCGTTTCTGCTTGGAAGGTTCCGAAACTCCGTGAACCTTACGTTTGAAAGCTTGGAATCCGAGGTCATTTTGCAGTATATTGTGCCTTGACGATCTCGAAACATTCAGATCTGCGGCCATTTTACGTACAGAGCGCTGTGGTTTTCGTCCAATCCGTTCCCTGACCACTTTAACAACTCGTGCAGTCCGCACCGTACGAGTAGGTGTCACGGTACCTTCGGATGGTTCGGTACACAAAATTCCGCTTTAACTCGAGGTTTTTCAAAGTTCTGAAAATAGCACCCGGGCGCTCCCTTTTCAAAAAAATTTGTATCACCACAGCACTAAACTCCTTCATCGCTGGTAAAAGATATACACCAAATGAAAACAATCGGACATAACCTAAAAGCGTTTGTATAAACATAGTGCAAAACTACACCAACACATACGTGAAGCATGTTGAGTAGTTGCACGACACCAATGCAAGGAAAAAGTGTATGAGAATATATTGGACACGGTGTGGATGATACAGAAACGGATGACAATGGTGAAAAATATGAAGAATTCAGCTGTTCAGGGGATGAACTGTTTCAGGAAGCTGCCGTGGAGGCAGATCCAAAAGCGTCTTTTAACAAGTTTGATTTAAACAACGACTAGAAGGTAACTGATGAACGATTACGCAATTCCGAAAGTGAAAAATCAAAGTAGAAAAAAAAAATCAAAATTAATATTTTTTTCGTTTTGCTACGCTTTTTGCTCCTGAAAGGGTGTCGTGGTCAACTGTGGGAAGAAAATTGAATGGGTGAAGAATATGAATACGGATGGGTGGTGATAAGGAAGGAAAATAAAGAAAACATGGAACGGGTGGAAAATGAAATGGACAAAGTTTCGTAACAATATGAGACCCTTCGGACCAAACCAGTACAATCATAAAAAAAATACCCTAATCCTTATTTTTTAGTTTTGAGTTCGAACTAGTCCGAACTAGATCGAACTAATGCTATATATTTTATGATGCTATATCTTTTATAATGTCTTATGCATTACTAAAGTAGAATTATTGCATTGGTAATGCATCACTATATTCTAAAAGCTAATCTAAGGCTTTATTACATGACAACGGTTGAATAGATGCAATCCCGCATTAATGATGTAGATTTTGTGTTGCACCAGTGCAATAATATAAACAAATCGCTGTCAAGATAAAACAGCTTAGTTTGTTTTAGATACGTTCCCGCATCTACAGTGGCTGCTATTTGTTCCATGTCGCCATGGTAATTAATTTTCGAATACGATTTAGATTTTATATTACCTTCCAAAGCGCAAATTAAGAAAGACGTTATCCGAACCATTTAATATTATTGAAACAAATAATATGTAGCTATCTCAAAATTGAGTTTGGCGCAAGTTTCTTGTGCTTTGAAAAACAATAAATCAAATTCTAGACAAAATCGTCAATAGGTCGAAAGTAACAATTGTAAACAATGACCTAAAACGTAAATTTCCTGGCAATGCCAGGTTGCTAACATCTATATTTACTACCGACGGGAAGGTAATAACTCCCTGTATCTGTTCCTGGTACTATTTTGTTTGTGGGAGCAAGCAGATCCCAGAAAAATACGTTAGAAGTCATTGTTTACAAATATTACTTTCGACCTTTTGACTATTTTGTCTAGAATTAATAAAATACGATTACTCAGTATTGAGTATGTTCGAATGAGCGTGTATGTGAGAATACAATGACATCTGGCAATATACTTTACCTTGTTTTCAAGGTACTTTGGTTCTTGTTTGCACAACTAGGGAATGGCATGAGGAAAACAAGATCTGTCAGCCTGTTTACTGGGAGTGCTCTGTCGAGAGGGACCGTTTTTAATTTTTAAAAAGGACACTGAAATGAAAAAAAAAAATTTTACCAACTGTTCCATCTTAGCATTCTTCTTTGCTTGAACTACCCGCTTGTGATACTTAACACTATGTTGAGATCCATTTTTGCCACACACAAAGAATAATGATTATTAAAATTAAAAAAAACATTGCCAAAATTGAAAAGTTGCGTTGGTTCTTTTTCGTAGAAAGCGGTTTACTTTCAAAACCAAAACCTTCAAACCGTCAATTCAAAATTTTGCTGCTCTACATTTAAAAGTTGAAATTTTTAAAACAAATTGTGGAGCTGTCAAATCGAAACCGTGGCATCGTTGAAAATAAAAGCCAATTATTTTTATTCCAGAATAAACTTTCATCCAGAAAGTGTCGCGCAATTTAAATAAAAGTATGCTGTAAAAAAACTTTTAACATAAAAAGTTGTCTTTTCAGATGAATTGTAGAACTGTCAAATCCACTCCGTTGCATATTTCAAAATGAAAGCAAATTATTTTTATTTGAAAATGAACTTTCAACTAGAAAGTATTGTGCAATCAAAATAAATGTATGCTGTTTTGATTGAAAGAAAAATGGTTTTCACATAAAAAGTTTTAATTTTCGAATGAATTATTAAAAGTTTCATAGAGACCGGAGGTTGGCGTCGGTCAATCGCCAATGTTTCCATCCCGGAAGATGCAAGTCGAAACATTTTCCCATATCTTCCGAATTCCCTGAGCCAGCTCTAGCGTCTGCTGCCGTTCGTCGTCGCGTATGGCACCGCTGCAAAAAAGGGATTATTATCGGTGCCTATTATTATATGGCCTATTCCGTTTGCATGGTCCGTTCGAATTTAATAACACCGAAAGTTTGTGAACTTTCCTGATGAGCGATTCCTTGGGGCGAGGAACATTTTGAATGTGGAGCTTATGTATTATTTGACAGTATAGAGAAAAAATCCATACGACGACTTCGTTTGTGTTGGTGGATTTGACAGTTCTACAATTTTCATGGTAAAAGAACATACTTTTAAATTTACACACTGAACCGAAAAAATATACTTTCAATTCAAACACAAAACTTTCGCAGTAGATGATTTTACTTTTAATTTAATGAAAAATAAACTCTTTTCAGAAGTAAAGTGCTAAGCTTTTAATAAAACAATATTTCTGTTTTGTGTGCACTTTTATCTTTCCGATCGCTGGTCAAACGTTTGTGGTACCGATTTAAAACACGAAACACCCTAGGATGTACCATTCCTAGCTTTCTGCTGATGGCACGATGAGAAAGATCCGAATTTTCGAGGTACGTGCGCAAAATTTCTTTGGGCTGCTGCTGTTCTTCCGACTCCATCTAGCAACGATGGCACACCTTCTAGTGAACTTACACAGCGTAAACAAATACACATTGAACTAATTCCACCCAAAATTTCAGTAGAAAATACCCAACGTGTAAAAAGTTACAGCCATTTAAAAGTGGTGCAATTCGATTTCGTACAACCTTTAAACAGAAATATCGGATTAAATCGTGAAAAATCGTCGATAATTTTTCATAGTGTTGAGCTCAAAACTATAGACACTGTATATAGACCGGACAACGCAAAATCATACAATCTGCCAACCCTGAAAAATGTCATAAATTTGAGCAACTGATCGGGCACCACTTGTATTTGTACAAACTTGAAGTAAACAGCGCAATAGGCTAAAAATAAGATTCGGTTTCGATGTTGGTAGTTTGTTTTGATTCCGTTTGAAGATTTTCATTAAAAAGCATAGCGAAAAGTGCCGTGTAAAAAATGAACATTTACTGAATATGGAAGTAGAAAATCCCTTATTTGTTCATAATTTGCTTTTGTCAAAACAATACTTGCTCCTTTAAAGTGAATAAAAGGTTGACAGTCCGTTTGGCTGCATTTTTTGACAGGTCGTTTGGCTGCATAAGACAACTGTTGTCCGGTCTATATACAGTGTCTATACTCAAAACTGGTCGATTGGGAAGAGATGCGAATCGCTTATTACAATTTCTTTCGAATAAATCCGATAATTTTATCCGGTTTGGACAAGAAATTTTTGATTAAACATAATTTATTTTCTAAGGCTGAGATAATCCGGAAGAGTCGCACCCGTAGGTTAAATCTTCGATTTACATGGCGCATTAGAAAATACATTAAATTTCGGTAACAACAATTACAAGTGTCTACCCAAATCAAACATCAGTTGTTGATTTTCTTTTTCTTCAAGATGTAATATTGTTTATTGTAAGAAGTTGATGTGAATACTTTTTCTTCTCTTCGCAATAATTGCCAATGCAGTGGAATGTTGTTAAGCAGCAATAGTCAATCTCGTTATCATTGTGCCACACTAACGAGCCTTAAGTTGGTTTCTTTGCATACATATTGAACAAACAGACGGCGACCAAATTGTCGTTCTCATGTTTTCCTGCATTTCCTCTAAGTAGGAGTGGAATAAAAATAACAATCTCCATCATCGTCGTCGTTGGCGTCATTAGAGATCCCATTCTTGAAAACGAACCCAACGATAACGAGGCCCAAGTTCGCGCTAACAACAATGCAAATGTGCACAACTGGTGGCCAAATAAACGTACCGTCATTTTGCTCGACCTAACCTCAAAAGCTTTAAAACATACTTGAAAACGCCATTGTGATTGAAATATTCCCTTTTGCCGCGTAGAAATCCGTCAATTTTTCATCATCTTCTCCGACTCCATTGCCAGGACGCCTTTGCCACAAAGTCTTAATTTAATTACCCAACTATTTAAGAGTCATAAATTATAACCGTTTGTTTGACTGCTCTCGATGCCGGGGGGCCAGCTCTTGTTGTTTGTAAGTGCCACTTGGGAAGCAGGACGAACTGATACAAGTCCTGAGCTGCCAAGCGAAAGCAGACGGTTCGGTCCCATCGTCGTTTCATTCTCGTTGCCTACTGTGTTGATGGAGACAGATGGCGCTCCCTGCTTGAGATGAAAAGTAAAAGGGAAAATGGTAGCAACTTATCTGTCTTATTTTGCACTGTATCAAGGGCTGCCGTTGTGACAACGAGAATCGGTGAGTGTTCATGGTTATTGCACCGCTCAAACGACGAAGTGGTTCTCGGACAATAGCAAAATTCTGTCGTGCCCTTTTTGAGATTCTTTAAAACAAATATGGTTGAATCAATCTGCCATGAAGCTTCTTTTTCTATCTTTTGAAATTGTATCAAGACCTATTATCAAAATCTTACGTCCCTTGCTACAGAATCTTGAGTGGCCTTATTTTTTTCGACGACATATCTGCCTTGTGGATACATTTGCGTTGATCTGCGTTCACTTTTGTCGGAAAATGCAGTCCACAATAAAAGCATATGTGACTATTTTTGTTTTCACTTTAGATATCAACTTCAGATTATCTTCTTTGGAAGTTTTCCAAAGCAAGTTTACGTCTTCCCAGACCTCTTATTGTGTTTTCTTCTTTGTCCTACATGCGCTAAAACCCTCTACTAAATGATTGTCAAATTGGAGCAAGTTAACTATCAAATATCATCTCATTCTCGTATAAATAAAAATACTCAATGCCCTAGAAGCACACTTGTTGCAAATAAGTCAAAGTAACTGCAATGTGACTCAATTAAGTCACAATCAAGTTTCTGCAACCAATTATGACAGAGATGTGTTGCTTGGGTGGTTGACATTATAAACTTACTATTGAGTTATTACCATGCATTCGATCTATCGATGTTTTAAAATACCAATAGAGAAACCAGGCCTATGACAAGGACCATTTTTTCACGAAGACAACATCTCAGCTAGCTCAGCTGTCAAAATAATGTCAACATTGTATGTTGTGTCTGTTGTTGCTCGTTTGCGTTTTATCTGTTGTTGCTTGTTTTCGATGTGATCGTCATACAAAGCAGATAAATCGCTTTCTGTGGTGTTTCACACCAAAACAAACAACCAAAACAAATGATTAGACTTCTATTTGACAGCTGACAGCGGGCCCAAATCAATTTGGGCCCAGGACATCCGGTCTACTGTCAATCACTGCTATTGATATAGGCTTGTCAATGGCCTGAGAGAAACACAACCAACACGCTCAAATTACTGTCTCTTGTTATCCCTTTTTTCTCTCGAAAAGGTAATTAGAGACAGTAATTTTAGCGTGTAGCATTAAACACCGTTTACATTTCTACCTACATTACGATCTTGATGTCAAATTCCACGCAAATTATTTTTGGTGAAAACCAAAGCCTGTCAACGTTTATTTCGGACACTTTTATTTCTGTGTAGATTTGGAATTATTTTACGGATCGCTAAAACGTTTTACTCATGTGACAGCTGAAACTCTCCACTTTATTTCATTGTACAACATGTTTACATTTTTGTTTCATTCAGTAAAATGGCGTCGAGTCAAGTGGGCACGCATTTTTTACGAACGGCAGCGAAATGCGAATTTATCAGTACGCCAAGAAACTAAAATTCCCAAAAGTACCGTGTTATGTGTTTGCAAATCATTTGGATCGGAAGGTCGAAAGTGGAACAAATCGAAAAGTATGCTCCCAATAAATGGACAAGAAGATGATAGCCATTATTGAGAAAAATACCAATCTTTCTGAGCGAAATGTGGCGGGAAGTCAAACTCATACATACGAAAAGTGTAGCAGGGTCAAGGACTGAAGGCGTACATAGTGAAAAAGGTGCCCAACTGTGATGACATGCAAAATTTCACTGAAAAAAGTCGTGCTAAGGTGCTTGACACCAATTTTTTGCAAATATTTTCTTGTATCAAAATGGACGACGAAAAATACGTACTCAAAGACTTTAAACAGCTTCAGGGTCTGGCGTTTTACACCGCAATGCAAAGGAACGCCGTTGCCAAGTATTTCCGGACAAATAAGGTGTCCAAGTTCTCGAAGAAGTATTTGATTTGGCAGGCCATATGTAGTTGTGGTTGAAAATCTAAAAGTTTCGTCTCTACCGACATTATCAATAAGGATGTGTACGAGAAAGAATGTCTGCAAAAGCGGTTGCTATTGTTTATCAAAAACCACGACTCTCCAGTCTGTTTCGGCATTATGCGAAATCCGTCCGGGAATCGTATAATGTACAAGAGGTTAAATACGTGCCAAAAACAGCCAATCCACCAAACTGTCCAGAACTTCGCCCAATAGAGAAGGACTGGGTTCTAGTTAAGCAGAAACTCTTCGAAACTACCCAAGTAACCGTAGAGCTGTATATAGTAGCATTACTATTGCTTTATATGCTACTTTAAAATATAGGATATAAAGTCAAACTGCATTATATGCCCCATAAAAGCAGAATTAAAGTGGAAAAGGGCGCTACTATAGTTTAAATAAAGCAACGTTAACAAACTTTTCATTGGCCATTGCTAAAGTATAATTACTGCGTGTACCACAAATATATACTTTAGACAAGGTATATTTAATGCACGAAGGAAGCATTTAGCAACGTATTGTCAAGGCCTCATTGCATTTTCAATAGCTGAAATAAAGTTATAATTTGCATGCATTGAAAGCATTACGGAATGTTCATTTAAGGTTTGCAAAAAATAACAAATGTTTTTATTCTATTTACTAATATTATTCCATTGAAATCTCACATTTAGACCTTATTTATTTATCCGGTAATTCTGGGAAGATACATAAGCTTTTTTATTACATTAAGAAGACTAGACTATTTCCTCTGCCGAGACTCGAACCTAGAAATTGACGAGAGACGTTATCGATGTCCTGCCGCGCCTATCATCTGGACCACAAGTGCTACATGCCTTAGCCAGTAGAAATCTATAACTTAATGTAGTGTTTATTAATAGCACATTGTCCAGTTGTATTATACATATCCCACTCAAGCGATTTGCGATATCGAGTTTCACAAATGCAAAAAAGCGAATTTAAGTAAGCGATTGCCTCAAATCGCACTGCTATTTTCATCGAAACTATTCTGACATCTCATAATAAAGTTCACCAACATACCAATACGATTTGATACAATTAAGCTCTTTATTTTCGTTTGCGCACTTTTGAAATACAATTCCAAAATCAACTCGGGTGAGAAACGCACAGTACTTGTTAGACATAGCTCTTGCGCTGTCCAGGTCTAGCAGCATCTGACACTATTTAGCTGTTCGGTTTTTGTTTTTCTTTTTTTGTGCACGAGCTGAAAATAAGTGCATCTTCTCATCAGAAAATAAACAGTAAGTTTTCAAGGGTTATTTCACATTTAACATAACTAATCATTAAATTACTTCTAGGAATGCCTAGAGTGGCTAAATATAGACAGATTAAGGTCGCTGCTAATCGTCATCCAGGACGGTACGACCAAGGATGAGTGCGATAAATTCTTGAAGCTGTGTATGAGGAATTCAATGCAGCGGACAAGTGAACAGATGCTGAGAAAACCAGCATCCAGGATCAGATCCAAAAAATTACGGGATGATTCTGGTTCTAGCAACGACTACAATCGTAAGACAACTAGTCGCGTCCAGAACTCGAAGTCTAACCCCGAGTGCAAGGGAATTATCGAGCAAGGTCAAGGTGAAAGCTTTAAAATGGAGTACACGGGGCAGATTACCGTCAATGAACATGATAAATATGAGGATTTGGAGGAACTGATCATCGAGGAGACTGTTTTGCGTGGAACAGTCGAATAAATGTTACTCTCGACATTTGAATATATTGGTAATGTAATCTAAAAGAATAGAGAAACACATAAATACATTTAGAACTGAAAAACACGTCAAACATTTGTTTTGAACAATATCGTTTTATATTTCTTTGAACATCAGTGTATTTGTCATGTTTTTGACACATACAATTATTCGCTCCTATCTGATGGAAGCATAGGGTAAAAAGTGACATTACCGACAACTACTACAACAAGTTTGCATAAAATATATCTTATTAAATATTGTTTAGAATTTTTATCGCAGATGTAGTCTGAAGCATATCATTTTTACTAATTGCCTCCAACAACTGGTCCAAACTGGGTTTCTCGAGACTATTTTTGACAGACAGAAAGCAGTCCATAGATTCACGGTGCTCGGATTCCAGCAACTGTTCCAAACTGGGCTCGAATGTTTCCACGGGTTTTTCATGATAATTTCGGTCAGATTCCTCTCGTTAGTTCCATTGCCAGAACGTCGGAACGTCAGCGCTTACTGCCAGGATCTCTGTTTTTTTATAATTCTACCATGCCTACTGGGTTCAGCATCTCGGATTTTGTTTTGAAACTTTGTGTCAGGTATATGAGACCGATATTTCGACACTTTTCTTCTGAAATTTCCACTTTTCAAAAAAGTTTTCCACTTTCTGTTTGACAAATTTATGGCTTGTTACTGTTTACAATACACGACAGAGCTGAAATAAGAGAGATAGCTTTGAACGATTTTGTTCGTCGGCTTTTTCATCCACAAATAACTCAGCTAAAAATACATTTTCTGTTGTGACGATTTTCTGTTGGATTTAGAATAAAATCTCTTCTATAAACTAAGTGGCAAAATATGAACAAATTTTGTATGCATAATATCCGTTGTAATCGAAAAAGAATGATGATGAAGAGATTCGACCCTGATTCGCCATTTTTCCAGCTGTGTATTGATTAGTGACTGTATATCAGCCATTGCGTTCATGTTTGATTACTAAAATAAGACAATGCTTCAATGCATTCATAATGTGCACTTAAAGCATTATTGCACGCATATTGCTGAAAAAAGGCAGTGATGCATTACATTCGCTGAAGTACAGTTAAATAACTGTAATACGCTAATGCTTGTGGTTACTTGGGTAAAATAAGGAACCTGATCGTGGTAGTATCACAGGAAGTTCGAGAATATTACAGAAAGAAGGATTAACATCTTAATCAACTTTTTCTTATGTAGATATGAATCTATTATTGTGAAATAAACAATCGGTATTTTTGAATGATGTGTAAATTTTGTTTTGCTACTATTATTTTGGTGTACGAAATTTAGATGTATAGATGCTAATATGAAGATAGTCTATATCAAATAATATAGGTAGTAGTGTGAACGGGATGTTATGCTCCATTATTTAATTATTTGCCATATTCTACTGATTTGATGTATTGCTTCAATTTTTACAATGTTCAGGGCTCGAAACTGTGCGCAGTGCATCTCTGAGCAAAGTTCTTGAAACTGGAACATGTTAGCATATAAGCTCACCAACAGGTCAGCAACAACACAGATAACCAAGACTCATAGAATAAATAAATAAAATTTAGAACGCAACCAGTAAAATCCAACATTTGTACGTTTATTCGTATCATTAATATGTTGAAAATAAACATAATATGATTTTAATTTCAAACATCGACGTCACTTCCCTTTTAGCACACCACGACCTTTATTAGTAGTAGTGACTTGATTATGACTTAGCAAGTCATATTTATGATATCTCAACCAACTGGCAACAAGTGTGCTACTAGGGTTGGTTTTAAACATAGAATATGTTAGAAAGAAAGTAAGTTTATGTTTGTGGCCAAAATAAACTAATTTAATGTTTTGGGGCTGCAAAATGGTGAGTCGACAACTGTGATGGAGCGTGCGTCCCCGCAACATAGCTCTGGTCCTCACAAGTTCCTACCTCATGCTTCCACGGGTCAGCAGATGACAAAGACCGCCAGCTAAGGGTTGCGTACTTAGCTGGTAGTGCAGCCTGGGCACTGTTGTCCTTCTGACTTCAGCTAGATTGAGGAGGTGCGTGCCGAGCGTCTGTCCACCAAGGAGGTCTGTTCACCAGCGGCTGAGTAAGAAACGCTGTACCTCGGCAGCTATACCTTAGGAGGCAGTCCCACCAACGCAATGTAGCCAGCGCGGTAAGATAGCATGCTGAAGTCTTACCCTACCACGAAAAATGTAAGTATTCTTTATTTCTTTATACGGTATATAATTTTGGATCATCCATGGAATCAGAATATATGCAGATAGTACACATGTTATTCTCATTTTATATTATAACATCCCTTCACAATATTTTTTATGCTATTTTCAGCTTCGCATTTATCCATCATCGTAAGTTTTAGTCCACATACCTCCCATGGAGCGAGATAAGGCGCTATAACCTTGGCAATTATTGCCACGCTTTTGGTTCAAATGCCAAAAGTTCACCCACAGGCAAAAGGAGCATAAACTAATCTTTCTAGCATCTATGCTCCCAACGATAAGGTACAAATTATCACACTGTATAACTCAACATGGAAGCGTTTGGTACGGGAGGTCCACGCTTTCTTCCTTCCCTTGATTCAGAGTAGTAAAGCGATTTTAGATCTTTCTGGAATCGCTCTATTTCTTGGAATCCTCATACATACTACGCAGTTGGCCTGGCCGATGACAAGAAAAATGATGTATTCAAGAAAACATCATTTTCCAGGATGCTTTCAAGAATTGGCTGTGTTAGTATGAGATGAGATTAGATAGATAAACTAATTTAATGTTTTGATTTACCTGGAATATGTTTGTTATGACGGTATTTTTCTCTGCGTGGAGGGTATGAATATCCGTTTTGTAGAGAAAAAAAAGGTCTACGTAGACTTTTGGTATATCCCCCTCTCCCCAACGTAGACAAACGTAGACTTTTTCGAAACACTCCCCCCCCCCCCCTTTATTGTCTACGTGGTTTATGAACAGCCCCTAATCGCTTACAAAGTGTTGGCAAATCGATTAACTATTACCTACTCTATTGAAGCAAAATGAAACTACGCATCCAAACAACAGATCGCGAATTCCCCAGTCGTTAAACAACATTTTTCGTGGCGACTGCTTGTTGAGCGAGAAATCCTGTTCCAGAAAATCCCCTCCCTTTACTTTTCATTACCGCGCACTGTCCATAATCCACTTATTTCATTAACCGATGACTCTCATATTCACACCGGATTCGGCTTCAGGGTGGGAAATCCTTTTCCAAAAATCCCAACACTGAACATAACAATCACCCGTAAATTGTACAATCATTTACATCAAAGTGCATAATTTATTCCCAGGCTTCGACTTTTTCCCTTCTGAACGACACGGCCGAATTCCCCTGTAAGTATAGAGACAGACATCCAAAAGCATGCTCGTGTGTTGTGTGTGTGTTGACGCCGGAGGGATGCATGTCGAGAAGACATAAAATTTAATTAAAAACTTTTTAATTACACCCATATTCGCGGATGCAGTTTGCCTGACTCATCCTAGAAGGCTTCGCGTTGGAACATTCCTGTGGTTACTTTGATTACATTCAGCCGAATCGGATTGTTTTGAAATCTGCCAAATGGTGGATAGATATGACATTTAATCAGTAGTTCCGAGTAGCGCATTAACTTATCGATTCATCAGCAGGATTTCCTTTTCCGATGCATCATAAATAAAATTGACTCTACGACAATGATGGGTTATTTTTCACTGATTACTACCTTTTTACCTTCATTCTCTTTCAGTTTGGAGACAATGGACGATTACCGTTGTGGAGCGGTAAATTTCATATTATGTGGAGGCGCCGGAGAGTGTGCACTTACCTGTGGATGCAATCATCGTTGATGTTGTAGGTGGGTAGAAGGATGGTAATGGCCACAAATATGGCCAACGGTCGTTCATTAGCACAACAATGGAGTATCACAGCAGACAGGACTTCCGGGGAATAGCTGCTTTGGTACGCACCACCGTCCAGGATCAATGTGACAAAGAACGAACACCGATTGAGGGTCATTAACTGAAGAAGGATGATCGATATACTAGCCATTTATCAAATTCAATACAATTCAGTGACTGGAAGTGAAAATGACTTTCAAGCGTTAAAATGATGAAAACACGTTTACTCTAGCGAGCATTCTGAGCTTAAGTAAATCATGGTCAAAATAGTCCAATAGGCAGTAGGATCTTCCCTAAACTCAAGGGAAAAAGGAGCATTTCCAGCCAGAAACCCCAAAAATAAATATTGATTTTGTCTCGACAGTTTCCGGTTTTAATGAAATTTAGTACATATGCGAGTTTCTACCCAAGATCAGAGATGGCATTTCGCACTAATGTGACGCCGGCGCGTGAGATTTATACCTTCACAGAGGATACAACCGTAACTCACCGCAGATAAAGCTAAGTGCTCTTTTATGAGCACTCTTTTTTTTTACGAACTGCTCTCACGTGCTCTCATCTGTCTTCGCCCACGTGCTCGCGCCTGCGATCACTGCCGTGTACACTTGTGCGAGGACGCGCCAGTGCTCTATCTGTGATTCGCTGGTGCGATTGATAGTGATACTGTCGTCGGAGTTGTAGAAAATGTCCGAAAAAAGGAAGCGGTAAGAAACATCCTTCTTTCTTCCTTTGTTATGTAGCGTTTAAGCGAATTTGCAATCACTGCTGTAAATTAGCAGAAGATCCCACGCCCGTGAGCTCACTGGGGCGCACGCGTCAGGGAGTTTATCTGCATTCGCTGCAGTGAATTTGATAGCTCTTCTTCTTGTGTGAATAAAAACCATTTTTTTCCACTCGCCTGTGCTACTCGCAGGCAAACACGGTGGTGAATATAAACAAGAGAGAAGAGCTCTGGTTGAGGTAGCAAGAGTGTGTGGAAAAAATCTCTCTTTACCGCACTGAGGATGTGCACATCACTGCCCAAGATAACATTTTTCATAAAAAAAATCTTAAAGTTTCTTGGACTAATTTTCTTTAAAGGCTTCCCCCCTTCGATTTTTTAAATTGTTTTGCAGCTATACCCTAAAATAAGGTGAAGAGTTTAAGACGGTCACAAGGGGTGAGTCGCTCAGAACAGTGCTCCAGGCACGCCATAGTAGAAAATCTTACCCCATAAAAGAACATGTGTGGCACTCTGTGGCACAATTTTGACATTTGTAATCTTCAAAGATATATCTTAGCAGCCCGGGAAAATTGACGTTGTATGTTTTTGTTGTGGTGTTTTGATTTGATTGATTCGTCACGAAAAAGACAAAATTGTTCGTAATAAATTGATTAAACATGATTAAGCTAACTTGTTTGTTGAGCCAAGATATTGAGTGGAAGAATTGTATGAGGTAAGTTATTTAATTAATAAGCTGTGACACAATTTCACTTAGAAACTTTAATTAAAGGAACATTTTTGGAACAAATTGGAAGCGGAATACGGAACTATCAACTTCCATATCCAAAATACTTTGGAAAAGCAAAGACTCTGCAGCCAGTTGCTGGCTCATCTATCCATAGAGAGGATCCAAGAAATTGAAGCGAACATGCGGATCATGGCTGAGATCCTTGACAACCTCTTTCAAGCTTTTGTCGATTGTTAACCGTTGACCTAAATGAAAGAAAGGAATTACCCAAGTAACACACAAAACATCTTTTAAGAATGATTTATAATTGTTTGTATTATAGATGCATTATAAACGTATCGCAAAATATGGCAAGCCTGGAGCGGTTTGTATCTCTCGTATTCTATATATCACTCTGACAAACGGTCGAGCTGAAAATACTTTTTTCACTGCTACAAGTGATTAATACTATATCATTGTTCTTTAAAACATGGTTTCATACATTTATAATACATAAACATGACAAGATATTATGGGCAGTTCTATATACTGTTGAAATTACATTACACCAACCATGTTTTGCAAAACGTGTATTTTTTTCAATTACGATGAAGATTATGGTTTCACTGCCAACGGGAAGCATATAATAGATACTCAGAGTTTACTTTTCAACAATCTGAGTTGGCTTAGCAAAGATGCTACAAACCTGTCACGTCAAGGACTAGTGTTCAAATCCCACGCTTGGCAATGTTTATATTTTTGTATAAGCATACTTTTTTTCCGTTTTATGTTTTATAAGGCTTCACTTTTTGCGCTTTTTGCGTCATATTAAAGTATGAAATAAAGTATTATACACTTAAATTTTCAACCTGTTTGTGTCTGTTAGCAGTACTTTCAACTTGTTTAATACAAGTTGTGTTGCTTGGGTAGTGTGCAATTGATTTCATTTGATTTATTTATTTTTTAGCGAAGGTTCCTATTCAATTATGTAGCTTTAATAGAAAAATTCAAGGCTCAATTTCTACTTCTTGTTGATTATTTTACTAATTTAAAAACTTAAAGAATTTTTACAAAACAATGCAAATTAAAACAAACAGTCACTTGGTTGCCATACGTTGCCAAAACATAATGATTGAACTGTCAAATCACTGTGGCACACTAAGGCACCAATTGGCTCCATGATCGGAACATCAACTCTTATTGTAACGTTTAGAGGCACACTAGAAAAAATGGGCACAAGAGATATTGTGCTGAGCAACTCACCCCTTGGACGGTCACTTCTTTAATTTTTAAAATTTTTGTTTTTTAAATTTTTGTGGTTTTTTTTAAATTTTGTAATATTGCGTATTTGCTAATATAACTTCACCAAAAATTGACTCTACGCATTCATTTTCAATAAAAAAGCACATATAAACTTTTTTCGTAAACCCAGCCGTTCTGAAGTTATTGCGAATTTTATTAAAAGGAAATTTTGTTGTAGCAATATTTTTAGCCATTTTCAAATGTTAGTCGCGATGTCTATAAAAAAATGTATGTTACATGATAGATTATTGAATAAGAAACAAAACTTTCTCAGACATGGAGGCTTTAAGCCTCGCCCGTTTCTGTTCAGATGCAACGGAAGCGATACAAAATAAATGATCAAATTTAAAAGTTCTTTTTTTATGGACAAAAACGGTTAATATATCGGGATTTTTTTAGCCTCTTGTTGAGAAGATGAAGGACCAAAGAAATCTCATCGCCAAGGCTAAGGACTACGAGTTAATAATGAACCAGTTAAAGGAAAAAATCTCGTAAAGCATGACATAGTAGCAGTTCAGTTGTTTAAGGTCTGTATCCGCAATAATTCGGACACCTCAAAGCATGAATAAAACACAAATTTCGCATTATATTACCGTCGTAGATGTTTATTTCAGATTCATGGGATATGTTTATACAATTCGTGAAGACAAAACATAGTTATTCAGTATTTGCATAAAATTTTCGAACTTTGCGCTTAACTCCGTCCATTAGGGTTTGTACAGACTCTTCAGAAATGGTAGAAGCCGTCTTTGTCCAAATTTGCTGGAAGTGTTTAATGTCTTTGATTCCTTGCTTCTTTCCAGAAAGCTTCCACTTCATCAGAGCCCAATATCTCTCGATTGGTCGTAGCTTTGGGCAATTTGGCGGGTTTGAGGTTTTTGGTACAATGTTCACTTGATTTGCTTGCTACCACTCCATCACAGTTTTAGCATAGTGGCATGATGCCAAATTGGGCCAGAACAAAGGTTTTTCTTTGTGACTTTTGATGAAGAGTAGCAATCGCTTCTGCAGGCACTCTTTCTGATAGATCTCCTTGTCGATTGTGCCTATAGTGACGAAAGATTTACTCTTTTTGCCACACAAAGTATTTTTTGGGATATTTCGATGCCTTTTTCGTTCTGAAATGTTCAACTGTAGCATTTCTGGCCAAATCAGAATAAAAAGCCAGCCCCGAAAGCTGCTTGACATCCTCCAGGGCATTAGTTTCATCGTCCATAACAACGCATGAAAACTTCGTCAAATATTCGCAGAACAAACGTCGAGCCCGTGATTTTGCTGCCAAGTTCTGTTTGTCGTTACGATTTGGAACTGTTTTTACTTTATACGACTTAAGTCCCAAACGTTGTTTTGATTTTTGGACAAAACCAGGTGACATCCCTATTTTACGAGCCACCGTTCGAATGGAAAGATTTGGGTTTTTCGTTAGTATCCTTTTCACCTTTCGGTCACTTCTTGTCAAACGTTCCGAAAAAGATTTGACCACATCGTGAACAGTGGAATTAGACAAATCCAATGTTTTTGCAAGGTCCCGTATTGACAAGTCAGGATTTGCTGAACGCCCGTACAAAATTTGCTCGCGCTTTTGTTTTTCTTTCGTCGCCATAGTATTCAAATACATGAAATGTAAACATCAATCATAGTCTTTTTCATCGTAGACTCTCAGCTATACCACAGTGAAATTTTTCATTCCTACGTGCAATATTTCAAAAGTTACAATGATTTGAAGGTGTCCGGATTAATGTGCATACAGACCTTAAAGACTGTATTCGATGAAATTTGGACACACGCAATTGATCGTAACTTTTTAGCGTGTGGGTAAAAATTATTGAAATTTTAACTGAATGTTTTTCAACAAATTTTGGGCACTCACTTCAAAACCCTAAACGCTTCTCATCGATGGATCGGAAAACAGCTTGGAATCGCACATTTAACCGTATCTCATGTGATCAAAACGTTCAAGGACCGTAAGACAGCCAAGCGGAAAAATGGTAGTGTCAAAAAATGTGGCACATCAAATCCGGAGAAGGCCAGGCTGGTATTGAACCAATTTAAGCGTTATCCCAACATTTCAATGAGGGATGTTGCGAAAAAGACGAAAGTTGTTTTTTTTGCAGAAAACAATGTAACGTTCTGGATTACATGTGTACAAGGTCCAGAAGGCACCGAACCGGAACGATAAATAGAACTCGGTGGCCAAAACTCGTGCAAGAAAACTGTACAGGGAGTGGCTCACAAAACCGTTCTGCATTGTGATGGACGATGAGACCTACATTAAAGCCGACACCAAACAAATGCCAGGACAGGAACACTACGTCGCCACCTCTAAGTCTGCCGTTCCGGAGAGTGTACGCAAGAAGAAACTGTCGAAATTCGGCAAAAAATTCCTTGTCTGGCAAGCGATCTGCGGGTGTGGCAAAATGAGTCAGCCCTTCATCACTTCTAGGACCGTCAACGAACAAATCTGCAAGGACGAATGCCTCCAAAAACGACTTCTGCGCTTCTTGAGATCTCACGATGGCCCGACACTGTTTTGGCCGGATTTGGCATCATGCCACTATGCCCGGCCCGTCTTAGACTGGTACAAAGATAATAATGTAGTTTTTGTACCAAAAGACGTCAACCCTTCAAACAGTCCGGAACATCACCCAATTGAAATTTTTTGGGAAATCATGAAGGCAAAGCTCGTTAAAATTCCAAAACTGATAGAAAATGAAGTTGAACTAAAGAAAAAGTGGTTAAAAGTAAGTAAGCAAGTCGGTCCTATCATTGCCCAAAATTTGATGAAAGGGGTCAAGGCAAAGGTGCGGGCATTTGGGTTGGGAGAAGAGGTTCAACAAACCAATGATGTTAAAACTTAACCATTTAGTAGTACTTTATTTCCAGAAAGTTTGAAAAGAATCGGTCTCAAGGAAATTTTTTGGTGACCTATTTTGTGTGTCCTATTTCATCGAATACAGTCTTTAAATAGCTAATTTGATGCGTTTGACCTCGAAAATGTAAAAAGCCACTCTAAGAAAATTTGTATTAATTCTTTCAACTATATCCCATCATAAAATTTATCAAAAAGACTAACGATTTCCTTCAACCATTATTACCTCCTTGAATTTTAAAGCATTTCTATTCATTACGCTGCATCTGCTCACAATCGTCAGAACATAGTTGACTCCTTCTCCAACCGGGCCCAGTCAGTGGTCGATTGCTCACCGAAGGGCATAATTGAAAATGTGGATCCAGCCTGTACACCTCAATGGTCGAACATCGATTCGATCCGTGGAACGAATCTTTGCCTTCTGCGAAGCACCGGAACTGCAAATGCAATAAATGCCCTGCATCCGAGGAGCAGAGACTCAGTCCGAGTTACGAAATTAAATTCAAATGGGAATTTGCGGTAACAAAACAGATCAATCTCAATTTAAAGTTTTGTGCCACACACTCTCTCTCTCTCTTCCGACACTGCTAGGCGACGAGTCTTCGGAAGGCGGGTGCTGTCTTTGGGGGGGTTGCAACTTCGGTATTATTGTGCAATTGTACGTTACCTACGACGACGACGTCGACGGAGAGTTTTCCTCTAAAGGGTGTCCACGAAAAAAATGAATCATTAAAAACAAATCGGGAAAATTCAGTTTTTCCAACAGATTGTCTTCAAACTTCCAGCGTATTAAATGAAACGAGTTTATGCAATTAAAGCAGCGATCTGAGAGCTGTATGATAATTACCTGTTTTAGGAAAGAAAACGTATTGTTTTATCATATTTTTCTCAATTTTTAAAAATAGTCTTCTTTAACTCGATCTAGCGATATTCCAAGTTTATCAAGATGTGTGGTGTATACTTTCAGTACTGCAAGTGTAACGTATGCTGAACCTTGTATGCGCGCACACATCGTGAGTGCCGCTTGTTCGGCATCATTTGTAGTTGCAGCAACCATTGCAACTTCCTTTTTCGGCATTGGACCTTCCTAGAGGTAAGACGTGTAGCACACCCAACGTTTGGTGGTTTCCTTTGGTCCGGCATGTAAGAAATCCACAGGTGAGGCAGCAATTCTTAATGAAATTTGCCCTGTTTAGATTTGACGTTTACTGATGAGTAAAGGATATTTTGTATGCGTTCAATTGAGATGTCTACAATGTCAGTAATCTCTGATCCAGAGGTGGTAAATGTACATTGTAATGTACATGTACATATCATATGAGATTTTCTCCCACGAAGGTTTGCGTGTGTTCAATTTAGTCGTAACGAAAAATGTCAAATATCAAAATGTAAATATCAAAATACAGCACATTCACCACCACTGCTCTGATCTTCAACCGAAGATCTGCTAACACGAACCTCCTCTTTTGAAAGATATCTTTTGTGCTGCAGGGATGAATATACTACAAAATAAAACATAATTTTCATTGCCAAATTGTCATCATAAATTTTATTTATTAGGTTTCTCTTAAAACCAATTAAAATTCACAAGCAATTCTACTCATGTCATTTACATTTTCATCAAGAGCAAAATCATCATCCAGTTGTTTAACATCCTCCGTTAATTCGTCTATTGCATTGCCTTCAGTATTTAAATTTTCAGAGCTGTCAGGATCTTCGAATACTAAAAGTGATTTTACAACATCTGATTATTCAGTGGTACCTTGCGCGACTTCTCTTCTTTAGTTTATTGTATCCATCAATGGATCAGACTGGATTCATCGTCAGGTAATAGAAGTCGAAAGAAGGTATCATAGTATCAGATGTTAATAATCATATTCGAAGACTCTGACAACTACAATTTAAATACTGAAGCTGTCTAATGATGGAATAACTGGAAGATGTCGCTAACAGACCAGTGACCTATACTAAATGAAATATAATCAATATGTGTCCATTTAACATTAATTTATTGAACAAAGAAACCCACAATAAATAAAATTTATGATGACAATTTAACGTGGTGTATATTTATAAATATTATCCGCAAACTTCTAAAATGAAGTTGATATCTTCAGTTGAAAATCAAGTGATATTTGATATTTTGACATTTTCGTTGCGACTGAACACGCAAACTCGTGGGAGAAAATCTCCTTGTAATATGTACATGTACGTACAGTAATACGCTGCCTCTGGATCGGGTGACAGACATCTCAATTGAACATACAAAATAATGCTACATAATGAAGTAAACGTCAGTCAAACCAGGCAGAATATTAAGTGCTGCCTGCTGGTTTCTTCATGCCGTTCGAAACCGCAAACGTTAGTGTGCTGCATGCCTCTAGAGTCGGCAGTTGCGTATTCGCGCAACTACCAGGCGGCGCTCGATGACGATGGCACTCTGAGTTCAGCATCTATTCGCGCGTGTATGTATATATGCAATGAAGCTGAATATCGCTTTAGATCAGTTGAAGACTATGCTGGGTAATCATGATGGTAAACCGTTTCTTTCACAAAACAGATATTCTGCAGCTCAGATTCATGTATAATGCGTAAACCGTTTCATTAAATACCTTGTGATTAGAAGACAATCGGAAAACAATTTCTGATGCACTGTGTTCATTTTGATAAGTGAACATCGTCGTCGTAGATAACGTACGGTCTCAATTTTGACCCCCAACGTTTCTGCCTTTCCAGAAGACTTCGATGTATAAACATTCGGAAGGAGGAGGTGTGTGGCCTGAACTTCGTTGAGATCTGTTTTTGTACGCGGTGTGCATTTTGGCTGGTAATGGACCGATCCTCTGCTCTCAGTCTGGGCATTTGTCGTTGCGGTTCGGTGGCTGCGGAAGACGAAGTTCGTTCGCGGATCAGTCGTGTTCGACAGTCGTTCAACATTGATCCGATCTTTCAATTATGCCGCTGATGAGCAATCGACCTTCATTGATACGTTGAAGGTGAATGTTCTGTGATCATGTTGGATGCAGCCATCAGTCGTCGCTTTAGATTCGGGAGACTGTGTGGTCGTTAGTCTTTTGATCAGATTTTATGATGGGACATAGTTGAGACAATACAGGGCGTGGCTTTGTTTCGTCAGGCATCCAGGTAACTGTTAAGACTGTATTCGATGAGTAGGTTTCATCAGATATAGCTCCTTGAACCGATTCTTTCAGGCTGCGGAGAATGAGCCTTCCTTCGTGGTTGAGTTTGGCATCGTGTCTTCTCTGACCCCAACTTCCCTTATGACCTTCATCAGAGTCCCAGACATCGTGCCCACTTTCAACCGCCTCTTTGATTCAACTGTTTCTCGTTTGGGTGCCAACGGGCTGCCTTCATGATTCAAAATTTGATGAGTGATGTTGATTATTTGAAGGTGGTGTCTTGATGCAGAACCATTATATGCTGTGCCGATCCGGAACAGATGTGCTGATCAACATGATCTGCAGTCAAATAGAATATCGTAGGATCTCAAGGCGCAGAAGTCAGTGCATTCATCTTGCGTTTATTCAGTGGTGATCCCTGAAGTGATGAAGTGACTGTGCATACCTCAAAGTGATCGACAGTTTGTGCCTTCTCGGAGACGGTACCAGAATGACGTAATGTGCCTTCAGTGTCGGCTGTGGCAGGTCTCATCGTCCATCTGGCTCTGAAATTTATTTTGTGAGCCCTCCCAACACAGTTTTCTTGCCTGGTTTTGGCCACCGAGTTCTG